>QRDG01001828.1:0-450846 GCA_012064385.1 Puccinellia tenuiflora
ATGCCGGGAGTCCCGAGGGAGCTCGCAGAGCACTAGCAAAAAGTCGACAAGAACGCAAGGCCTGTCAAGCAGGCCTTGCGCCGCTTCAATGACGAACGACGAAAGGCTATCTGTGAAGAGATAGTCCGGCTCCTAGCTGCCGGGTTCATCGCCGAAGTTTTCCACCCGGCGTAGTTAGCAAACCCCGTCCTGGTGCTGAAGAAGAACGGGTTCTGGAGGATGTGTGTGGACTACACCGGCCTCAACAAAGCATGCCCAAAGGACCCCTTCGCCCTGCCCCGAATCAACTAGCTCATCGACTCGACGGCCGGTAGCGAGGCGCTCTGCTTCATCGATGCCTATTCCGGGTACCATCAGATAAAGATGGCCCTGGAAGATCAAGAGATGACATCTTTCATCACGCCCTATGCCGCGTTTTGTTATATCTCCATGCCTTTCGGGTTGAAAAATGCCGGGGCAACCTACCAGCGGTGTATACAAAATTGTCTGCACGACCAGATAGGCCGCAACGTCCACGCCTACGTGGACGACATAGTGGTCAAGTCGAAGACCAAATCCGACTTGATTGTTGATCTAACCGAGACATTCAGCAATCTCCGTAGATACAACATGTCGCTGAACCCCGAGATATGCGTTTTCGGGGTACCAACCAGAAAGTTGCTCGGCTTCATCGTCTCCCAGAGAGGAATTGAAGCTAATCCGGACAAGATCAAAGCCATAGAAGCCTTGAAGAAGCCGGAGAACCTCAAGGACGTCCAGCGGCTGACTGGGTGTGTGGCCGTCCTAAGCCGTTTCATCTCACGACTGGGAGAGAAGGCGCTCCCTTTGTACCGACTCCTCAAGAAGTCGGAAAAGTTCATTTGAGATGATGAAGCCGACGCTGCCCTCCAGGACCTGAAGAGGACACTTGCCGTGGCACCCATCCTTGCGGCTCCACTCGAGGACGAGCCGCTCCTTCTCTACATCGTCGTGACAAACAAGGTCGTCAGTGCGGTCATCGTTGTTGAGCGAACAAGGAGGAAGACAAGGAGCATCCGGTACAGAGGCCGGTCTACTACATCAGCGAGTGCCTCACCGAGTCCAAACAGCGCTACCCGCACTACCAAAAACTGGTGTACGGGGTCTTCATCGCGTCAAGGAAGCTGCGCCACTACCTCATGGGCCACTCGATAACGGTGGTAAGCGCTAACCCGCTAGCTGACATCATCTGCAACAGGGAGGCAACCGGGCGAGTAGCCAAATGGGCGGTCGAGTTGAACAATTTCGCCATTGCCTATGAGCCACGTAGGGCCATCAAGTCTCAGGCCCTCGCCGACTTCTTCGCCGACTGGACCGAGACTAACCAACCCGCCCCAGTCTACGAGTCGCCACGCTGGACCCTCTGCTTCGATAGCTAAAAGATGTACGAAGGCTCGGGGGCTGGCGTGGTCCTCATCTCCCCTAAAGGAGACAAGATGTGTGATAACACACAAGTGTAGGGGATCATTTGTAGCCTTTTTGATAAGTAAGAGTGTCGAACCCAACGAGGAGCTAAAGGTAGGATTAATATCTTCTCAAGTTCTATCAACCATTGACACAACTCTACGCACACCGAATGTTTGCTCTATCTAGGAAATAAAACTATAGGAATAAAACGGGTATGAAATGATAGCTTTGCAAGATAATAAAGAACAAGAAATTAAATGTCAGTTGCTACAGCAATAAGGTAACATAAAGTGACATAATGTAACAGAACCATGAGTGTGGAAAAGTGAAGGCGTGGCGGAATTGTCCATAATTAATTAGTGAAGCTACTTGATTCATTGTCTTTGATGCAGTTTTCTATGTGGGAGAGGCAAAGCATACACGTTCTCAACTACTTGTGATTACATGTACTATATGATTGGAACATTAGCAAGCATCCGCAAGTACTAACATTCATTAAGGTAAAACCCAACCATAGCATTAAGATCATATGGTCCTCTTTATCCCATACAATGTCAAAAACCGGGACGGGGCTTAGGTTTCTGTCTCTCCGGCAGCCCTACCCCCCGGCCTCCTTCACGTACTACAAACCCTATGATGTGATCCATGCGCGCATAAATATATAATGGGCACCATAGGACTGTACCATATCGACATACAACTTGAATCAACCAAACATATTCAATAATTCAACCATATGACAAAAAGAACTACACAAACATGACATAGATCATTGGATAATACTTTATAGCATCAAACACCATGTTTACATAGAGGGGTACAGAGGTTTGTGGGAGAGTGGAGGAAAGGGCAAGGCGGAGGCGGCACGGGCGGCGCATGGCGGCGGCCAGCCGGCTAGGGGGAGCACCGCCCCCTAACCCCCTTCCTCCATGGCTTCTTGGTGCTGTAGAGGAGCCCTCCCCCTTGTAGATGAGAGCCAAGGGGGAGGCAAATTCGTGCCTTTTGGTGGCTGCCTCCAAAATTAGGGTTTCCTCTCTTTATATAGGTGGAGACAATGTTTCCCGGCCTTCCGATTGATGGCCACTTGATCCAAGGGATCTTGGGCACCTCTAGAACCTTCATAGGGACCCCTCACATCCTTAATGAGGTCCCAAAGTCGTGGCTTGATCGAATCCTCCAAGTTTGGTAAGAGTTGGAGTCAATCACGTCACCAACTTTCGGAATCCCGTAATCAGATATTTGGCTTTCAGTAAAACGGGGATTCCTGGAGCTACGGACCTACGATTGGGCTGTTCTTGGGATTAATTGAAAGCTATGGAAATTTCACACAACTTTATCCATTGTGAGATCTTCAGTTGACGTCGTCTTCAGGTCTCAAACTGACGATCTCTGAAATCTGTTGGAAGGGACAGATTTCAGGAAAGTCAGAGTCCACCTCCAACAAGTCTCCTTTTGCGTTTTTGCCAATTTCCAAGTGATTCCTACACATCAAAGTATAAAACAAGAACATTATGCACTTTTGCAACTATTAATAGGTTAGTCCATATAAATCATAAACTTAATATAAAAACAAGTGTCAAAGGCATAAAAGTAGCATGAAACAATCAAAAATTATAGATACGTTTCGGACATATCAACATCCCAAGCTTAATTCCTGCTCGTCCTCGAGTAAGTAAATGATAACAAAATAATTTTTGGTGTTGAATGCTTTATCAGGTTTTTAACAATTGCATGATAAATGATGTATAGATAATAAAACTTTAATAACCACGTTATCTAATGAAAAGATATCAACGAATTAAGAGTTCATAATATGAAATTTATAAACATCAAGAAACATTGTAATGATCATAATAAAACATGATAGAGTGGTATCTCGCTTGCCCTTTCTGGTACCGCAAAACACAAATGCAGAGCACCTCCGAAGTTCAAGTGGAGACTAGAACAAAGATAGAAACATCACAGCTATAACTTAGTTAATAGTATTTTGCAACAAAGCACATTACACTAAGAATAACAACTATGCTCTCGAAGAAGTGCTCAAAGAAAGATATGGTGACTCAACATAAAAATAAAAAACAGCCCCTTCGCAGAGGGAAGCAGGGATTAGTCATGTGCTAGAGTTTTTTATATTTTAATTTTTATTTTTCAACAGAAGTAAAACAGTTTTGAGATACGCATGCTTTCGTCAACGACTTCACAGTAAAGAAACTAGCTAGTCCCCAATTTCAAGCAAGCCTTTTAGACTTATGAGAACGGCTGGTTTTAGAGGAACGAGTACACTCCTCTTTCTTCTTTGTTTCACCACTAACAATTGTTTGAGCTGATTTCTTAGATTTTTATTGTGCGGAGGAGAATGGTGAGTATTCGCACCCATTTTTGGCACTTGGCCGGCATGTCCCTGGATGTCCTTGGTTTAGGCGAGACGCACTCAGGAGGACCCCAAGACATGGACAAAGAGGAGGGAGACATGCTATGTCTCAAATTGGCAAGCCACCAGGCTGCAGGCCACCATGTCCCAGGACCCGGCGTTTGGTCATCCAGGAGCTGGTCTTGGTTCCAGGAGCCGGTACTAAGCCAACATTGTCCAAGGAGCCGGGTTATTATCAAGGAGTTGGCATTCTCCCAGGAGCCGAAATTTCATGCCCCAGCGGTAGGTCATAAGCCGGCTTAGCCGATACTGCCATGTCCGGAGCCGGTATACTCATACAAGTTGTGAGGAAAGGTGACACTATCGTCCTAGGAGGAGAAGCCGGCATGTCACCATACTGCTATGTCCAAGTCAACATGCTGCCAGATGAGTCGGCTCACCTCAATCAAGTCGGCATCTTGCCATTATTGCATCAAAGTCGGCATCCTGCCATCAAGCCAGCTTGCTGCCAAGTCGGCATGTCACCATATCCCAGAGAGAGAATGCATCTGTCACTATATGGTCCCGGGTTGTGCTACAATCAGGTTTGCTAGCCGGTTGAGTAATGGCCCAAGAAGGACCCGGAAAGGACTGGCAACTCGGCAAAGACGGCACCCATGGAAGGCGACAGGCCATGAAGGACCTTAACTCAGACTATGGCGCCATGAGGATGAGCTCAGATGGAGGAGTACTTAACACGGAAGTTGTGCGTGTCGTCGAGACCTACAACTATGCTTTTGGATTCTGGACAGGAGTTCGACTTGGACTAGGACTAGGGTTTAGGACGTGGATTAGTGTACTTTTCTTGTAAGAAAAGCCTAGATGAGTCCTTTGCTTGTACGGGAAGACCAGCCGCCTCATATATATGTGAGAGGTGATGGCCGATTGAATAGAACAACACCAATCGACATATCAATCTATCATACTTTTCGTCTATCTTTACCCTCGTACCTATGCTTCTCGGTCCTCCGTAGTTAGCTAGCTATACCGGCGATCTGCGAAGCCACGAGGCTCTAGGGGCGGTCATGCCGACCTAGAGCAACCCATAGTCGCCGCGAGCCCTGACGGGGTCCCTCCCGGGCAAGCGGGGCTTCGGGTCTAAAAAGCGTCCGCCGGATGTCCTGCGTATCGCGCTTCCGGACGGATCTCCTTCGACGTGAGCTGCGGTGCATCACCCTCAGCGTCAAGGTACCCGGATCTTAGGTGTGGTTGATCAAACACCTTGGTGACTCCCGATTTGCGAGTGTGGGGCCCCGTTTAAAGCGCAACACACTTTTTGGCGACTCCGCTAGGGACGAAGCGTCAAACAATTTACAACCCGTTCTCGCTACAAGGAGCGCATCAAGAGGCAACAATCTATAGAGGTAACATGTATCATCAAAAGACTTACGTAGATGCAAATAGCCCTCACGTCGGTGTGATTGGGCATACTATATCGGCTAGCTTTAGTTATCTTCCATATAGCTATGAGCAAAAGCCGATAGAGGGCTGCCTTGTCTACACACGACAAATAGATCCAAGTTCTTATGCATCGGCTGCTCCAGATTATAGGCCGATGAATAACATTGAGTACTCGATCGATCAACATGGGACACTTCACATGATAGAAGATGTCTCACAGTTTTATTCATCGGCTGCCGACTCGCAGTATGCGGGATCATCCCCAAACAGGCCGATGGATGGGGAGATCGGCTACGCTTCTACGAGCTATTTGGCCGGTTACTCTTAGCCGACTTACACATCGCCTCATGAGATTAATTACTCAGCGCCATATGCAACTAGTGGTTTTCAGGAATCGGCTTACCTTCATGGTCATGGCCGGTTATATGGAGATTATACAGGAGTACAGGTGCCGGCTCAAGTTATTATGGTCAATAGTAGCTCCCAGTCACCAATGCAAAATTTCGGCACACCACAACCGAAATATTTCAAAGGAGTCGGGGGCAATCCTATGATGAGTGGAAGGCCAAACACCTGAGAGATTTTGAGGCGCATAAGAAGATGCGTGAAAAGGAGGCAAGGAAACTTGAAGAAATCAAACTAACTCCTTCACACAGCACAAAAGGAGAAACACTGCAGGACAAACAACAAAAGGAGATTGATTCGACCTGCTTGGTCAATGTCGGCTCGAAGAAGTCGGATAATGGCGAATCCTTCGTCGATTCCTTGAAATCTGAAGATGTCACAGCTAACACCGATGACTTTACTACGCCAACTTGGGAGCAATTATCCGACGAACAGCGTCAAGGCTATGAAGTTATCAGAAGGAAGCGCAGAGAGGAGTTCGAAGCACTCAAGAAGAAGCGTGAGGAGGAAGACTTGCAGATGTTTTGCGAGTTCGAAAAGGATATTGCCAAGTCCGTACCCCCATGCAGCAATCATGCTGAATCCTCTGCATTACCAAAGCAAGAAGACGAATCTCTGCGAGCCGACCAGGAGGAGGTTGATTCGGCTAGCACGATCGAGTCGGCAGAAGGCGGGTTTGATCGTATACATGCCGAGTCCAATCAACGGCGTGAGATTGACCCGGCAGACATAGCCGACTTAGGGGAAGCCGAACCCAACAGTTCGGGTAATGCCGAGTCGGGCATACGAGCCGAGTTCATCGAGCCGACAGAGGAAGAATTCGTCAAGCTGGAACACGGCGAGAAATGCGAGCCGGCCATGTTCGACTTTTCTGGAGGCGAGGGGGCATACCTGCTACCCTGCGAGTTCCGTGCCAAAGATGATGAAGCCGGACAATGTTCGGTTAATGAAGAGTGTACAGGAGACGCGACACGGGATCCAGAAGAGGAAGTCGAAGCGTTGGAGAGCTATCCAGAGACGGAGCAAAGCATTCACTACAAGAAATCCGGTCTATTGCAATGAACAAAATCGTGGAAATAAGCGTCAAATCGTCGCATGTCGGGTATGTAACCCCGGGTACCCAGAGTTGGAGATTTATTAGTGCGGCAGGAGGAAAGAAATAGCAGGAAGTAAGCAAATAATAAATAAAAGGGGAAGAAAGGCTGACCTGGGCCGACTCTCCCCTCACCCGGCAGGCCACCAAGCAAACCCGGCTGGGCCGAGCTCCGGTGACCCGGCTGGGCCGAGATCCGGTGACCCGGTTGGGCCGACCTCCCCTGACCCGGCTAGGCCTAACTCCAGTTTCCTGCTGGGCTGACATTTGCCTTACTCAGCCTCTCATCCCGGCGTCTGCCACGGCCCATTCGGCGTTTCCTCTGGGAGGCCGGATCATCTCCACCAGGCCAGGCCGGCATCCTCCGCCCGGATCGAAGCCAGGCCACGAGGCCAAATCGCAGGGCGACTTCCATCGCGAAGCACCAGAAGACCATCCTTCGGTCGTTTCCTGGCCGGATCGTAGCTATGAAGAGGAGACCGGCCTCCACACTCCCAGGCCGGGTCATCTGCTTTATTCCGAGACATCGTCCAGCATCCGGCACTCTACGTCGACGCTCGCACCAGCTACCAGATGCCGGCTACCCCCAGAAGAAGATAAAAATGAGTTGACCAAGCAGGAACAAGACAAGGAAAGGACAGCCAGCATGGCCACACTGGCAAGGACGTGACAAGAGTACAAATGATGACATAGGCAACAGTGCTGATTAGACTCCAGTAGGCATGTCACCTACAGTGCTGTGCCCGTGCAGCGCATAGTGCCCCGTGGGCCAACTCTTGTCCCCTGGGCTCCCCTTTATAAGGAGCACCAGGGGTAGCTCACACGGGACACCGGACCCAGGTCTCTTTTCCTCTGCTCCCTTACGAGCCTTCTTCCTCCTCTAGTAGAACAGCTCTAGGAGCAAACTTGTAGCTACGGAATACATCTTCATATACAGATCAGACAAGCAGGAGTAGGGGTTTTACCTCCTCACGAGGGCCCCGAACCTGGGTAAACCGCGTGTGTTCTTCACCTTGTGTGCGTATTTCTATGCATAATCCCTCCCCGAATCCTCTAGCGTCCATCGGCCCCCAAACTTAAGCCTACCCCTAGGCATCTGTCTGTTCACCACGACGACAGTTGGCGCCCACTGTGGGGCTGGTAGTGGTGCTTGCTGGGCTAATTTCGGACGAGACCTTCTTCATCGACTCCGGCGAGCACCTCGCATGGCGTCGCGGGGTTTCCGCTCACCGGGCCGCTTCGTCAAGTTCTTCGTCACCGGTGCCAACGTCGTCAACGAATCACAGGGGCGACACGGTCGGATAGCCGTGCCTCTGGCTTGCCCGGCGGCTCTATGTCAACACTGCCGCCGCGCTCGTAGGCCACCCAGGCATCATCAATTCGGACGGGACCTTCTACATCAACGCGGGGACTCGACATCGCTATTGTCCCCCGCGCTCTAGCTTGCCGCTGTGAGCAGAGGCTAGCGCTGCCTCCACCAACGGACATCATTGGCAGATCCCGGATGAGAAAAGCGACTCGGGGACTCAACTCCGGCATAGTCCCCGTGTGTTAACTCATTTTCGAGTTGACTACAGTTCGAATCCGAGTTAAGGCTTGGAAATCCGAGTCAGAGTTGGAAAATCCGAGTTAAGGCTTGGAAATCCGAGTCAGAGTTGGAAAATCCGAGTTAAGGCTTGGAAATCCGAGTCAGAGTTGGAAAATCCGAGTTAAGGCTTGGAAATCCGAGTTAGAGTTGGAAAATCCGAGTTAAGGCTTGGAAATCCGAGTCAGACTTGGAAAATCCGAGTTAAGGCTTGGAAATCCGAGTCAGAGTTGGAAAATCCGAGTTAAGGCTTGGAAATCCGATTCAGAGTTGGAAAATCCGAGTTAAGTCTTGGAAATCCGAGTTAAGGCTTGGAAATCCGAGTCAAGGTTGGAAAATCCGAGTTAATCTTGTGGAATTCGACATATGATGGTCAAATCCGACATACATGTGGTCCGGCCTGAGATGTTGGTGGCCCAGACCGACATATTGATATTCATAACGGCATCAACGTCTTCCTCGACTTCTCCAACAACATTGCCTCGTGAGTATCATTTATATGTCTGCATCACTCTTTTGAATAGTCTCAAACAATGCTCGGGGACTCTCCCCTCTTTTCTGTTTTGCTTAGCTGTTTTTTCCGGGAACGAAATGTCGTAACCCGGGGACTGGCCGTACAGTCTGTTTTACAGTTTCTCCTAGATAAGAAAAGCAACTCGGGGACTCGTTTGAAAACCGAGTCTGCATTGTAATATATATACTTTCGCTGCTAGACTTAAATATATCTATGGAATAGAGTTACTGCTCCCGTTAAATATTTATTATATATGTGCTTAAACTAACATTGAAAGGTGATATCGATTTTACCGAGAGAATATTCATCACCAAGATTGCGGTTTTATCGGTTGTCTCTGATTACCCAAAATATCATAGCATTATCGGTATTCTCCAGATCGCCGTTTATTTCGGTTTGCGGTTATATCTCAACATCACCTCATATCTCAAATCGCCGTCTATGTCGGTTCGCCTAAATATCTGGGCATCCTGCAATATCTTGAATCGCCATTTATTTCGGCTTGCCAAAATATCACGGCATTTATCTCACATCATCAGGCATCTCACAAATCGTTATCTTTATCGGCCTTACCGACTGTCATGATTCTTCAATTATCCGAGCTTACAGAGTACCATGGCATAATTATCTCAGTGCGCAGAATCATAAAATATCTAATCTCAGTGAGTGTTGCGCGTTGAGAAATATCTCAACTCGTCATCTGACAAGTGCCCATGAAGGCAGAATGTCAAATTCAGTCAAGGACGACTGTATCTCGGTCCAGCTCGTGCTGCCGATATACAATTTCGGTAATGCCCAAGAAGGCTAGAAACCGGTATATAATGATGCCCAAGCAGGCTATATGTCGGTTCGGCTCATGCTGCCGACATATCTATGCGGTAAAAGCCCAAAGTGGTAGAAACCGACATATAAGAAATATGCCCAAGAGGCCAATATATCAAACCAGCTTATGCTGGAGACATCGGATGTCGGTAATCCGACATCGGAAATACGCCCATGCAGGCACTGCGACAATCCAGCAAAAGGATGTTGACATCCGACATATGAAACATGCTCGTGCAAGCAGTGTGCCAAATTGCCCAATGTCGGCAGAAACATCTATGTGTGGCCATGCCCATGCATGCGATGCATTTCCAGAGCAAACTGTCCATCTCGTTGTTGATTCGGGTGAGCTCGGTCAACCGGATGACGTGTTTGGTCTAGAGGGCATGGCTAGATGACGGACTTATGATGGTAGACATACGACTTTGGCAAATGCCCAGCTTGGCTAAAAATTAACATGCGATGACACCCATGCAGGCTACAACGTGATACAACGCGTACTACCGACATGGGATTTTAGCATTTCCCATGATGGCTATATATTCGATTCAGCCCGTGCTGGCTGTCTTTTGAGTACCAACTCTGCGATACCAATTTTTGGTAAGACTATGCACGACTCTCCGAGACCCACATAGCCTCGGGGACTAATGTCGGGGATGTAACCCCGGGTACCCAGAGTTGGAGATTTATTAGTCCGGCAGGAGGAAAGAAATAGCAGGAAGTAAGCAAATAATAAAGAAAAGGGGAAGAAAGGCTGACCTGGGCCGACTCTCCCCTCACCCGGCAGGCCACCAAGCAAACCCGGCTGGGCCGAGCTCCGGTGACCTGGCTGGGCCGAGATCCGGTGACCCGGTTGAGCCGACCTCCCCTGACCCGGCTGGGCCTAACTCCACGGCCCATTCGTCGTTTCCTCTGGGAGGCCGGATCATCTCCACCAGGCCAGGCCGGCATCCTCCGCCCGGATCGAAGCCAGGCCACGAGGCCAAATCGCAGGGCGACTTCCATCGCGAAGCACCAGAAGACCATCCTTCGGTCATTTCCTGGCCGGATCGTAGCTATGAAGAGGAGACCGGCCTCCACACTGCCAGGCCGGGTCATCTGCTTTATTCCGAGACATCGTCCAGCATCCGGCACTCTACGTCGACGCCCGCACCAGCTACCAGATGCCGGCTACCCCCAGGAGAAGATAAAGATGAGTTGACCAAGCAGGAACAAGACAAGGAAAGGACAGCCAGCATGGCCACACTGGCAAGGACGTGACAAGAGTACAAATGATGACATAGGCAACAGTGCTGATTAGACTCCAGTAGGCATGTCACCTACAGTGATGCGCCCGTGCAGCGCATAGTGCCCCGTGGGCCAACTCTTGTCCCCTGGGCTCCCTTTTATAAGGAGCACCAGGGGTAGCTCACACGGGACACCGGACCTAGGTCTCTTTTCCTCTGCTCCCTTACGAGCCTTCTTCCTCCTCTAGTAGAACAGCTCTAGGAGCAAACTTGTAGCTACGGAATACATCTTCATATACAGATCAGACAAGCAGGAGTAGGGGTTTTACCTCCTCATGAGGGCCCCGAACCTGGGTAAACCGTGTGTGTTCTTCACCTTGTGTGCGTATTTCTATGCATAATCCCTCCCCGAATCCTCTAGCGTCCATCGGCCCCCAAACTTAAGCCTACCCCTAGGCATCTGTCTGTTCACCACGACGACATCGCAATAGGTACCTGTTGCTTCAAAATCACTTTCGTTGGTCGTCGTTGCGAAAAAACGCGTGGTTTTAGGTTTTTTCCGCGGAACAAGTTTCGTGGCAAATAAATTTGCCTTCTGCAACCATTCATGCGGGAAATTGCCACGCGTTTTTTCGTGGCGGCACTCACCTAATGCAACCGTTTTATTTGTGGGTATAGATCTACTGCATCAAGTACCGAACCGTGGCGAGTAACCACTATGTTAACGGGGCGTGTTTCGTGGCGCATGCTCTTTCGTTGGAATAGTCCAGTTTATTTGCGACGTCCAATTTTGCAGCAAAACACTATGCCAACATACCTTATATTCGTGGCAAAAACGATTGGCGACAAAAAATTCAACCGTGGTAACAAGAATTTTCTGGTTATCGCTACGGTCATAATTTTTGAAGCGACAAAGTATTGCGACAATGAAAAATTTCCGTGGCGATAATCTATCTCAACACAAATTATTTTGGTGGCGCCAAACAGTAGTCGCAATGTCGAAACTTTTCATGGCGATGCTCTATTCCAACAAATATTATTTCGGTGGCGCAAAATAGTAGTCGCAACGTGAAAACTTTTCGTGGCGATGCTCTATTCCAACAAATATTATTTTGGTGGCGACAAGTAGTAATCGCAACGGCCAAAATATAAGTAGCCATAAACTAGTGCCACAATTTAAACTTTTCGTGGCGATGCTCTATTCCAACAAATATTATTTTGGTGGCGACAAGTAGTAATCGCAATGGCCTAAATGTTAGTAGCGAGAAACTAGTGCGACAATTAAAATTCTTTGTGGGGATTCTCTATTTCAACGATGTAAAATGTTGGTGCCGAAAGTCTATTGCAACAAAACTTTAGTTGGTGGCGCCAAAATAGTTATTACAACGTCGGAACAAAACAACAAGTCGTGGCGACTGATAGTTGACGCAACACTACATTTACCGTGGTAATAGTCTTTTGCCACGTTTAAAAAAAATAAAGCAAAAAAAAATACGGGAAACAAAAAATCCGTGCTTTGAATTAAAATATTCACAGCCGTACGTACAAATCATAATTCTCATACAATTCATAATTCTCATAGCTAATATCGATCAAATGAAACTCAAATATATCGTAGGTATCCTAATGTACGTGATGTACAATCCAGTGCAGCTATTTATTTCCATTTCCATTTGCATTTCCACTAACATTTGTATCCTGCAATCAAGAATAAAAAAGTTAAGTTCATGTTCCTAGCTAGCACAAATCAGTTGTTTGTTTATTGTGAGTCAACGCAGCAACAAACACATGGAGTCCACATAAGAAGCAAGTGCAGCAAGGCTATAGTGTTGGTGCAGCAAGGCTATATAGTGTGGCTGATGCAAAAACAGTACCTACTAGTACCAATTTGTACAAATTTGTGACTTACCATTGCTTTCAACATTCGAGAACCCTGTAGCGTGCTGTGCGGACGATATATTCTTTTAGAAGGGCTCTGTACAACTGGTGATTGCAGTTTTTGATTAATATTTTCTTTCTGGATTGGCCTCTTAGTCATGTGCAAAAAAGAAGTGCATTGTTAGCAATGCAAGTAAACAACTAAATCTTACGAGTTTGCAAGCATATTACTACCATCATCTGCAATGCATGCACCTTTTTTTGTTCCATTTGTTTGGAGAACTCTTGAAATTGTGTCTGAAACCATGTCATCAAGTCCTTCTCAAATTCCTGTCTTGAGGTTCGCTCCATTTCCATCATTGTTTCTCTTTGAGCACGCTCTTCCTTTAACANCTGGGCCGACATTTACCTTACTCGGCCTCTCATCCCGGCGTCTGCCATGGCCCATTCGGCGTTTCCTCTGGGAGGCCGGATCATCTCCACCAGGCCAGGCCGGCATCCTCCACCCGGATCGAAGCTAGGCCACTGAGGCCAAATCGCAGGGCGACTTCCATCGCGAAGCACCAGAAGACCATCCTTCGGTCGTTTCCTGGCGGATCGTAGCTATGAAGAGGAGACCGGCCTCCACACTCCCAGGTCGGGTCATCTGCTTTATTCCGAGACATCGTCCAGCATCCGGCACTCTACGTCGACGCTCGCACCAGCTACCAGATGCCGGCTACCCCCAGAAGAAGATAAAAATGAGTTGACCAAGCAGGAACAAGACAAGGAAAGGACAGCCAGCATGGCCACACTGGCAAGGACGTGACAAGAGTACAAATGATGACATAGGCAACAGTGCTGATTAGACTCCAGTAGGCATGTCACCTACAGTGCTGTGCCCGTGCAGCGCATAGTACCCCGTGGGCCAACTCTGTCCCCTAGGCTCCCCTTTATAAGGAGCAACAGGGGTAGCTCACACGGGACACCGGACCCAGGTCTCTTTTCCTCTGCTCCCTTACGAGCCTTCTTCCTCCTCTAGTAGAACAGCTCTAGGAGCAAACTTGTAGCTACGGAATACATCTTCATATACAGATCAGACAAGCAGGAGTAGGGGTTTTACCTCCTTTCACGAGGGCCCCGAACCTGGGTAAACCGCGTGTGTTCTTCACCTTGTGTGCGTATTTCTATGCATAATCCCTCCCCGAATCCTCTAGCGTCCATCGGCCCACAAACTTAAGCCTACCCCTAGGCATCTGTCTGTTCACCACGACGACAGTTGGCGCCCACTGTGGGGCTGGTAGTGGTGCTTGCTGGGCTAATTTCGGACGAGACCTTCTTCATCGACTCCGGCGAGCACCTCGCATGGCGTCGTGGGGTTTCCGCTCACCGGGCCGCTTCGTCAAGTTCTTCGTCACCGGTGCCAACGTCGTCAATGAATCACAGGGGCGACACGGTCGGATAGCCGTGCCTCTGGCTTGCCCGGCGGCTCTATGTCAACACTGCTGCCGCGCTCGTAGGTCACCCAGGCATCATCAATTCGGACGGGACCTTCTACATCAACGCGGGGACTCGACATCGCTATTGTCCCCCGCGCTCTAGCTTGCCGCTGTGAGCAGAGGCTAGCGCTGCCTCCACCAACGGACATCATTGGCAGATCCCGGATGAGAAAAGCGACTCGGGGACTCAACTCCGGCATAGTCCCCGTGTGTTAACTCATTTTCGAGTTGACTACAGTTCGAATCCGAGTTAAGGCTTGGAAATCCGAGTCAGAGTTGGAAAATCCGAGTTAAGGCTTGGAAATCCGAGTCAGAGTTGGAAAATCCGAGTTAAGTCTTGGAAATCCGAGTCAGAGTTGGAAAATCCGAGTTAAGGCTTGGAAATCCGAGTTAAGTCTTGGAAATCCGAGTTAAGTCTTGGAAATCCGAGTCAGAGTTGGAAAATCCGAGTTAAGTCTTGGAAATCCGAGTCAGAGTTGGAAAATCCGAGTTAAGGCTTGGAATCCGATTCAGAGTTGGAAAATCCGAGTTAAGTCTTGGAAATCCGAGTTAAGGCTTGGAAATCCGAGTCAAGGTTGGAAAATCCGAGTTAATCTTGTGGAATTCGACATATGATGGTCAAATCCGACATACATGTGGTCCGGCCTGAGATGTTGGTGGCCCAGACCGACATATTGATATTCATAACGGCATCAACGTCTTCCTCGACTTCTCCAACAACATTGCCTCGTGAGTATCATTTATATGTCTGCATCACTCTTTTGAATAGTCTCAAACAATGCTCGGGGACTCTCCCCTCTTTTCTGTTTTGCTTAGCTGTTTTTTTCCGGGAACGAAATGTCGTAACCCGGGGACTGGCCGTACAGTCTGTTTTACAGTTTCTCCTAGATAAGAAAAGCAACTCGGGGACTCGTTTGAAAACCGAGTCTGCATTGTAATATATATACTTTTGCTGCTAGACTTAAATATATCTATGGAATAGAGTTACTGCTCCCGTTAAATATTTATTATATAGGTGCTTAAACTAACATTGAAAGGTGATATCGGTTTTACCGAGAGAATATTCATCACCAAGATTGCGGTTTTATCGGTTGTCTCTGATTACCCAAAATATCATAGCATTATCGGTATTCTCCAGATCGCCGTTTATTTCGGTTTGCGGTTATATCTCAACATCACCTCATATCTCAAATCGCCGTCTGTATCGGTTCGCCTAAATATCTGGGCATCCTGCAATATCTTGAATCGCCATTTATTTCGGCTTGCCAAAATATCACGGCATTTATCTCACATCATCAGGCATCTCACAAATTGTTATCTTTATCGGCTTTACCGACTGTCATGATTCTTCAATTATCCGAGCTTACAGAGTACCATGGCATAATTATCTCAGTGCGCAGAATCGTAAAATATCTAATCTCAGTGAGTGTTGCGCGTTGAGAAATATCTCAACTCGTCATCTGACAAGTGCCCATGAAGGCGAAATGACAAATTCAGTCAAGGACGAATGTATCTCGGTCCAGCTCGTGCTGCCGATATACAATTTCGGTAATGCCCAAGAAGGCTAGAAACCGGTATATAATGATGCCCAAGCAGGCTATATGTCGGTTCGGCTCATGCTGCCGACATATCTATGCGGTAAAAGCCCAAAGTGGTAGAAACCGACATATAAGAAATATGCCCAAGAGGCCAATATATCAAACCAGCTTATGCTGGAGACATCGGATGTCGGTAATCCGACATCGGAAATACGCCCATGCAGGCACTGCGACAATCCAGCAAAAGGATGTTGACATCCGACATATGAAACATGCTCGTGCAAGCAGTGTGCCAAATTGCCCAATGTCGGCAGAAACATCTATGTGTGGCCATGCCCATGCATGCGATGCATTTCCAGAGCAAACTGTCCATCTCGTTGTTGATTCGGGTGAGCTCGGTCAACCGGATGACGTGTTTGGTCTAGAGGGCATGGCTAGATGACGGACTTATGATGGTAGACATACGACTTTGGCAAATGCCCAGCTTGGCTAAAAATTAACATGCGATGACACCCATGCAGGCTACAACGTGATACAACGCGTACTACCGACATGGGATTTTAGCATTTCCCATGATGGCTATATATTCGATTCAGCCCGTGCTGGCTGTCTTTTGAGTACCAACTCTGCGATACCAATTTTTGGTAAGACTATGCACGACTCTCCGAGACCCACATAGCCTCGGGGACTAATGTCGGGGATGTAACCCCGGGTACCCAGAGTTGGAGATTTATTAGTCCGGCAGGAGGAAAGAAATAGCAGGAAGTAAGCAAATAATAAAGAAAAGGGGAAGAAAGGCTGACCTGGGCCGACTCTCCCCTCACCCGGCAGGCCACCAAGCAAACCCGGCTGGGCCGAGCTCCGGTGACCTGGCTGGGCCGAGATCCGGTGACCCGGTTGAGCCGACCTCCCCTGACCCGGCTGGGCCTAACTCCAGTTTCCTGCTGGGCCGACATTTGCCTTACTCGGCCTCTCATCCCGACGTCCGCCACGGCCCATTCGGCATTTCCTCTGGGAGGCCGGATCATCTCCACCAGGCCAGGCCGGCATCCTCCGCCCGGATCGAAGCCAGGCCACGAGGCCAAATCGCAGGGCGACTTCCATCGCGAAGCACCAGAAGACCATCCTTCGGTCATTTCCTGGCCGGATCGTAGCTATGAAGAGGAGACCGGCCTCCACACTGCCAGGCCGGGTCATCTGCTTTATTCCGAGACATCGTCCAGCATCCGGCACTCTACGTCGACGCCCGCACCAGCTACCAGATGCCGGCTACCCCCAGGAGAAGATAAAGATGAGTTGACCAAGCAGGAACAAGACAAGGAAAGGACAGCCAGCATGGCCACACTGGCAAGGACGTGACAAGAGTACAAATGATGACATAGGCAACAGTGCTGATTAGACTCCAGTAGGCATGTCACCTACAGTGATGCGCCCGTGCAGCGCATAGTGCCCCGTGGGCCAACTCTTGTCCCCTGGGCTCCCTTTTATAAGGAGCACCAGGGGTAGCTCACACGGGACACCGGACCTAGGTCTCTTTTCCTCTGCTCCCTTACGAGTCTTCTTCCTCCTCTAGTAGAACAGCTCTAGGAGCAAACTTGTAGCTACGGAATACATCTTCATATACAGATCAGACAAGCAGGAGTATGGGTTTTACCTCCTCATGAGGGCCCCGAACCTGGGTAAACCGTGTGTGTTCTTCACCTTGTGTGCGTATTTCTATGCATAATCCCTCCCCGAATCCTCTAGCGTCCATCGGCCCCCAAACTTAAGCCTACCCCTAGGCATCTGTCTGTTCACCACGACGACATCGCAATAGGTACCTGTTGCTTCAAAATCACTTTCGTTGGTCGTCGTTGCGAAAAAACGCGTGGTTTTAGGTTTTTTCCGCGGAACAAGTTTCGTGGCAAATAAATTTGCCTTCTGCAACCATTCATGCGGGAAATTGCCACGCGTTTTTTCGTGGCGGCACTCACCTAATGCAACCGTTTTTATTTGTGGGTATAGATCTACTGCATCAAGTACCGAACCGTGGCGAGTAACCACTATGTTAACGGGGCGTGTTTCGTGGCGCATGCTCTTTCGTTGGAATAGTCCAGTTTATTTGCGACGTCCAATTTTGCAGCAAAACACTATGCCAACATACCTTATATTCGTGGCAAAAACGATTGGCGACAAAAAATTCAACCGTGGTAACAAGAATTTTCTGGTTATCGCTACGGTCATAATTTTTGAAGCGACAAAGTATTGCGACAATGAAAAATTTCCGTGGCGATAATCTATCTCAACACAAATTATTTTGGTGGCGCCAAACAGTAGTCGCAATGTCGAAACTTTTCATGGCGATGCTCTATTCCAACAAATATTATTTCGGTGGCGCAAAATAGTAGTCGCAACGTGAAAATTTTTCGTGGCGATGCTCTATTCCAACAAATATTATTTTGGTGGCGACAAGTAGTAATCGCAACGGCCAAAATATAAGTAGCCATAAACTAGTGCCACAATTTAAACTTTTCGTGGCGATGCTCTATTCCAACAAATATTATTTTGGTGGCGACAAGTAGTAATCGCAATGACCTAAATGTTAGTAGCGAGAAACTAGTGCGACAATTAAAATTCTTTGTGGGGATTCTCTATTTCAACGATGTAAAATGTTGGTGCCGAAAGTCTATTGCAACAAAACTTTAGTTGGTGGCGCCAAAATAGTTATTACAACGTCGGAACAAAACAACAAGTCGTGGCGACTGATAGTTGACGCAACACTACATTTACCGTGGTAATAGTCTTTTGCCACGTTTAAAAAAAATAAAGCAAAAAAAAATACGGGAAACAAAAAATCCGTGCTTTGAATTAAAATATTCACAGCCGTACGTACAAATCATAATTCTCATACAATTCATAATTCTCATAGCTAATATCGATCAAATGAAACTCAAATATATCGTAGGTATCCTAATGTACGTGATGTACAATCCAGTGCAGCTATTTATTTCCATTTCCATTTGCATTTCCACTAACATTTGTATCCTGCAATCAAGAATAAAAAAAGTTAAGTTCATGTTCCTAGCTAGCACAAATCAGTTGTTTGTTTAGTTGTGAGTCAACGCAGCAACAACACATGGAGTCACATAAGAAGCAAGTGCAGCAAGGCTATAGTGTTGGTGCAGCAAGGCTATATAGTGTGGGTGATGCAAAAACAGTACCTACTAGTACCAATTTGTACAAATTTGTGACTTACCATTGCTTTCAACATTCGAGAACCCTGTAGCGTGCTGTGCGGACGATATATTCTTTTAGAAGGGCTCTGTACAACTGGTGATTGCAGTTTTTGATTAATATTTTCTTTCTGGATTGGCCTCTTAGTCACGTGCAAAAAAGAAGTGCATTGTTAGCAATGCAAGTAAACAACTAAATCTTACGAGTTTGCAAGCATATTACTACCATCATCTGCAATGCATGCACCTTTTTTTGTTCCATTTGTTTGGAGAACTCTTGAAACTGTGTCTGAAACCATGTCATCAAGTCCTTCTCAAATTCCTGTCTTGAGGTTCGCTCCATTTCCATCATTGTTTCTCTTTGAGCACGCTCTTCCTTTAACATCTCCTCAAGGTTTTCCCTCTCAGCACGCTCTGAATTAATCCTCTCATCTGTGCTTTCACGTTCAGCTTGTAACTTCTTTTCTAATTCAGTGACCTGCTGGCTGAGGACAGAGTTAACTTTTTGGGCCTGTGCAGTAGCACGAGCTTGCTCTTCAATCTGGAACTTAATCCTTTGAGAACTAGTTGGTAGTTTGGCCATGTATCCAAACCCACGAGGTTGCGATGACTTGCAATTCACCATTTCTTTATATGCAGTCTGGAAAATATTGATTCTTTGTTCACTTGTAACTGGCCCTTCAGTTTCCTTTTCTACGTTTTCAATGTCTTGACATGCTTTTTCCTAATTACGAGAAAAAAATCCATTAAATGAAGAACCATCCACGATGAACAACTGTGAATAAGTTTGGAGTAGGTTCTAAGTCAGTATACTCACGTGAACTTTCTTGGACTCTTCGGTACTCCATGTTCCATTCTTGGTGTGGGTAATTTCCCAGAGAGCAATACAGTTTGGCTCTTGTCCAGTTTCCGAATTTCTCTGCAAGTAGTGCAACAATGAGATGCTAGAAACATTAAAGCAGAGTGAGTACCGAAGCAAATGTATTGAGTAGGCTCATACATTCTCAAGACTCAGTTGAGAGTACGATTTTGATCCAGCTATGTGTCTTGTCTTCTGTTTCTTACGGTTTTCCGAGTTCTTTTGGCTAATTTGCTACATATTCAGTGATAAGAAATAAAACGAGTCAGACAAGCCATTTCATTATAGTTCAAAATTCACAAACTGTGAGCATAGAGATAACCTGAAATTTCTGATCAGTGCCAAAGTACTCAGTCAACCATTCCCACTCTTCCGGTTGTAAATCTTCTGGTACATTTGCCAGTCTAGCATCATCTGTTTTGTATGCCTTGTAAGTGGCATTTAGAGATGCTCGCCAGCCTCTGTATCGCTCTTTCGCAATATTTAGAATTTTTTCGGCTATTTCTGGTGTATCTTCCAAATCATATCTGTCCTGTAATGTGTACAACAAATGGAAAGACTTTGGTAGTGCATTATGGACGAAAAAATTAGACAATAGGTGTGACAAAGGTTGTACACACCAACATATATGCAACTATGAGTTGATGGGTGTCAGGGTGAATGTCCGACCACCTCCTTACTCCAATAATTGGTAACTTTCTTTTCATTATGATGACCACGTCATCCTTGAATGAATGATAGTTCATTCCTACTGCACCACCCAAATTATCAGAGAATGCAACATTTAGCTTTACAGATCCATTGGCAAAACGCTTCTTAGCTGCTTTAAGACCTTTTACTACACCTCGCCCTATCTTCTTGGGTCCGTCAGCACCTGATGACGGGATTGATGAGAGTGTTCTTCTCCCTCAACAACGCCAACAAGTACTCTTGATACCCTGAAAGGAAAATAATATATTAGGGATAGGTTGAGCCTCCAAGTGCAGAGTATGTAGAAGTGGTAGTTTTTCCCCAAGAAGGTGACTCGAGGGTTTAATATCGAACTCTCGGGGAATCAGTAGTGTGGGTTTTATATTCTTGTCCTTCTCTAGATTTCCTGCAAACAAAATAGATTGCTTTGTACCCTCAACCTCACCAAGTGATTGTCAAGCACAAGGTGTGAGAATGATATTAAAATGATAATGAATGCAAAACAGTAAATAAATATGCAATGGTGGTGAATAAGTATGCAAGGATGATAGTATTGATGATGGATGGTATTTTTGGGGTTTTTATATGTGAATGAAAGAAGTAAAAGTGTTTTTGTATTTTCTGATTTTAAAATGGCTGAATGTAAAAGATGCTTAAAAGTGGTTGGAAAGTTGTTTCTTATGATTAAAAATGGACCGGGGTTCATGGTTTCACACATGCACTCTCTCTTTAATATAGTGTGGCAAATGAGTAGACATAGATTTAACATATGAGATTGCAAACAAGGTTAATGACATGTTACTAATTATATGGGCATCACGTCCTAGCATAGAGACCTTTTGATTATTAGTCTCACTTATACTCCACCAAGATGCGAACGAAATCATAACACCTCAGTAATTAAGATGACTCAGAGTATAGCCTTAAGATTAATGACATGGAGTGAAAATAAACACATGATGGATCTAGTCTTAGGTAGAGGCATGTCACTCCTCCTACCCTACAACATGGTATTTTGGTTTATCCCTAGTGAGGTAACAAAGTAAGGTAAACACCCAATGGATCATGATATTAAGTTGTCAGCTTATCACTTCACCACCCCCGTTACTCCAACTAATGCACACGTTCCCCCACACACGCTCTCATAAACATGCTTGATCATAACAAGGATACAAGAACGGGGTACATAATATGCATCTACTTTCATAACTGAAATATAACATTGCAATCTCAACATATATTAACTCATAGAAAGATCCACCACAATGGTAATACAACGGTGACCGTAATCATGTTCAGCAGCTCATACGGTGCTAATTAGTGAAGCTCAAGAGAGAGAGAGATACATATGCTACTGCCACAAACCCATAGTACAGAGGTGGACTACTCCCTCTTCATCATGGAGACGGTGGAGATGTCGATGGAGAAGAAGGAGACCTCTCCGGCAGGGCTCCACCGGAGTTTTCCCCCTCCAATCTGCAGCCTCCTGATCTCTGTTTCTTGTTTCTCTCGTGTGGCGGCTCTCCCTTCGGAGAACGTCGGGGGGCTCTTTATATAGGCGTTTTTAGGTCACGAGGAAGCTTCTGGGCGAAGGATCGACGCAAATGGGGCCACGAGGGCCAATTGGGATAGGCCCATGCGGCTACAGTACCTGGCCGCATGGGACCCCCCTTTTGGTTTCCGGCCTCCGTTCGTTAACTTCTTTCGCTCCTAAATCTTCTCCTTCCAAAATAATGACCCCCGTAAATTTATAGCTCATTATGACGTCGTTAAGGTCCTGAAACAAATAAGGAAAGAAATAGGGGTTTTCTGCCTGCGCAGGATTAATTCCATAAAAAGGGGATATCATCATAAATTACCAAAAATCATTAAATAACAGTAATATACCCCTTATATGATGCAAATATGATCGGAATATGACTATTATAGTGCAAAGTTCATGTATGCATTTTAGATGCATCAGCACCTACAGCCCAAAAAATACAGAAAGACTTCATATACTGTGTAGTATATATTGTAAGAAATGAGGACAAAAATGTGAACAAAATAGCCATACCTTCCTGTAGTTTTGGACGGTAGCGGCGAGCATGGGATGGCCATTCAGTAAGGGGACACATGTCAGTTTCAGACAGTGGAGTGTTAGATTGTTCTTCAGTTCCTGTATCAGCAATATAGTACCATTTATACTGATTAAGCAATCCAGGTTTTTCTGCATTATAGCAAATGTTACAGAAAGCTTAATTGTCAAAAAGAAATTACCAGAACTGTGTTTTCCATGTTTGTTTTTGTAATCTTCTAAACTTTCGGTCCTTGTCATTGTAACAGATCCTTTCTTTACTGAACATGCATACAATAAAGGGACATAGCATTACCAAATGTGCACATTTCAGAAAACTTATGAACAATTCATCTTGTGTATACCATTCGTCAAGGAGAAATCTGCATCTTCTGTTTCGTTGAAATCTTGGTCCTTAGCTGTTGCATCCCTAACTGCATGTTTGTCCAAATTGTTGATTAGTTAAAGCATGCAAAAAAATGTGACAGGGAAAATATGTATTAAAGTCTGTGTTGAAGGTGTTGTGCGTTGGAGATTTCAGATGAAAGGATCATAACCTAAGACATTGTAGGCTCGCTTGTTTCTGGTGGATCCAGTTTCATCATCTCGCTGAGACCCTGGTGTTTCAATATCGACGTTGGGCTTCTCCCTAAACACATATAGGTGGAGACTCTTCTCATTATTGGGCAGGGACATCATTTTCCACACTTCAGACTCATGTTCGATGGGAACAAGTACTCCTCTACCATGGCCATTGTTGACCCTGTAGTACAAGTAATCACGGGCCGGACTGAAGCCAACACGTTCAATCATAGTGATCAATTCCAAATAACAGATTTCGGTCCTGTCTAGTTCTGCTTCCATTACTTTTGGTTTTTTTTCCTCATCTTCAAAGTGCAGGTTCACTGTCCAAATGTCCTCGCGCGTCTACAGTTAGATGGAAGTAAAAAACGATCACCAAAATAATCAGTCAATTCAAAGTTGTAAATTCAGAAAACAAATGCCAATCTTTAGCATGAACACAAATTTGACACATGGGAGGACATATTTTAGTTATAACCTCGAAATATTTTGATCAAATATTTAAAAAAATCATTGGGGTACCCAAGTAGTGGTTTCATCAGAGAATAGTGGACAGCTGTGAAAGATTCGACCCCGACAATGAGGCATGATCCAAACCCAGATCAAGCTGCCATATATGATATATGTTCTTAAACCTGTATTTCAGTAATATTGAGTACCGATGTGGTTGGTACTCAAATGAATCATGACATTGGAACCAACATTACAATCAAAGGACTGAAAAGAAGCTTGTATGTTTTATTCGGGAATAAATTAATTTCATCCATCATAAAACATGCTAGTGAGTACCATGCAGTTTTAATTGGCCACTAGGTTCTAAAAAGGGAAATGTAATTTTTTTCCTGCATGTGGACGGTTAGTTAGAATGCAGGAACACGTGAGCAGTTCATTTGAGTACCACATGTGCACGTATTTTTTAGTAACAAAATCACATAAAGATGATACAAGGAGTCCTTGTTTGTGCGCGTGAGATGGGAAAAAATAGAGGGGAAGAGAAGCCGAGGAGGAGTACCCTAATATTTTATTTCCATCTATAGGGTTGCGACGGTTCATTAATTCCGTGGAAGCCGAGGAGGAGTTCCCGTATTTTTTTATTTCCATGTACAAGGTGCGACGGTTCATTTATATCCTCAACTGCCTCCACTTCCCCTGTTATCCCCTGCTTCTCCTTGCTTCGGCCCCCCTTCCCTATTCATCTTCTCCCTCTAAAAGTCCACGCCGCCATGGACCCAGCAGAAATTAATATGTCGACGTCGTACACCGCCCATGGGCCGACGGAAATAGAGGTGACCTACACCAACGACATTGCGCAGGTGGAGGAAACCCTCAGACTGCTCAAGATCAAGCAGTTGAAAATGGATGTGGATGAAGAGTTCATGGGGCTGGATTTTGAGTACACCAACGCAGATGAGGAATCTCAAGAGGTGGCAGTCGTTCAGCTTTGCGTGGACCAAACTGTGTTGGTCTGGCAGTTGTCTAGGTATGACTGATAGATGTAGTTTATGCACTAGTTTATACTTTATGTTGCTTCTTGTTCTGAATGCTGCACTTGTTTAAACATTTTGTCTATTTTATGTTCATTCTCTTACTGTTTTGTAAGAAATTAATAGTATCGTTGAAGAGTTGGCGTGTGTTGTGAAGATAATTAGTTTCTCTTATATATGCTGATTCTTGTGTCAACTCTACCATTAAACCGTATTGCACTATATATCATTATGCCAATATGAACTGAAATCTGATTGAGAGTTTCAGTTAGTTCGACCTTGTTCTCCTGTGGGCATATACTTGATATGTAAATCTAAACTATACTTTTTGCAAACTTATAATTTATACTTTCTAACTACTGTAGGCCAAGGGAGTACTGTGAAAAGCTTTCCGAGTTTTTCATGGAGCGGACGTGTAAATTTGCCAGCGTCGATATAAGGCGTGACAGGGAGGTGATGCAAAGAACCTGGGGTTTTAAAATCCCAAGGAAGTACCATGTGGATATCCAAGAAATCTACCACATACCAGGATTAGGGCGCGACGGGAGGACTGGAATGGCTAACCTTGCAGGCGAACTCATCAACAAATCTTATTTAACCATGAAGACCGATTTCCCAAAAGATGGGCACAAATCCTGGGAGAAGCAGCCACTGGACGACGTTAACATCAAATATGCTGCTGTCGATGGATTTGTCCGTTCGAGCTGTACCGGGTTCTCCAGTGCGTCCTAAAGGGGCAAGTTTGTCTTCAACCTAAACCAAAAGTACCACTGGTCATCCCCACAGTATCTGCACCCTCAACATCTTCCACCAGCGGCAGCAACCGAAACAAGTGGGAGGATGACACATATGCGGATGACCGCAAAAGGTATAGGGCGTGGAACTAGGGCACAGTGGGGGACGACGACAATTCCGGGGGGAAGTGAGCGGCACGAAGCGCTCGATATGTTCCATATTGTTTATATGTCGTATTGTTAATACGTAGTATTCCTGAACTTAGTTTAGCCGTATGTGCACGCTTTTGTGTCACTTTAACATCTATCTGACCAATGTGGTTTAGCTCAGTTGTATGTAAAACACTTTCTCAGTATGATGTGGCGGTTTAGAAATCAGTACAATGTTGATGACCAACTTATCTTTTTGAAATTTGTTTGAATATTTTTTTGAATCAGTAAGCGTCAAATAGGAGTTTTTATGTGAACCAAGTATCATAAATAAGGTGAAAAATAGAATGAACACAAGTACCACAGAGATAGGGACATATGTTATGTGTAAGCAGCCCGAAGTATTATTAATTTTGTCGATTGCTATCTAGTTTTGCGCATTTAAATAAACTTAAGCCGATTTATGAAAACTTGGTCAAATTTGAACTACAAGTACGTTATAGCTTGCTGTAATTGTTTAAAAATATCATTTTGGGGTACCCAAGAAGTGTAGGAAGTTCGAAAAAAATGAATTTTTCGCACCAACACGACAAACTGAAATCACACATGATCTCCAGCTAGACCAAGGGTCGAGGAGGTGCGTTCATACACAGATTTACGCTTGGAGCAAATGAAGAACAGATAAAAACAGGCAGAAGAACAAATCAGAAAAGCCAATTTGGAGAACAGAGAAGAAAAGGCGAGATCACTGACACGGGGTACCCGACCAAGGAGAACTACCCCACGCCGCTCCTCTTGCCGACCCGTGCAATGGCCAGATCGCTTTCGCCGTCGCGGGCGAAGCAGCGGCTGCGGCGCCTAACGTGGCAACGATCGCCACCGCCACCATGTAGTTCTAGGCTAGAAAGGGAGCCGGTGTGAAAGGAATAACCTGAGAAAATTGGCGTCCCATTGACTCCGGTGTCGATGCCGCCATGTCGATCGCCGTGAGGACGACGAGGGAGCTCAGATCCAATCGCGACCTGTAAGCCGCGGTGATTACGTTTAGATTGTTTGTCGTGGGTAGTTATGCAGAGAGTTTAGCGGGAAGGTTAAAAGGATATTTTTCGTTTTTGGTGGGAACAAAAAATTTCGTAAGGACTCTTAGTACGGGCCTTTTAGCGGGAGGTTTTAAATTTTTGGCGAAAACTACAATGGTGGGAACGTCATTATTTGTTGACTCAATTTTTGAACGTTTTGGAAAATGATATAAAATTGTAAAAATAACAAAATATATCTTGGGCGATTCTTGCCACTTTCCGTTGCATGTTTACGACAAACCATGACATTCTTGCATCCCACTCCATAAAATCACTACTTTGTGATAAATTGAGGCATTTCAACTTGTTACCCCGGGTCACGATTCAAATGGGTGATTCGGCAGTAGTGTCTTGCCTATCATGGCAAAAAATGCCCGAAAACGTGCAATTCGGTTGCCAACATGTTGTGTCCCATGCCCCAATGTTGCAAACATGGTGCATTTGCAAGAACCTCACTTCATTTCAACAACATTGCATGTTTGGCATCTAGAAATTTCGATTTAATTCTCAAATTCCATACAAATCTTTAGTCGTAGCCATTTTCGGGCCTTTTCGGTCCAAAAAATATGGTTCTCCCACCTAGGATGCCTAGAAAATTGGCCAAATGACCATGTCAGTCACACATGGTCATGTGACCACTCACAAAATGTTTGAACCCATTCCACAACTTGGTTGATGCACAATCCCATTGGCTATACCATCGAATCATCGGACGTGCTGTTAATTAACCGGGACGATACTTGGCACTTTTCGTTGCATGTTTACCACAAACCATGAAATACTTGCATCCCACTCCATCAAGATCACTACTTTGTGATAAATTTAGGCATTTCAACTAGTTACCCTGGGTCTCAATTCAAATGGGTGATTCGGCAGTCGTGTCTTGCCTATCATGGCAAAAAATGCCCGAAAATGTGCAATTCGGTTGCCAACATGTTGTGTCCCATGCCCCAATGTTGCAAACATGGTGCATTTGCAAGAACCTCACTTCATTTCAACAACATTGCACGTTTGGCATCTAGAAATTTCGATTTAATTCTCAAATTCCATACAAATCTTTAGTCGTAGCCATTTTCGGGCCTTTTCGGTCCAAAAAATATGGTTCTCCCACCTAGGATGCCTAGAAAATTGGCCAAATGACCATGTCAGTCACACATGGTCATGTGACCACTCACAAAATGTTTGAACCCATTCCACAACTTGGTTGATGCACAATCCCATTGGCTATACCATCGAATCATCGGACGATGCAAGTTAATTAACCGGGACGATACTTGGCACTTTTCATTGCATGTTTACCACAAACCATGAAATACTTGCATCCCACTCCATCAAGATCACTACTTTGTGATAAATTTAGGCATTTCAACTAGTTACCCTGGGTCTCAATTCAAATGGGTGATTCGGCAGTCGTGTCTTGCCTATCATGGCAAAAAATGCCCGAAAATGTGCAATTCGGTTGCCAACATGTTGTGTCCCATGCCCCAATGTTGCAAACATGGTGCATTTGCAAGAACCTCACTTCATTTCAACAACATTGCACGTTTGGCATCTTGAAATTTCGATTTAATTCTCAAATTCCATACAAATCTTCAGTCGTAGCCATTTTCGGGCCTTTTCGGTCCAAAAAAATGGTTCTCCCACCTAGGATGCCTAGAAAATTGTCCAAATGACCATGTCAGTGACACATGGTCATGTGACCACTCACAAAATGTTTGAACCCATTCCACAACTTGATTGATGCACAATCCCATTGGCTATACCATCGAATCACCGGACGATGCAAGTTAATTAACCGGGACGATACTTGGCACTTTTCGTTGCATGTTTACCACAAACCATGAAATCCTTGCATCCCACTCCATCAAGCTCACTACTTTGTGATAAATTTAGGCATTTCAACTAGTTACCCTGGGTCTCGATTCAAATGGGTGATTTGGCAGTAGTGTCTTGCCTATCATGGCAAAAAATGCCCGAAAACGTGCAATTCGGTTGCCAACATGTTGTGTCCCATGCCCCAATGTTGAAAACATGGTGCATTTGTAAGAACATCACTTCATTTCAACAACATTGCATGTTTGGCATCTAGAAATTTCGATTTAATTCTCAAATTCCATACAAATCTTTAGTCGTAGCCATTTCGGGCCTTTTCGGTCCAAAAAAATGGTTCTCCGACCTAGGATGCCTAGAAAATTAGCCAAATGACCATGTCAGTGACACATGGTCATGTGACTACTCACAAAATGTTTGAACCCATTCCACAACTTGGTTGATGCACAATCCCATTGGCTATACCATCGAATCACCGGACGATGCAAGTTAATTAACCGGGACGATACTTGGCACTTTTCGTTGCATGTTTACCACAAACCATGAAATCCTTGAATCCCACTCCATCAAGCTCACTACTTTGTGATAAATTTAGGCATTTCAACTAGTTACCCTGGGTCTCGATTCAAATGGGTGATTCGGTAGTAGTGTCTTGCCTATCATGGCAAAAAATGCCCGAAAACGTGCAATTCGTTTGCCAACATGTTGTGTCCCATGCCCCAATGTTGCAAACATGGTGAATTTGTAAGAAAATCACTTCATTTCAACAACATTGCATGTTTGGCATCTAGAAATTTCGATTTAATTCTCAAATTCCATACAAATCTTTAGTCGTAGCCATTTTCGGGCCTTTTCGGTCCAAAAAAATGGTTCTCCGACCTAGGATGCCTAGAAAATTAGCCAAATGACCATGTCAGTGACACATGGTCATGTGACCACTCACAAAATGTTTGAACCCATTCCACAACTTGGTTGATGCACAATCCCATTGGCTATACCATCGAATCACCGGACGATGCAAGTTAATTAACCGGGACGATACTTGGCACTTTTCGTTGCATGTTTACCACAAACCATGAAATCCTTGCATCCCACTCCATAAAGCTCACTACTTTGTGATAAATTTAGGCATTTCAACTAGTTACCCTAGGTCTCGATTCAAATGGGTGTTTCGGCAGTAGTGTCTTGCCTATCATGGCAAAAATGCCCGAAAACGTGCAATTCGGTTGCCAACATGTTGTGTCCCATGCCCCAATGTTGCAAACATGGTGCATTTGCAAGAACCTCACTTCATTTCAACAACATTTCACGTTTGTCATATGAAAATTTCGATTCAATTCTCACATTCCTTACAAATCTTAAGTCGTAGCCATTTTGGGCCTTTACGGTAAAATAATTATTCTCCCACCAAGGATGCCTAGAAAATTGTACAAATGACCATGGCAGTCACACATGGTCATGTGACCACTCACAAAATGTTTTAACCCATTCCACAACTTGTTTGAAGCACAATCCCATTGGCTATACCATCGAATCACCGGACGTGTTGTTAATTAACCGGGACGATACTTGGCACTTTTCGTTGCATGTTTACCACAAACCATGAAATCCTTGCATCCCACTCCATAAAACTCACTACTTTGTGATAAATTTAGGCATTTCAACTAGTTACCCCGGGTCACGATTCAAATGGGTGATTCGGCAGTAGTGTCTTGCCTATCATGGCAAAAATGCCCGAAAACGTGCAATTCGGTTGCCAACATGTTATGTCCCATGCCCCAATGTTGCAAACATGGTGCATTTGCAAGAACCTCACTTCATTTCAACAACATTGCACGTTTGGCATCTAGAAATTTTGATTTAATTATCAAATTTCCATACAAATCTTTAGTCGTAGCCATTTTCGGGCCTTTTCGGTCCAAAAATATGGTTCTCCCACCTAGGATGCCTAGAAAATTGGCCAAATGACCATGTCAGTCACACATGGTCATGTGACCACTCACAAAATGTTTGAACCCATTCCACAACTTGGTTGATGCACAATCCCATTGGCTATACCATCGAATCATCGGACGTGCTGTTAATTAACCGGGACGATACTTGGCACTTTTCGTTGCATGTTTACCACAAACCATGAAATACTTGCATCCCACTCCATCAAGATCACTACTTTGTGATAAATTTAGGCATTTCAACTAGTTACCCTGGGTCTCAATTCAAATGGGTGATTCGGCAGTCGTGTCTTGCCTATCATGGCAAAAAATGCCCGAAAATGTGCAATTCGGTTGCCAACATGTTGTGTCCCATGCCCCAATGTTGCAAACATGGTGCATTTGCAAGAACCTCACTTCATTTCAACAACATTGCACGTTTGGCATCTTGAAATTTCGATTTAATTCTCAAATTCCATACAAATCTTCAGTCGTAGCCATTTTCGGGCCTTTTCGGTCCAAAAAAATGGTTCTCCCACCTAGGATGCCTAGAAAATTGTCCAAATGACCATGTCAGTGACACATGGTCATGTGACCACTCACAAAATGTTTGAACCCATTCCACAACTTGATTGATGCACAATCCCATTGGCTATACCATCGAATCACCGGACGATGCAAGTTAATTAACCGGGACGATACTTGGCACTTTTCGTTGCATGTTTACCACAAACCATGAAATCCTTGCATCCCACTCCCTCAAGCTCACTACTTTGTGATAAATTTAGGCATTTCAACTAGTTACCCTGGGTCTCGATTCAAATGGGTGATTCGGCAGTAGTGTCTTGCCTATCATGGCAAAAAATGCCCGAAAACGTGCAATTCGGTTGCCAACATGTTGTGTCCCATGCCCCAATGTTGAAAACATGGTGCATTTGTAAGAACATCACTTCATTTCAACAACATTGCATGTTTGGCATCTAGAAATTTCGATTTAATTCTCAAATTCCATACAAATCTTTAGTCGTAGCCATTTTCGGGCCTTTTCGGTCCAAAAAAATGGTTCTCCGACCTAGGATGCCTAGAAAATTAGCCAAATGACCATGTCAGTGACACATGGTCATGTGACCACTCACAAAATGTTTGAACCCATTCCACAACTTGGTTGATGCACAATCCCATTGGCTATACCATCGAATCACCGGACGATGCAAGTTAATTAACCGGGACGATACTTGGCACTTTTCATTGCATGTTTACCACAAACCATGAAATCCTTGCATCCCACTCCATAAAGCTCACTACTTTGTGATAAATTTAGGCATTTCAACTAGTTACCCTAGGTCTCGATTCAAATGGGTGTTTCGGCAGTAGTGTCTTGCCTATCATGGCAAAAAATGCCCGAAAACGTGCAATTCGGTTGCCAACATGTTGTGTCCCATGCCCCAATGTTGCAAACATGGTGCATTTGCAAGAACCTCACTTCATTTCAACAACATTTCACGTTTGTCATATGAAAATTTCGATTCAATTCTCACATTCCTTACAAATCTTAAGTCGTAGCCATTTTGGGCCTTTACGGTAAAATAATTATTCTCCCACCAAGGATGCCTAGAAAATTGTACAAATGACCATGGCAGTCACACATGGTCATGTGACCACTCACAAAATGTTTTAACCCATTCCACAACTTGTTTGAAGCACAATCCCATTGGCTATACCATCGAATCACCGGACGTGTTGTTAATTAACCGGGACGATACTTGGCACTTTTCGTTGCATGTTTACCACAAACCATGAAATCCTTGCATCCCACTCCATAAAACTCACTACTTTGTGATAAATTTAGGCATTTCAACTAGTTACCCCGGGTCACGATTCAAATGGGTGATTCGGCAGTAGTGTCTTGCCTATCATGGCAAAAATGCCCGAAAACGTGCAATTCGGTTGCCAACATGTTATGTCCCATGCCCCAATGTTGCAAACATGGTGCATTTGCAAGAACCTCACTTCATTTCAACAACATTGCACGTTTGGCATCTAGAAATTTCGATTTAATTATCAAATTTCCATACAAATCTTTAGTCGTAGCCATTTTCGGGCCTTTTCGGTCCAAAAAAATGGTTCTCCCACCTAGGATGCCTAGAAAATTGGCCAAATGACCATGTCAGTCACACATGGTCATGTGACCACTCACAAATTGTTTGAACCCATTCCACAACTTGTTTGATGCACAATCCCATTGGCTATACCATCGAATCACCGGACGTGTTGTTAATTAACCGGGACGATACTTGGCACTTTTCGTTGCATGTTCACCACAAACCATGAAATCCTTGCATCCCACTCCATCAAGCTCACTACTTTGTGATAAATTTAGGCATTTCAACTAGTTACCCCGGGTCACGATTGAAATGGGTGATTCGGCACTAGTTTCATGCCTTTTATGGCCAAAAATGCTCGAAAACATGCAATTCCCGGGCCAACATGCTCTGTCCCATGCCCCAATGTTGCAAACATGGTGCATCTGCAAGAACCTCACCTCATTTCAACAACATTGCACGTTTGGCATCTGGAAATTTCGATTTAAATATCAAATTCAATACAAATCTTAAGTCGTAGCCATTTTCGGGCCTTTTCGGTGAAAAAAATGCTTCTCCCACCTAGGATGCCTAGAAAATTGTCCAGATGACCATGGCAGTCACACATGGTCATGTGACCACTCACAAAATGTTTGAACCCATTCCACAACTTGTTTGATGCACAATCCCATTGGCTATACCATCGAATCACCGGACGTGTTGTTAATTAACCGGGACGATACTTGGGCCTTTTCGGTGCATGTTCACCACAAACCATGAAATCCTTGCATCCCACTCCATCAAGCTCACTACTTTGTGATAAATTTAGGCATTTCAACTAGTTACCCCGGGTCACGATTGAAATGGGTGATTCGGCACTAGTTTCATGCCTTTCATGGCCAAAAATGCCCGAAAACATGCAATTCCCGGGCCAACATGCTCTGTCCCATGCCCCAATGTTGCAAACATGGTGCATCTGCAAGAACCTCACCTCATTTCAACAACATTGCACGTTTGGCATCTGGAAATTTCGATTTAAATATCAAATTCAATACAAATCTTAAGGCGTAGCCATTTTCGGGCCTTTTCGGTGAAAAAAAATGGTTCTCCCACCTAGGATGCCTAAAAAATTGTCCACGTGTCAATGTTTGGAGTTGGTCAATGCCGATGAGCTCGTGGACCAGGTATGATAAAATTTTCTTCCGTCTCCGAAACCAATTTTCCACAAATCCGGGAAATACCCGCCTCGTCCCCTCCGCTTCCATATCCAAACCCTAGACCCTTCCACACCCCCACCCACCCGCCATGAAGAGATCAAGGGAATCCTTCGACACCGACCCAATTGATGCTGTCGGCCCAGGTGCGGCCGGCTCTGGCAGTGGGAGTGATGCTTCGGGCAAGGCCCCGCCAGTGGACGCGGGGGTCGACGATGTCGCTTCCCATCCAGATCGGATGAAGACCGGGAGCGGGGATGGAGGCGATGGTGCTGAGCGGCGCGATGATATGGCCCCATCCGACGCTGCCGCGCCATCGGACCTCGTCGCGGCATACAAGCAGATTGACCAGATGTTCGAAGATGCCGCTGAACTAGTCTTCTGGGAGGACGTCCCCGACGAGCAGACGGAGGTACATCCCTGTTAGAAAACTAGATCGAGTTTTAGTGAACTTGCTAGGGTTAGTCTGTGCTATCGAGGGTTCCTAGTGGTAGTAGATGGTCCAATCTACTATTATTTCAATGTTGAACTGCCCTCCAGTGTTAGTGTCCGAATTATTGATTAATATGCGTGCTTGGTGAAGTGAATCATCCGTGCAACTAAGGAGCAGTTTCAATTGCACATCAATTCATACCCGGCTTGAATTGCCCCTATTATGTCAAAAAATTAAATCTTCAGTTCATTAATTAAACTGATCAAACTAGATGTTTCAGAAGTTAGTAATGTCTGTAATTCATGTACTAGCCGATACATATACAAATATACTCAACATTATTTGTTACATTCTTTTCTACTGAATTCTTTTCTAGATACAAACTGTAGGTAGATCAATTTTGCTTTGTAATTTTAAGCTTTTATTGCTTAAGTGTTCTATTAATTAATTCATGAATCCAGTTTATAGGAAAGCTATGTTAATTAGATGTGCATGCTTACAATGGATTTCAATTATCTGATTTGGATTAATCGACGGCGATCTCTACCGGCGACTATAACATACTGGGCTAAGTATGTGGGATGTATTTAACAGAACTTCGTTGAATATGAAGTATATGTTGTACATTTAATATCCATTAGAATTCTTATGCAATAAATTATGTCCAGGTAAAAAACGAATGAGGAACTTCAGTTTTTATTTAACGTGTATTGGCTTATTGCATGTTAGGAGTCGAGAGTTGAAGATGAGGCATCTGATGAGGAAGAAGCTGTCTCACAGGGTTATGCTTCCCTTGATGGAGGCTTTGGAGAAGACGATGCTGCACCACCTCCAACATCACCAAATGTCGATGAAAATCTGCGAAGAGAGTCTATCTCTCCCGTATGGTGATGCGTCAGCTAAGGGTGACAGAAGGTCCGAACCAGGACAATATTCTTGAAGCCGTGGTAACCCCGAACCAGCAACCTGCGTGTTTCATGCTTTCGCGGGTCCTTTTTAGCAAGTTGGGGGCTCCTAACTGGCGCATCGTTCAGTCTCATAACAATGGAGACACCGCACATATTTACATCAAGATGCGTACAAAGGATCTGCGGAGGTTTCACGGAAAGAGGTATCAGTGGATGGGAGAAGAAGTCACCTTCTGCAAGGTGAAGTGTGTCTTACCACTTACGCCAGACCCCATGGATGCTGGCCAGGTTGTTAAGCTTTTTTAAGCTGCGGCTGCAGATAGTTTTTTATACTGTTGCACTAGTTTAGACTTTATGTTGCTTCTCGTACTGAATGTTGCACTTCTTTAAACATTTTGTCTTTTTTATGTTGATTCTCTTACTGGTTTGTAAGAACATAATAGTATTGTTGAAGAGTTGTCGTGTGTTGAACATAATAGTATTGTTGAACATTAGTTTCTCTTATGCTGATTCTTCTGTCAACTCTACCATTAAACTGTATTGCACTATATATCTTTATGCCAATATGAACTCAAACGTGATTGAGAGTTTCTGTTAGTTCGACCTTGTTCTTTTGTGGGCAGTTGTAGAAATGTACATGTTTATCACAGAAATGTGGGTACCTTGCAGAAATGTGGGTACCTTGCGACGCAAGAAGTTCAAACCTCATGACATAGTAGTGCTAACCTGTGTTGATATACCATTATTGGCATCGCTACTGAACTATAGCACTTCTAATATAAACCAAAATACCAACATTACATTTCTCGAGCATTACTGCAAAAGCAACATAGTACATACGAACTTAAGTCGCACATTGTTCAACCAAACTTTTCTCTACATAAAGCCAACCTTTCGATTAAAAAAGGTTCTCTCTACATAAAGATCAGATATTGATCAAGTAAGTAACACTCGGCTCTGTCCAGAACAAATTGCAAACCATCTTTTCCTAGGATGTCACAAAGCTATCTTTCATTGCCAAGCTTTATCAAATGAAGTGCGTGACTGGGATGACCAATATAGCAATTGACTACATTCTGGACCTGTTCAGGGAGACGCTCCAAAGGGTCACTGCATTCCTACTAATGTAGCACAAGTAAGGAAGGTGATCCGAGACTTTGGTCTGGATTACATAAAGATACACACATGTGTTAATGATTGTGTGCTATTCCGTAATGAGCATGCTGATGCCCAAGAATGCCCTGTCTGTCATGCGTCTCGATGGAAATCTAGGCCTACCTTAGACAAAGACGATTCTGTTGGGAATATGCCCTAGAGGCAATAATAAAATGGTTTATTAGCATATTCATATTTATGATAATAGTTTATTATCCATGCTATAATTGTATTAACTGGAAACATAATACATGTGTGGAATATAAACAAACAGGTGTCCCTAGTAAGCCTCTACCGGACTAGTTCGTTAGTCAAGAGATGGTTAGAGTTTCCTAACCATGGACTTGTTATAGTCACTTGATAACGGAGTCATATCATTAGGAGTAATGATGTGATGGACAAGACCCAAATAATAAAGAGTTGCAATTGATCGTGTCACAACAGTTTTATTGCCAACACTTTTAGTATGCCAAGTATAGTTTCCTTAGACCATGAGATTATGTCACTCCCGTTTACCGGAGGAATACTTTGTGGACATCAAACGTCACTTCGTAACTGGGTGATTATAAAGGTGGCTTTCAGGTATCTCCGATGGTATTTGTTGGGTGACATGAATCAAGACTGGGATTTGTCCTTCCTTGTGACGGAAAAGATATCTCTGGGCCCTCTCGGTAATATAGCATCAGAAAGGTTGCAACCATGTGATTAAGTGTTAATCACGGAGATCCTATATTATGGACGAGTAAAGAGAATTTGCCAGGTAACAAGATAGAACTAGATATGGAGATATCGACGATCAAATCTCGGGCAAATTAAATATCGTTGAGACAAAGGGAATCGTATATGAGATTAAGAATCTCCGGCATCGTGGTTCAATCGATAAAGAACTTCGTTGAATATGTGGGAGTCAATATGGGCATCCCGGTCCCGCTATTGATTATTGATATGATCATGTCTGCATGTTCTCGAACCCGTAGGGTCACACACTTAACGCTCCGATGTAGCTAGGGTTAGCGATAAGATAAATTGATGGAATGATCGAATGGTGATTCAGAGTCTCGGATAGGATCCCGGACGTCACGAGGAGTTCCGGAGTGGTCCGGAGAATAAGATTCATATAAGGAAAGTGGTTTCCGGAGGTATCGGAAAAGTTCTGGGATTTTCTGGAAGGGTTCCGGAAGATTCTAGAAGGTTCTAGAGGGGTCTAGAAGTGGAGCCCATAGGAGTATGGGGCCCACATGATTTAAAGGGGTGGTGGACTGGCCTCATGGGCCAGCCGCACCACAGCCCTAAGGGGCCCATGCGTGTGGGCTTGGAGCCCAAGGGAAGGCGCCCCAACTTGGGGGCCAAGGAAAGGGGGGGCCGGCCAGCCCTCCCCAAACCCTAGCACGCCCCTCCCCTTGCCTCCACCTATAAAAGGAGGGGTGGGGGTGCGGCACACCCTGGCCAAGGCTGCCTAGCCGTACCCCTCTCCCTTGCCCTAGCCGCCGCCTCCTTCACCTCCCCATGGCGCCACCTCTCCCCGAAGGGCTGCCGCCATCTCCTCCACCATAGATGCTGCACCACCCCTAGCCGTAGGGCTGCTGCACCATGCCTTCCTCTCCCTCTCCTCTTGCTTGGCTTGGCGAAGCCCTGCTCGTGGAGACTACACCATCAACGCCACCACAACCGTCGTGGTGCCGAGATCCATCTAGCCATCTCCACCTTGCTTGCGGGATCAAGAAGGCGGAGATCTACATCGAGCCGTACGTGTGGATACCGCGGAGGTGCTACCCTTGTGGCACTTCGTCGGATTGGACTTCGAGGAAATACATCTTCTCGCGACTAGATGAGTCTAGTTGCGGGGATCGACTAGCCAACCCCTACGCCGACAAAACGCGTTTGTTGATCTTCAAGGGTAAGAGATTGGATCTCATCTTCGCTACCTCCATCTAGTAGATCTAGATCCTTGGGGTTTATTCCGCTTGTTGCGTAGGAAAATTTTTGTTTTCTATGCTGCGACCCCTTCAGTGGTATCAGAGCCTAGATCTATTCGTAGATGTTGGTGCGATTAGAACACAAGTGTTGTGGGCGTTGATATTTTGTGTTGCTACCTTCTCGCGTGCACTTTGCGTCTTTGCGGTATTGTGAGATGAAGCGGCCCGGACCAACCTTACTCGTCCACGCACGAGAGACCGGTTCCACGACTGACATGCAACTTGTTTTGCATAAGTGGCTGGCGGGTGTCTGTTTCTCTTGCTTTAGTGAAGATGCAATTTTCAATGGAAGGCCTTTCAAAAGGATGAGTAAATAAGCAACTACTATATCACCGTTGTGGTTTTGCGTAGATTAGAACGGTTCTATCTCGTTGACCCAAGCCACGTAAAAATTGCAATAAACAAAGTAGAGGACGTCTAACTTGTTTTTGCAGAGGGGGTCATGTGATGTGGTATGACCAATATGTGATTTGTGATAATGTATGCAATGATCATGTTTGTAATCTTTCACGACTTGCATGTCGTTGAGTACGGCAACCGGCCGGAGCCATATGGTTGTCTTTTATTTTATGTGACCTGCGTGTCATTGAATCACCATGTAATTGCTTTACTTTATTGCTAAGAGTAGCATTAGTTGTAGTTGCAATAGTTGGTGGACAACCATGGTGATGGCGCCATGATGATGGAGATCATGCCGGTGATGGAGATCATGCCGGTGCTTTGAAGATGGAGATCAAAAAGCATAAGAAGAAAGGCCATATCATATCACAATTATGAATTGCATGTGATGTTAATCCCTTTTTGTGCACCTTATTGTTATGCTTAGATGTGATCGCGACGGTAGCATGATAAGGTGATCTCTCATGTTAATATCAAGATGTGTTCTTCCCTAGTATGCACCGTTGCCAAAGATCTTCGTTTCGAAGCACCACGTGATGATCGGGTGTGATAGATTCAACGTTCACATACAACGGGTGTAAGCCAGATTTACACACGCGAAAATACTACGGTTTCCTTGACGAGCCTAGCATGTACAGACATGGCCTCGGAACACAAGAACCGAAAGGTTAAACACGAGTCATATGGATGATATGATCAACATGGCGATGTTCACCATTGAAGCTACATCACCTCACGTGATGATCGGTTGTGGTGTAGTGGATTTGGATCGTGTATCACTAAACAACCAGAGAGATGTTGAGTTTAGTGGGAGTTCATTAAGATGAACTAAAATTATCATAACAAAAGTCCAGATGTCTTTGCAAAAATCCTTGTAGATCATGGCCGACTACGGTAGTCTGTTCGTTGCTGAAAAATTGCGTCTCGATGGGTCAATTTTGTTAAAGTGGTACTTGCGTCCTGAAAGAAGTCCTACACACCAATGATGAGCTCTACATGTTAGAAGAACCAATAGGAGATAAACCCAAAAAAATTTCTGCAAGCGATGAAGAGTACATGGAGTGGTTTTGAACCACCTACTTGAAAGTCAAGTGGATGATGTGTACCTTCATGAATTCTGACCTAAGTAGACAATTCAAGAACTTGATTGCAATGGAGATTGTTGATGAGCTGAAAAATAGTTTTTCAGCACAAGTTAGAATTGTAAGGTTCGAATGTATGAACGGTTTTCTTTCACTCAAGATGGAAGAGAACACTTGCTTGGAACAACACCTGAGGATAATGCATGAGATACATCATCATCTAGTGCTTGTTTGGAACCACGAGATGAATGACGGTTTCGCGACAGATGGGGTGATACACTAGCTTCTCCCCAGCTTCAAGAATTGTGTCGGAGACTAGGTCATGGGAAGGGATTTGATCACTTTCTGTGAGTTTGTGTCTCAGCTGCGTCATGTCAAAGTGGAACCCATAGCAAGAGAAGTTGACAATGCAGAAAGTATATATTGATATACAAGTTATAAGTGTTTAAGTCCAAATTGCAATTGTGGCGGTTCCGATAAGTATTTGATACTCATTCTGTTTTATGAAAACAGAACCTGCTGCTTGAGGTTTGCATAAAGGATATGGGAAGACGTTGCGGAATGGTGGCAATCAAGGAGTTGATGCTGGCAACGATCTGTCTCTACATTTATCATTTTGGATTAGAGGATTTGAATAAGTGTTGTAATCAAATTAAGTGTGATTTTAATTAGTGTGTCTTGCTTATGTGAGACGGTTATTCATGTTAAAGACAATGGTTGTTCTATTTTCATGAGTAATCCTTTTTGGAAATCACAAGTTTTCGATTATAAGTGTATTATTCTTATTATAATCTAAATGATAAATTGGTTGAACATTTATAAATAAAAGACATGCTAATGATATCCAAAACTTAATAATGACAATTGTTTAAGTCGTGCTAAATATTGAATAAACATTTTGATGTTTTATCAATACGCCTTATTGTAAGGAGTATGACTAAAATGCCACCCTTTGGAAGTGTGTCATGAGTTGCCGAAAATAAACACAAGTGTTGGTTGTATTTTCAGCAAATGTGAGATGTCATTATTTTTGTGTGCTCCATCATAAGTGATATGAGTAAATAGGTGTATTTATTCGAGTTATGATATTTGATAAGATCAAATAAATTTCTGGAGTTTAGGATATTAAGGTAACAAGAAATTGAGTCTTTATGATTTGATCAAAAGAGACAAAATATTTGAGTTATATGTTAGTATGTGGACTTGTGAGAAGTGTTATCACAAATTACAATGTTTAGAATATTTCAAGGCGTTTGATATGTCCTAAGATATTGTAATCACACACTATTTGATATTGTGTGGTCTCAAAGAAGGGTTTTACTTCGGGGGTTTGATAAATAGCATTTAGATTTATTTGATAAACACTCTGTTTAGAAATAAGGATCTATTTAATGATTTGCATTTCGCATATGAGTTATGTGAAACAGTGGTTTCATTAATTATGAGATAATTAGAAACTATTGCAAATAAAGTTTGTAGTATATTCATATGTGACTATGAATAGAGATTCCACAATGAGAGACTAAAAGGGACAAATCAATTGTTGATTGTGTTAAATGTTTTAGTGGATTTATCGTGAAAAGGTTTCATTGATAAAAGAATTGATGGAATAGAAAAGCTAAAACCTTGCTTGTTTATGTATCAAGTGGCACATATGTAAAGTGCTATGTTGGTTAAAACTTGACACATAAAGGAATTGATGATGGTGATCATTGAATTTCGGTTTAGCTTGTCTAAACAAAAGTAGGATTCAAGAATATAAAATTTTGTCAGGTTACAAAATAATATTCATGATTTACTTGTCATGTTTGAGAAACAAGACATACCTACGAAACTACAAAGAAAAAAAATAGAAACCTTAAATACGAAAATGACTAAGAGTCATTCGATGTTAAGTTTAAATCACAAAGTAATTGTTGCTTGATTTTGTGAAAGTGATGTTTCACATATTTATTCCTCAAAAGGTGTTTTGTAGAGAATAAATAAAACTTAAGCTAGTAGAGTACTAGTGTTCGTATAAAGAGTTCTCGATATTAATAGTTAATTAAGAATTTTGGAGGTGTCCAAAATATCGAGAAAATACACGAGTGTGATCTAATTAAAATATGTGGTGACATATATTAAGTCAGAGCAGAAACTATTTTCCAAGATCAAAATATGTGGTGACATATGTTTGAGTGGGAGCTAGTTAAATCATGGTCAAATATAGAGATAACATATTTCTGAGTGGGAGCCAAAGTGGTTTCACAATTTAATATGTGTATGGTGTATATTTGAGTGGGAGTTTACAACATCTTGTTTGTGTGAAATGGAGATTTCATAAATGTTGTAAATAAGTCAGGATCCAAAGTATAACTTATGGAGTTAGTCAAATATCCATGGAGATGGATGTATCTATGGAGGATAGATATGTTTGATAAAGCATTATGTCATGATGTTTAACCTAAGTAAGATTTTGAAGGAGTTCAAAATGAAACAAGAGAAGAAAGGTTCATCTGCTTGTGAAAAATAGGTGAAACATTGAGTTGATAACTCAGTACAAAAATGATGGTTGGAGGATATGTTAGAATTCGCTATGAATTGCTCATAGGTCTAAAACATATAAGAACCATGTGTTTGTATTTGACGATATGTGACCCAAGTTCTTGGTTAGAAGAACATGTTAAGTGAGGAGTCATTTTTCATGGAGTTGAGATAATAGAATCTGGAGATTGGTAGACTTGGTTGAAGTCATAAAACCAAACTAGATTGGAAATCTCATAATAGCAGAAGCACAGCGAAAGCATGATCGAAAATATCGAAGTGACATGATTGCACTGTCGATTTGTGAGTCTACAACATATAGGAGTATATGATTAATTCAAGGATTAAAAGATATAATATTTTGGTTTGAGAAATTTTGTTTCAAGACTGAGTGAGTTCCGGGTGCGCATGCTATGTGAAAGTCCTCTTGACTGATCATACGTCATGTAGGCATAAAAGGAAAACGAAAATCTCACTCTCTAACCAAATATATTATATTCATCATGTGATGATGAGAATTATCATGTGATGATAATAGGTTTATCATGAGATGATAAAGTAATGTCAAATTAGGTGACATTGACGTTTTGCAAAGAACATAAAGAACTGTATAGTACAGAACACGGACAGAACCTCTTCCACGAGCAAACATGATCAGCACTGAGACTCCATGAGTGTTTAGACACCATGAGTGTTGGATCGAGAAAATGTAAACTAGATTATTGACTCTAGTGCAAGTGGGAGACTGTTGGGAATATGCCCTAGAGGCAATAATAAAATGGTTTATTAGCATATTCATGTTTATGATAATAGTTTATTATCCATGCTATAATTGTATTAACTGGAAACATAATACATGTGTGGAATATAAACAAACAGGTGTCCCTAGTAAGCCTCTACCGGACTAGTTCGTTAGTCAAGAGATGGTTAGAGTTTCCTAACCATGGACTTGTTATAGTCACTTGATAACGGAGTCATATCATTAGGAGTAATGATGTGATGGACAAGACCCAAATAATAAAGAGTTGCAATTGATCGTGTCACAACAGTTTTATTGCCAACACTTTTAGTATGCCAAGTATAGTTTCCTTAGACCATGAGATTATGTCACTCCCATTTACCGGAGGAATACTTTGTGGACATCAAACGTCACTTCGTAACTGGGTGATTATAAAGGTGGCTTTCAGGTATCTCCGATGGTATTTGTTGGGTGACATGAATCAAGACTGGGATTTGTCCTTCCTTGTGACGGAAAAGATATCTCTGGGCCCTCTCGGTAATATAGCATCAGAAAGGTTGCAACCATGTGATTAAGTGTTAATCACGGAGATCCTATATTATGGACGAGTAAAGAGAATTTGCCAGGTAACGAGATAGAACTAGATATGGAGATATTGACGATCAAATCTCGGGCAAATTAAATATCGTTGAGACAAAGGGAATCGTATATGAGATTAAGAATCTCCGGCATCGTGGTTCAATCGATAAAGAACTTCGTTGAATATGTGGGAGTCAATATGGGCATCCCGGTCCCGCTATTGATTATTGATATGATCATGTCTGCATGTTCTCGAACCCGTAGGGTCACACACTTAACGCTCCGATGTAGCTAGGGTTAGCGATAAGATAAATTGATGGAATGATCGAATGGTGATTCGGAGTCTCGGATAGGATCCCGGACGTCACGAGGAGTTCCGGAGTGGTCCGGAGAATAAGATTCATATAAGGAAAGTGGTTTCCGGAGGTATCGGAAAAGTTCTGGGATTTTCTGGAAGGGTTCCGGAAGATTCTAGAAGGTTCTAGAGGGGTCTAGAAGTGGAGCCCATAGGAGTATGGGGCCCACATGATTTAAAGGGGTGGTGGACTGGCCTCATGGGCCAGCCGCACCACAGCCCTAAGGGGCCCATGCGTGTGGGCTTGGAGCCCAAGGGAAGGCGCCCCAACTTGGGGGCCAAGGAAAGGGGGGGCCGGCCAGCCCTCCCCAAACCCTAGCACGCCCCTCCCCTTGCCTCCACCTATAAAAGGAGGGGTGGGGGTGCGGCACACCCTGGCCAAGGCTGCCTAGCCGCACCCCTCTCCCTTGCCCTAGCCGCCGCCTCCTTCACCTCCCCATGGCGCCACCTCTCCCCGAAGGGCTGCCGCCATCTCCTCCACCATAGATGCTGCACCACCCCTAGCCGTAGGGCTGCTGCACCATGCCTTCCTCTCCCTCTCCTCTTGCTTGGCTTGGCGAAGCCCTGCTCGTGGAGACTACACCATCAATGCCACCACAACCGTCGTGGTGCCGAGATCCATCTAGCCATCTCCACCTTGCTTGCGGGATCAAGAAGGCGGAGATCTACATCGAGCCGTACGTGTGGATACCGCGGAGGTGCTACCCCTTGTGGCACTTCGTCGGATTGGACTTCGAGGAAATACATCTCCTCGCGACTAGATGAGTCTAGTTGCGGGGATCGACTAGCCAACCCCTGCGCCGACAAAACGCGTTTGTTGATCTTCAAGGGTAAGAGATTGGATCTCATCTTCGCTACCTCCATCTAGTAGATCTAGATCCTTGGGGTTTATTCCGCTTGTTGCGTAGGAAAATTTTTGTTTTCTATGCTGCGACCCCTTCAGATTCATCGAGCCGTAAATCAAAGAAGCCAGTGCCACAGAAAGTTCTATGGTATTTCCCACTCGTTAAAAGACTGCATAGGCTGTACATGACAGAAGATATGTCATCTGATATGAAATGGCATAAGGAGAAACGTAAAGATGATGGCGTAATGAGGTATCCTGCTGATTCGAAGGCCTGGAAGCACCTTGATGAAAAATATAGTGACAAAGAATTCACAAAGGATGCTCGCAGTGTTCGGCTTGGCCTTGCTTCAGATGGATTCAACCCCTTTGGGCTAATGAGTATATCACACACTACATGGCCTGTGATTCTGATCACATATAACTTGCCACCCTGGATGTGTATGAAACAACAGAATTGGATAATGTCAATGATTATTCCGGGACCAAAGTCAGCAGGAAATAACATTGATGTGTACTTACAGCCTTTGATTGATGAACTGATAGTTCTATGGGAGGATGGTGCTGAAACATATGATGCTGCAACTAAACAAAATTTCAGGCTGTATGCATGCTTGTTGTGGACCATCAATGACTACCCGGCTTACGCAATGCTGAGTGGTTGGAGCACAAAAGAAAAGCTAGCATGTCCTTATTGCCACAGGCACACAGATTTTAAATGGCTCAAGTATGGTAGAAAGCATTGCTACATGGGACACAGACGTTTTCTGCGGAAAAACCACAAATGGCATCGAAACAAGTGTATATATGTTCGACAACAAGACAGATCATAGAGAAGCCCCGGAGCCACTTACAGGCATACAAGTACTAGAGCAGCTTGATAGCATTCAGCATGCACCATTTGGGCGGTCAGGCGGAAGAAAAGTGTGTTTTTTCAGCTCCCATATTGGAGGCACTTGCTCTTTAGGCACAATTTGGATGTTATGCACATCGAGAAGAATATTTGTGACAGCATTGTGGGGACTTTGCTTGAGATGGATGGGAAATCAAAGGATGGTACGAAGGCTCGTCTTGATTTGGAGGACTTGAAAATTAGGAAGGATCAGCATGCAAAACAGGTAGGTAAGAAGTACACGATGAAGAAAGGGTTGTATGCTTTAAAAAAGGAAGAGAAGATGATGCTCCTCAGGTTTCTGCAGAGCATACGGATGCCTGATGGCTATGCTTCACACATTAAGCGATGTGTGGTCCTCGAGCACTGCAAGTTTAGTGGACTAAAATCTCATGAGTGCCATGTTATATTACAGAAACTTCTTCCTATTGCGTTGCGCAAGCTTCTGCCAGAGAATATCCTTATCCCATTGCTTCAGCTGAGTAAATTCTTTTCTGATTTATACTCCAAGGAGTTAAGGGATGAAGATTTGGAGAATTTGGGCAACCAAATTCCAGAAATTCTATGTCAGCTCGAGATGATCTATCCACCAGCTTTCTTTGATATTATGATGCATCTCCCGATTCATCTAGCTCGAGAAGCATGGTTGGCAGGGCCTGTACAGTACAGATGGATGTATCCGGTTGAGCGATACCTGCGTACGCTGAAGGGATATGTGTGTAACAAGGCTCACCCTGAAGGTTCCATTGCAGAGGGGTACATACTAGAAGAGTGCATGACGTTTTGCACTCGATTCGTTCAAGGCATGCCTACAAAACTAAGTCGGTCCGAACGCCATGCAGATGGAGCTACAGATGAACCACCAACATGGATTAGCATAATGAGTACAGTAGATTACTCCAAGAAAGGTTTTGTCTGTGAATCACTCTCTTTGGATGATATTAATCAAATGAGGCACTACATAATAACAAACTGCGAGCAAACCTACCCATGGATTGAGTAAGGATACTTATGTATTTGTTTCATATCATGATATGCATTAATACTTTGGTGATGAAGTAACCATCATTTCTCTCTTAAGGGAACATATTCAGGAGCTCACAAGGAACAATTGTCCTAATCCTAAAAAGAAACATAAAGAAGAGTTTGTTGGCTGGTTCGAGAGACGGGTAAGTTACTTTAACATTTTCACAAATGTTCCTCCTAATAAAAAAACATTTATGTACATTACACTCATACATATTATATTCGATGAAACAGATCACACAACTCCATAAAGATGGGAAGGTCAGCAATCTGTTGTATGCACTAGCTAAAGGGCCTGATCACATTGCTCGTGTGTACAACCGTGCAGTAGTGAATGGATATTACTTTCGGAATTCCTATATAGAGGAGGACTTGAGTACCCAAAATAGTGGCGTCGTAGTCAATGTCCAAGAAAGCACTGGCAGTACTGATTATTATGGGGTGATAAAGAAAATCATATTTCTTGACTTTCCTCCCGATAAGGAGGTTGTTCTATTGCAGTGTGACTGGTTCGACGTGCCTTCTGCCAATAGAAATCAGAGTAAGGGGTATAAGAAGGACAGATATGGAATTATTGACCTTGACACTACTATACACCGATTCAAGGAAGACCCTTACATTCTAGGCATCCAAGCTGAACAGGTTTTCTATGTGAGAGATGTGAAGAACCCTAATTGGGCAAGTGCTATTAAAATGAATCCACGCAATTTGTTTGCTCCTTCTGTTTTAGATGGTGCAAACCGTGATGATGCTGCAGAAGGAAATGAAGGTGGTGACGCAGATGTACAGGATGTCGTCGATGAAGGAATTATAGTTCCAGAATTCAAACTACTTGACAAGATCACTAGTTGGTGCAGAAACGATGATGAAGGAACCAGCGTTGATGTTTCAGTTATAGAAAGTATAAGACATGTTGAGTTTGACGAAGATCAAGTCGAATATGATGATGATTCGGATGATGATGAGGCTTACGTAAATGATGGCCATGTTGCTCCTTTCGGACAAGATGAACTCGATGATGACCCAGGATTCTTTGTGTAGGCTGTCTCTGCACTGTTTGGCTTAGATGTTTTGCCATGATCAGGGACACATTTATGTGCTTGAATGATCATGTAATAATATAATTTTTAGTTTAGATTCTCCAAAGTATGAGTGTTTAGTAATTATGAATTTCGATGCTATATGTACAAGTGAAATTGCGTCTTATATGAGTTCTTGATTGATTATTCAGTACTATCACTTGTTGCAACATAAGTAAATGGTAAGTGCTTCAGTACTGTCACTTGACTGGCTGCCGTGCCGCGCCGTTAACACCGATAGTGGGGCCTACTGTCCCCTTCCTGTCTAAATGACTAAATCACGTCCCGTTCCTGTGTAAATCCAATCCCCTTCACTCTACACTCCACCCACTCGCTCACTCGTCCCCACCGCCACACTAGACCTCGCCGGCGGAGGAGCCATCGCCATCCGCAGCCGTCGCCGACCGCCGCTGCCGCCTCCGAGCCGCCTCCGACCGCCGCTGACGTCGCCGAGCCGCCTCCGACCGCCTCCATCACTATCCTCCGAGATGCGGACGGGGTAGGACTCCATCCCTAATCTCAATCCCTTGCCTGCACCTCTATGCTCCATCCGTATCCTCCATCACTAGGCCTCCATCGACCTTGTCGGCGGAGGTCGGTTTGGAAATTGATTAGGTAAGGTTTTCCAATCGTGAGTTAGTGGTTAGGGTTTCCGATGGTGAGGATGTTGATTTGGGTTTGGATTAGGTTAGGTTTTAGGATCTGATGCAATGCAATGCACCTTATTGGATGGTGAGTTAGGTGTTGACTTGTAATGAGTTTGCATTTTTTTTCTTTCATGTTTTGCTAGGCCGGAAATGGAGCCAGAGGTGCCACTCATTGTGCTTGATCCCTCGGATAGTGAGCCTCTTCTCTAAGAGTGAGCCTCTTCTCCAGAGAGTGACCCTCCTTCTCCGGGCAATGATCCTTCAGAGAGTGATTCTTCTTTGGAGAGTGATTGTTCTTCCGAAGATTCATTCTTTGACCTGACAATCCGAGGTACTATTTTCCCTTAACGCATTGTACTTGTAATTACATTGCACTTGTGTTAACACATGGTTGTGCTGAAATGCAGGTCCAGGTGTTATGGGAGGTGACATCTTGGATGAATTCTGCGTGTTTGCCAACCAAGTGGTATTGGCTCCTGATGAAGTTGTTGTTCTGAAGAACATCTGTGCTGAACAGGAACCAAGGATACCACTGTATGTTTGCAAAATGCAGATGACTAACATTGTTGAGGGCAAAGGCAAAATGGTAAGTGGTTCCACCTCCTCTTTTCTGCTATTTGTTTGCTAAGTTCAGTTGGATCATATTACTTGACTTGCAATTGAACATAGAGTGACTGCAATTTGACATAGAAATTCACAGCTTGTTATCCTTTTTTGTGTTTGCCATTTCTTTGCATAGAATTTGACAAAGCAATTTAACATAGAATTTTATTTGCCATTTCTTTGCAGTAATTCAACAAAGACTTCACCAACATCTACCTTAGAAGCCACCTTCCAACAAATCCAAGACCCATAGTTGTCCACTTTATCAAAAACCAGAAGAGTGAGGAAGTGAAGATGAAGATTGCTAAGGGCACAAAGCATGCCATCATGACCTCAAACTGGATGACTGTAGTGAAGGGCGCCCCATTAGTGTATGGTGCTATTGTGATGTTCTGGATTCGGCGCTCCACACTCAATGGTTTCAAGGTGTTTGTGGACAAGCTTCAGCCAGGTGCATTTGGGCTTGGGACCAAGAAGCATATGCGCCTGTTAAAAGCTCAGGGTTTCATTTAGAACTGGGAATGAACAGGCCTGCTAGATAATAGATTATTATTATGTAATGAATGTGTTGGTTGTAGTCCTGGGTAGCGGAGCTAGAACTCTGGTCTTAGAAAAACATGTTGAAAGTGTTTTTGGCCTATGTGTCTCACCGGTGGTAGTGTGGCCTGGGCGGGGAGCTGTAAAAGAGATAAAAAACTATGTATGCTGGTTGTGGTTTCAATGAAACCGGGGCGAGGCCCTTCCTATCTAAAAAAATTATGTAATGAATTGTTGTCCTAGGAAAATCGCAATATTGATCAAGGGCCACGGCCCAGGAGGCCCGTTAAGCTACGTAATTAACTTTCTCGTTGCAAAAAACTTGTTCATTTTCGCAGCAGCAGGTGATTGTTGCAATATGGTCAACCTATTACGAGACGTCCCAAATTGTCGCAGTAAACAATAGTTATTACCGCAGGAAAAAATTGAGGTGAAAAACGTATGATATGGCCACATGAAGAGATTTGGTTGCAATAGTTAGACAATTTTTTGCAACAATATTTGCAACTAACGCAACAACACACAAATGTTGCAATATATGACTGAATTTTACCACGAATACTTATTATGTTGAAAGACCTAGCCTCAAAGGCAACAAAATGACTGCCTCGCACAACGGAGCTTCTTTGTGGCAAAATCGCGATTGTATTCCAACCGCGATGTAGTTCGTTGCAATAGGAGGCCTCTACCGCAACAAAATGATAATTTATTGCGACCTAAAATAGTCATGGCAATATGACCGACCTACTACCACAACCAGAGATTTTGTGGTAACATTGGATTATATTGCAACGAAAAATAGATGTAGCGATAGATTTCGTGGCAATAGACCGGATTTCTTGTAGTGATTATTCCTGTTGTGCCACTATCGAGTTCTCCCAGCGTCTTCAAAGAGGTACGCCTAGCCGGCAATTTACTTGTCTTTCGATCAGGTCAGAATTATATTATTGATACATCTACTAGCTTGATTCTAGTTAACTTTAAAAGACCGATCGAGATGAGTAACTTGTTTGTTAGGAATAATCTTGTCACTAATCATGCCGGTCAACATATCATACCAAGCATAGAGGCTAATGGTGACAATTTATCACAACCAAAGTTGTTCCCGTCATGCCGGCTAAATTTTATATTCATATGGACAAATTTGCTTGTTACATGCCTGGCTAACAATTGGTCTCAGATGAGACGTATATTCTGTAATTATTTTGATTGCAGAAACATAAAGTCAGGTTCCCAGCTCCTCCAAATAGCCGATTCCACTGGAGCCATTCTAAAAAGGGAGAAATTAGCACTACTTGGTGAAATAGGTTCTTTTATAATCAATTTCAAAAGAGCATCAGAAAAGGAGGACAAGATACGATGCAAGGCCGAGTCGGGTGACATTGAGCCGGCACCACTCAGTAAGCCGGTATCAGATTATCGGCTACAAGACGAGCAGTGTACCTTCAGTCCGGGTGTAGATGGTCACATTGTCGGTGCATCGCCGGCTAATCCAATTATCATAGATGATCACTATACCGAGTCGTCGGGAGAAGGACGAATCTAGGATTCGTGCGAGCAGAGTATTCAAAGATGCAACGTGCATCATCAAACTGCACAATCGGCGATTCAAGGACGATTGGAATTTGGTGCGGCACAAGCTAATGACCAGTTAGCACGAACTGGACTTGACAATAATCAAGAGTTGAATCGGCTACCTCAAGCCGAATCATCCAAAGTCGGACATGTACACAATGAAGCAGATGAGATCGAGTCGTCAAGCAAAGAAGTTGTTCAAGTCGGCAATCTTGAAGACGGACGTTCCATCAGAGTTGCAGCAAAGGCGCCTAACACTGGGGGGCAACTACAAAATCCAGAGTCCGATGCCAGCAAAGCCAAAGAGGACAGAGGCAATGATAAGCACAGGAGGAGGAAATCTAAAGTTACCTTCGCTCAATTATTGGAGAAATATCAGAGGATAAGCGAACCGAAAAGTACTCATCGGCCAACTGATGCAAAGGCATCGAAGTCACCCCCAGGGCGCAAGTCGAAAAACCGGGATTGGCGAAAGGAGAAGCTCAACGTGCCGACTCCATGTACTCCTTTCGGGCCGCCAATGCCGAAGTCGTCCATACCTTCCCAAGCCGGCTTCTATTCATATCCATCAAGGGACAGGTATGACTCACGGGCACACCATCCGTCTTATACTAAATCACCTCGCCAACTTCATGCAGCTCCGAGAGGAACAAGCCGGCAAACCCATGATAAAGACCGAATCAATGCCGAGTCGGCCCGGAGCTCGTGGAGGAAGAAGGAGGTGGTGAAGCAAGCCTACCGAGTGAAAAAGGATGGTCGCAAGTGTGTTGTTTCAGATTCGACTCCAAGCACCAAAAAGCCAGCCGAGTTGACATTGGCTATTAAGGGCAAGGAAGTGAGGCGAGTTACTTTCAAGGAACCAATTATCGAGTCTGGACAAGCTAAGCCGGGGGTGCCCAAGCCCAAGGAGAAATTGCCAGTGCATAATGCAAAGTCACAGTTGGGATGCTTACTCGGCTTACCGCATTGGCAGGAAAGAAAGCTGAAGCGGCTTAGGGCCGATGAGCTGAAGAAGAGGAACATGGCGTGGGTTCCCAAGCGAAGTCCGCAAGCAGAGAGTAGCGTGCCAGCTCCTGTTGCGAAGCAGGAAGGAGTGGAGAAGGGCAAGCATGGAGCCGGCAGGCGAAGTCGGCAATTTTCATCTCATCAAAGGAGACCTCAGACGGCACGTCATCCATGTTCTTCAACCATACCATCAAAGCCAGCATCCAGAAATTTATCCCCAGCCGAAACATCTGAGTTATTTCGGCTATTCACGATTTGGTGGACGGGTTCCCCTAGTCCTTCGAGATGAGGACGCATGACCGATATTTGCATATCGCCCCAAGAATACATTGTGTTGGCAAAGTCAACATCTGGCTAATGGTCTCTATCCTAGAAGCCGATGCTTAGTTTCGCCAATACCAGCAAGGCCGGCTTAATTATTGAGTTTGCTACTAACAAGGATCTAGTGCAAGGTATCTGCTTTTCTTATCTGCAGGATCCGAGTTAAAAATCAGGCAAGCTGCACCACGAGATGCATAGATGAAGGACCTTGTGTTATCAAGACGACGAATATCTGAAGAGGCTCTACCCAGGTGGCAGCTAGTCTAAGCATATGGCCGATAAAAGATTATCGCCCTCAGCATACGCAGCCGATGGAGTGTTGACATCGTGCTAATACCAAGACCCTAGGCAAATTATTTTCGGGCACGCAAGCTCTGCCAGAAAACAGGGGGGCATGTGTTCGCACCCATTTTTGGCACTTGGCCGGCATGTCCCTGGATGTCCTTGGTTTAGGCGAGACGTACTCAGGAGGACCCCAAGACATGGACAAAGAGGAGGGAGACATGCTATGTCTCAAATTGGCAAGCCACCAGGCTGCAGGCCACCATGTCCCAGAACCCGGCGTTTGGTCATCCAGGAGCTGGTCTTGGTTCCAGGAGCCGACACTAAGCCAACATTGTCCAAGGAGCCGACCATTATCAAGGAGTTGGCATTCTCCCAGGAGCCGACATTTCATGTCCCAGTGGTAGGCCACAAGCCGGCTTAGCCGATACTGCTGTGTCCGGAGCCGGTATACTCATACAAGTTGTGAGGAAAGGTGACGCTATCATCCTAGGAGGAGAATCCGGCATGTCACCATACTGCTATGTCCAAGTCAACATGCTGCCAGACGAGTCGGCTCACCTCAATCATGTCGGCATCTTGCCATTATTGCATCAAAGTCGGCATCCTGCCATCAAGCCAACTTGCCGCCAAGTCGGCATGTCACCATATCCCAGAGAGAGAAGGCATCTGTCACTATATGGTCCCGGGTTGTGCTACAATCAGGTTTGCTAGCCGGTTGAGTAATGGCCCAAGAAGGACCCGGAAAGGACTGGCAACTCGGCAAAGACGGCACCCATGGAAGGCGACAGGCCAGGAAGGACCTTAACTCAGACTATGGCGCCATGAGGATGAGCTCAGATGGAGGAGTACTTAACACGGAAGTTGTGCGTGTCGTCGATACCTACAACTATGCTTTTGGAGTCATCGCAATCCGGGTTAAGGTGCAACCTACGGGGCCATGATGGAGACCGGCCGGCTTAACCTGTCACCTGCCAGATTTTTTACCAGCAAACAAAGATGGACCCGGATAGCAGTCAAGACGGCTTCGGATGGAAAAGTGATCATCGCGAGAGTTGTTCGTCTTGTCAAGACGTACAAGTTTGATCTTTGGGCCATATCCATCCGAGTTGATGTGTGACTTTGTCGGCCACGACAAGAAGCATGACAGAAGGAGCTGCGAATCTGGACAGGAGTTCGACTTGGACTAGGACTAGGGTTTAGTACGTGGATTAGTGTACTTTTCTTGTAAGGAAAGTATAGATGAGTCCTTTGCTTGTACGGGAAGACCAGACGCCTCATATATATGTGAGAGGTGATGGCCGATTGAATAGAATAACACCAATCGACATATCAATCTATCATACTTTTCGTCTATCTTTACCCTTGTACCTATGCTTCTCGTTCCTCCATAGTTAGCTAGCTATGCCGGCGATCTGCGAAGCCACGAGGCTCAAGGGGCGGTCAGGCCGACCTAGAGCAACCCATAGTCACCGCGAGCCCTGACGGGGTCCCTCCCGGGCAAGCGGGGCTTCGGGTCTAAAAAGCGTCCGCCGGATGTCCTGCGTATCGCGCTTCCGGACGGATCTCCTTCGACGTGAGCTGCAGTGCATCACCCTTGGCGTCAAGGTACCCGGATCTTAGGTGTGGTTGATCAAACACCTTGGCGACTCCCGATTTGCGAGTGTGGGGCCCCGTTTAAAGCGCAACAGTGAGTTATATTTATATTTTGCTTAAGCCGCTCTCGGGTAAATTCAAGTGAGGACGTGAACCATCAACACCGGGTTAAAGGGGGGAAATGACCTTGCTTGTCATAGGTTATATCTAGCTTCGCTACTGCTTCCTCATGAGCTAAAAACAGAGGCACAAAAAGGAGCATTTTGAATATTTTAAAGGTAGCACATGACAAATTTACTTGGAGTGGCAAGGAAATACCACATATAGGAATTTATGGTGGACGCTTTGGAAAGACTGGTTTTAAGTATTTTGGATGCACGAGCAGCATTCTCGCTCAGTACAGGTGAAGGCTAGCAAAAGACTGGGAAGCGACAACTAGGAGAGCAATACTTGTCATAATCATGCTTTGCGACAAATCAATATTAAACAAGGCATAAAAGTGACATCAATACTTTGAGGCAAAAAGTTCAACGAGGCGTGGGACTTTCTTTTGGTCAATCATGTGTAAACATGTGCCAAGTCAATCCAACATGAATTATTCGGAGGAGGATACCACACTACCATACCATCTTATGAGTAAAACAATGCATGTTAACATCAAAAATAACATATTATGCACTCCTAATTAACAAATTGGTACTAATCATAAGAAAAACACAAATTTTTAAACAATTTTATTCACACATCATTTTTAAGTTTCAACAAGTAATCTAACAACGAAATAAACTCCCATCAACTATCCAAACAGGGGATAAATAAAATATATGACAATCAGCTCATTTATGTAAACGGTGTTTTGATACTAAGACAAATAAGTAATAAGATACACACGCTCCAAGTTTATGCAAGTTTCTATGTTGCTCAAAAACAAAGTTTGAAGGTTTGCAAACCGAGTGATTTTTTATGTAGAGGGATGCGGAGACATCCCCAAGCTTATTGCTTTGACCATCCTTGGATATTTATTAGTTCGGTGTTCCTTCATTTCCTGTGACAAAAGTTCAACACAAAAACTCTCCCATTCTTTTCTGCGGTTAGACATTAGTGTAATAGATAATATTTCTAATGTGCTGTCATTAAACCTAATCAAATTTTGTTTTCATGTTACAGAGAGGTTGCTGAAGTGGCCAACTTCTAAATGAAAGGTAAGATCCAAAAAGAATCAAATGAAAATGCAAAGAGGCCACTATTACAACAAAAGTCAAAATCTGTCCAGAAAACCAGCAGCTGGAAAACGCAATTTTTAAGTACACTTAATCATGTCAGTATTTTTTTTTCCAATTTTTGAGCGTACATAGGATTAGATGATACTTAATTTGTTAAATTTTCGTGATTTTTTGAATTCCCAGTAAAATATGCAAAATCAAGCAGTGAGCAGCAGATGCTGAAAACCGGAAAAAAAACCTTAAATATGCATCAACTAAAACTAAATAGGTCAAACTTGGTACTTTATTTTTGAAAAGCTAAAAGACCAGAGGGCAAAACAAAAACAAACTGAAAGTAAAAACAAACCGACGCTCTAAGAATAGCAAATAATATGTAAAGCAATAAAAATATAGTACCACAGGTGAAAACTGATGATTGTCGATGAAGAAGGGGATGCCTTGGGCATCCCCAAGCTTAGACGCTTGTGACTTCTTATATTTCAGAGGAGGTCCATGGGAACCTCTTCAAGATTGAGCTTTTATCCCTTCTTGATCTTCCTTCATCACTTCGCTCTTGAATACTTGAAAACATTCTTCACACAAAACTTCTAATAAACTTCATTAGAGGGTTAGTCCTCAAACAAATTAATCCACCTTCAGTTCTCACTTAACAAATTAAATGCACTTGTTTCTAAACATTAGCTACTTCCACAAAGATCTAAGTGATGCTCCGGGATCAAAAGAACTCCACTTTGCCCGTAAAAAAAGTAATGCAAGAATCAAAGACAGAATCTGTCAAAAACAGAACATAATGTAAAGATGATTTTTTTCGGGATACTAGGACACCTCGAATCAGAAAACTTAAAACTAATAAAAGTTAGAAAAAGCCCCGATGCTTACTGTCAAAAATTTTCAGACCCAGATCACGTTCTGTGATTTTTTAGAATTTCGTACGGTGACAGACAGTTAAATCTGTTTCTGGACAGGAACTCAAAATTTTAACTTTTCTCTCATTAGAGGCTATTCTTGGCACAAAAACCAAAACAAAAAGGATACATGGGAGTTAATACAGAGATAACAACACCCAAAAACAAAGAAAAACAAAAATAAACAGAAAGGAAGAATAAAATGGGTTGCCTCACATGAGCGCTTTTCTTTAATGCCTTTTCTTTAATGCCTTTTAGTCAGGTTTATTTTAATGATGCTTTCATAAGATTAAGAGTTGAAACAATAAGGAGAGCATCAAGGAGTAAATATCAAACACATTTAAATCTAACCCTTTTCCTATGCATAGGAATCTTGTAAGAAAATAAATCATTGAAACATAATGTGACTAGCATAGGAAGACAAAACAAATGCAACTTCAATTTTTTTAACATAAAGAGAGTAGACTAAACACTATTGAGATATTTAGAACCATGTTTCCTCTCTCAAAATAACTTTCAGTAGCATCATAAGCAAATTTTAATAATATAGCTGTCACAATAAAAATTCTTGCAAAAGTCCACATACATACAATTATTATATAAGGATAATATGAGTAATATAGATCATGAACGAGACAACCTGATATACGTTGATGAATAATATGCATCCCCAAGCTTAAATGGTTGTATCTTCTTGAATATGTTCTTGGGGTGCCCCTGGGCATCCCCAAGCTTGAGCTCTAGTGTCTTATCGTTCGTCTCATCTCACCATATTGATTGGATCTTATAGACTATATCCACATAAAACTTCACAAAACTCATTAGTAGGGTTAGTACTTGTTAAATAAAATCCACTCATGTTCAAACATTAGCAAAAGTATCAAAATCTTTATTCAACACTAGCCACTATATATATGAAAATTTTCAAATATTCTTTTGTCCGTCGATAACTCAAGAAGCTAAGAACACTTAAGTACAATATTAAATAAAGACAGAAATCTGCCAAAACAACAGTCAGGAAAGATTGATTTTTAAGAGGCACCTACGTAGCTCAAATCAGAAAAGTCAAAACTAATAAAAGTTAGATAAAAGTATAAGATTTTCTGTAAAACATTTCCAGAAAAAGATCACGCTCTGGCGATTTTAAAGATTTTCTACAGTGAGGCACACATAAGCTGTTTCTGGACAGCAAAACAACAAACTTGCATCATAAATAAACTAAAGGATATATATACATTTTATTTTTATATTACAGTGGTATATACACAATATATACATGTTTCTAGCTGAGAAGCTTCCATGGAAAAATTTGCTTTGGTTTCATAGGCATGAACATAAGTGTTCAAGGTCGACCCCCACTTAACCATTGCACCTTTTCCAATCACTTCTTTTTTTGAAAAAGTTTTAGTTAGCAAGTACAACTAATTTTTTTTATAATTCGCATTCCCTGTCCATAATAAGATAGAAAACAACTTACAACTGAAAGTAAAAATTACTTAGAGATAAAGCAAACAAGTGCACACAAGAATATCTACCCCACGCTATTGCTCCCCGGCAGCGGCGCCAGAAAAGGTCTTGATAACCCACAAGTGTAGGGGATCGTCTGTAGCCTTTTCGATAAGTAAGAGTGTCGAAACCAACGAGGAGCTAAAGGTAGGATTAATATCTTCTCAAGTTCTATCAACCATTGACACAACTCTATGCACACCGAACATTTGCTCTATCTAGTAAATAAAACTATAGGAATAAAACGGGTATGAAAGGATAGCTTTGCAAGATAATAAAGAACAAGAAAGTAAATGTTAGTTGCTGCAGCAATAAGGTAACATAAAGTGACATAATGTAACAGAACCATGAGTGTGGAAAAGTGGTGGAAGGCGTGGCGGAATTGTCCATAATTAATTAGTGAAGCTACTCGATTCATTGTCTTCGATGCAGTTTTCTATGTGGGAGAGGCAAAGCATACACGTTCTCAACTACTTGTGATTACATACTATATGACTGGAACATTAGCAAGAATCCGCAACTACTAACATTCATTAAGGTAAAACCCAACCATAGCATTAAGATCATACGGTCATCGTTATCCCATACAATGTCAAAAACCGGGATGGGGCTTAGATTTCTGTCACTCCGGCAGCCCTACCCCCCGGCCTCCTTCACGTTGAAAGAACAAGCTATACCCGGATGTCGCCTAGAGGGGGGGTGAATAGGCGATTAGCACTTTTCTATTTAGGGGCTTGATAATTGCGGAATAAAACTAGGTGTTTAAATTAACAAGCCAACAACCTAAAATTCTAGGTTTACCTAAAGTGCACCAACAACTTATGCTAAACAAGGCAAGCAACAAGGTGATAGCAAGATATGAACTTCAAGCACGAAGGCTATCACAATGTAAATTGCACAAGTAAAAGCTCGGGTATAGAAATAACCGAGGCACGCGGAGACGAGGATGTATTCCCGAGTTCCTCCTTGTTAAGGGAGTACGTCTCGTTGGAGGGATGTGAGCTCGCCACAATAGGACTACTCAAGATGCCACAAAGGCCTCACCCTATTCTCCGATGAAGCGCACCCAAGGGATTGGTTCACCTTCCACTATCGGAATCCTTCGAGGCGGATTCCGGAGCCTTTTACAACTTTCTTGGGGCACACACCCACAACCCAATTGGGGGCTCCCAAAATGTGCCGAAGCTTCACAACCGAAGTCTTCGCGGCACCTCCAACCGTCTAGGGTACACAATGCACCCAAGAGGAACAAGCTCTTGGGAACACAATGCACCTAAGAGTAACAAGCTTCTCAACCTTCAACTTCACGTATCACTGTGGAGAGAGCAACCCGATGCAACTAATGCAAAAGGCAAGAACACACTAAGTGGTCAAATCCTTCTCTCTAAAATTCAACCAAAGCAACTAATGCTATGCAGGGATTTAGGAGGAAGAACAAAGGAGGATCACCAAGAACTCCAAAATCTAGATCCCACGAGTTCCCCCCACTTAGAGGAGATTTTGTTTGGTGAAAATGTAGATCTAGATCTCCTCTCTCTTTTCCCTCAAAGATATGCAAGGATCATGGGAGGAATTGGGAGAGGGGCAAGATTTTCAAGGTCAACAATGGTGGGAGAGAGAGGGGAAAACGTGCTTGGCTCTTTGGGGAAGAAGGGGGCCTTATATAGGTCCCCAAGAGAAAGAGCCGTTGCAGGAAAACTTACCCCAGAGACTCCGTTCTGCCCAAGCCGTTCTGCCCAAGCCGGAGACTCTGGACCTACCGGAGACTCCGGGGTCATTCCGGGGTGTCTCCGGACAGGGCAACAGAGCCGTACCACCCGTTCGACGAAACATTTGCTCGGTCGTGTCCATTATTTTTTTTAACCGAACTAAAAGCTCCATCATTCATCTCGCGATTGACAAAAAACAGATGAACAAATGTCAGCATACCCCAGTCCGCACGAACGGATAAGGGGATACGTCACAGTCACACACGTCTTGAACCGTCACTTGTGGCAATCTTGGCTCCCACGAAACGCCCGAGTCGCCGAGCCACCAACGGTGTCGGACCCAAATCCAAGCACGCAACCACGCAAGTCCGGATCCTCTGCGGCAAACGCACACACGGCACAAACCCACCAGATCTCCACCAATCGTACGGCTCCACGCGTCCTCCACACACCCGACGCGCGGGCCCGGGGCGCGTGCACGAGCCGACCAATCCCAGCACCGCCACGCGTCCCCTGCCACCTTCCCTTTATATCGCTCTCACGAACGCCTCTCCGAGCTTCTCCTCTCTCTCCCCCTCTCCTGTCCTACCTCCACCTGACGCGCGGGGCCCACCTGTCAGCCTCCGACTCCCCCGCCCCCTCGCCGCCGCCGCTCGCCGGACGGCAGGGCCCGGCCGCGAGCGAGGGTTCCGCAGATTCTCCCGCATCCGCCCCCGTCGCCGCCACCGCCGCCGATCCGGGCCGGCTGGTCCCCCCGGGCCGATCGCGTCGTCCGCCCGTCCGTCTCTAGGGTTTCGCTCCCTCGCGGCTCCCTCCTCAGAGGCCGTCCTAGAGATCTCGATCTCCCCCGCCTGGGCGCTCTAGGGTCCCCTCCCCGGCGATCGGCGACGCTCGATTTTCACGCGGAAGCAGGCTCGCTGGGAGGAGGGGGGCCATGGCCTCCAGCCTGCTCACCACGGACAAGAGGTTCGTTCCAGAAACGCCTATCCTACCCACCTCCTTTACCTCGTCGTTTCGAATTCCGTTCGCGATTCTGGACTCGATGCGTAGTGAGTAGAGCCCGTGCATTGTTGCGTGTGCTGATTCCGGTGACGCGTGCTGATTCGTGTTTTCGAAAAGTTGTCAGTTTTTTTCTTAGCTTTGGTGTCGTTCGATTCGTAGTTTCTGGATCAGAAGTATGACTTGTATTTCGCTAGGTGGGTTGGTTCAAATCTGTGTTGTTCCACTTCCACGATTGAGCTGTCCAGTTGTGTCATAATAGTAGTATTTGTGCTTGCAAAGTTAGCCTTTGCTGTTTGATCAACCAAGTCAATATGTGTGTATTTTGCTGTTTTTGATTTTATGTATGTGGCGGTTTGTGAATGAAGAGCTTCAGGCATGGAAAACTTTGAGTGCCTTGTTTTGAGTGTAGCACAGCAACTCCCTCTTGCTGGGTTGTTTTTATAGCTGTACTGTTTCCTCCCCCCCCACCGCGCGCGTATTTATATAGTATTTCGCAAGGTTATAATGTCAGTTATCTGTTAAATAGAAAAATAAGAGCTATCTTCTGTCCAAAGCCAGACTGCTCAGCTTTGTCTTAATTCAGCCATTGGCCTCTAGTTAATGATATTCAGCAGTATGTATTAAGTGTGTTGAACACGGTATTTATCAAGATGCTAGTTGAGTTTTTGTACCACTCGCAGCAGTGGCGTCGAAGGTGTTTCAGAGTCCAGCTTTTTTTGGCGCTACTTGTTTTCACTTCTCTGTTTGTGAGCCCTTTTTTTGTTAAGTTAACGCTCTTAATAATTGTTACTTAGTTATACCACTGCTGCTGATGCATTGTGCGTGGTACTTTATTATTATTCTGTATTGCTTTGTGCAGATGGGCTGCTCCTACAAGGAAATCTGGCATGACTGTTCTTGGAAAAATTCCAAAGCCCATTAATTTGCCAAGTCAAAGGTAACGGTTTTCTTATTTACTGGAAACTGAATCTTAACCTTATATACCTCTATGTCTGTGAATTGATTTGGTAACTCTCATGAAGGTTGGAAAATCAAGGTCTTGACCCCAGTGTGGAAATTGTTCCAAAGTGAGCCCCCACCCTCATGAACAATTTTCTTATTTATACTGTTTTAGATATGTACTCCCTCCGTCTCATATTAATTGACACTAAAACGGATGGTATTTAAACGTATTTTAGCGCTAGATACATCCATTTTAGTTTCAATTAATATGTGACGGGGGGAGTATGATGCTACTAATTCAGAGTTCTCAATGTTTTTCAATAATTGCTATTTGACGAGGTTATGATTATGATTTTAGGGGCACCCACACATGGGGCAGCAAGCCAGGACCCACAACACCAAATGCATGGAATTCCTCTTCGCTTCTATCTCCCAAGAAGGAAGGAAGTATTAGTGCTCCGAGCCAATTCAATGGCCGTCCCTCTTCTGGGGGAGGTTCAAGACCCTCGACAGCTGGAAGTGAATCCGTTGACTCACCCAATGCCTGGGGTACAAATTCTCGACCGTCTTCAGCATCTGGCACATTACCGTCACAACATTTGCCAGTGGTCACAAATCGTCCTCGAAGTGCAGAGACAAGACCAGGAAGCTCACAACTTTCTCGGTTTGCAGACAATCCCTCGGAGAATATGAATATATCAATGAGGACCGTTGAGAAACCGGTAATGCACTACACCAGGTTTTAGATGGCTTGCGGGTCAGCAATTTTTTTTGACGCGTCGGACAGTGGGGAAGTCCCCCACTGCGTCATTTTCTCATTAATAAGATATTTACATACAGAGTTCAACGGTAAAATTACAAGCTATCAATCCAAATTTGCAAGCCTTCCTTTAAACTAGGCTTTATTCTATGTCTAATATCACCAACAGAAACTTTAAAAAAATTGAAGCAAGTCTCTTGATCTCTGATCTCAGCATCAAAGATAATCTTGTTTCGGTGATTCCAAATGCTCCAACATCCAGCAATCATGGAGAGCTTGAAGAAAGGATTCTGAGTCCTATTTTTTTTGCCTCAATAAGCATATCCATTAAATCTGTGTCTGTAGTCCAGTCCTCTCCTATTTTTTGCCAGAAAGCTCTACTAAAAATCACAAGTAAAGAACAGATGATTCATTGTCTCTCTGCTGCTCTGATCACACAACACGCAGTCAGTGGACTCCACATAAAAGTGTTTCCTATCCATCATGTCCTTGGTGTTTAGTCTATCTTGGATTAATAGCCAGAAAAAGAATTTATGTTTTGGCAAGCATGGAGCCTACTTACTATTGTCTGGTCTTAACTATGTAGGGATCTTCACATGGGCATGGGTTTACGCTAAGTACTGGTGATTTCCCAACACTTGGTGCTGAGAAAAGCTCCGAGTCAAACAGTCAACGAGGTAATCTGCACATAAAATGTATTTTATGATTTTTTTTATGGCCATGACCTATTTTTGGCAAATCTTAGTTCCTTGCTCAGACCACTCTGATGCTAGAAATACGAATTTAGTATGTTCAGTTGATATACAAGATGATTTCTTCTTACAGTTCAGCCTTTTATTGTAGGCCACAGTTCAAAAGGGCGCCCAACTTCTAGTTCTGGTAAAGATGGAGCCCAAAATGATCTGGGGAAGAGCCTAACTGCTGGTATTACTAATTCCACACCGGTTTATAGTTGCTAATGTCCCTATTCCCTTTGCTATTGCATATACTTATTTTCCTTACCATGTGATGGGATACTGTTTCTGTGGTAGGATCTGGCGAGGTGATTCCATCACCTAATAATCAACCTGCGGATATCATGAAGACAGATCAACATGCACATGATGGAGGTGCTCCCTTTCCTGCCACAGGTCCACCAAATGAAGCTCAGCAACCACAGCAGTACCCTCCTAACTATAATATGCCCCCTCCCCAGTCTGATTCATGGCGTGCACCTCCTGGTCACCCCCCTGAGGGAATGTGGCATAGAGGACCAGGTGGCCCATACAGACAAGTAGGCCCCCCTAGCAGTTTCCCTGTTGAACCATTCAATTACTATGGTCAGTTCCCACCCAACTCAGAAGCAGCTGCAAGGCAGGGCCCAGCACATGGTGGATATCACTCTAAAAATGGAGATGCATATCATTCTATGCGCCCTAATTCCTATGTTATGAATCAACCTGTTATTCCAGTCAGACCAGTTTACCAGGGCCCAATGCCTTATGATGCATATTATGCCCCTCAACGAGCAAATTTCAATAATGCCAATGTAAGAGATGCGCCATTCATTGGAGGCTCTCATCAACCAGGAATATTGAATCAATTTCCAAATCACAACGACAAGTTCCAGCCTGGAAATTCTCAGAGCAGACCAGTCAAACATGAAGCAGTTCCCAAGGAGCTCTTGGAATCTGATAGAGTACATTTGGTTTGTCGAGGTCAAACTAGGATTTTGCATGATAACCCTGATAGAGTAGGTCCTGGTCAAGTTGAAAGGAAGATTCAGCCTGCACCGCCACTTCTTCCACATCCAGATGGAAACCGGAACGATGTAAACTCGAGGGCAGATACAAGGATTACCTCTATTGAAAGGAACATTGTGCTTATGAAGTCAGTGCATGACCATAGAGAGAGGGGTCCAGATCGTTTAAGCCACTCATCTGTTCTGGAAAATGCACATTCCCATCCCAGGGAAACTGATGATGTTACCCTCCGGAAAAAGTTCGAGGACAATCTTCCGCTTGATCAGCAACCTATCATAAAGAAGAATGCAGCTTTGATAGAGAAAATAGGTAGTTTGAACAACAAAGCTAGAAATGTTGATGCACGTAATGTTGCAGAAACATTTCCAAGTAAAGACATTAAAGGGAAGCAGCCCAGAAGTGCTGATTCGAAAGCAGATCAGGTGATAAAAGATGTTTCCCTTACACCTGTCATCACCGGTTTTGCTTCTGCATATGGCCAGGCAGCATGTGTTTCCCCCATTTCTCCTATGGTACAGAGACTGCCAACGGATTCTAGTGATGGTGTGGTTGTTGGACCGCTACACTCACATTTTGCTGAAGCAAGCAAAGCTGGAAAGCTGGGTGGATCAACTCATGATCGTACACGTAGGAGGGGTGATAGCCACCATGGTCCTGCTAAAGACATGCCACCAAACAATTCTGCAGGACATGGGCGGGGAGAAAAGTCTACAACTGAATCTTCATCAGTGGTTCAAATGAGGAATATTCAGCATGACCATCCTCCTGAGCACGTTGCACAGCTGCCACCTGTGACAGTCACTGATGATATGCCAGCTTCACCTGATTATGAATTTCAGGTATATGATTGCAGATTTCTTCTGATAATACTTCCTGTTTGACAAAGTAACAGTAGTGCCATGGCCGTACATGAGTACAGATCGTTTTGAGTTTAACTTATCTGTCCCCGGTAAGACTTTGATTGTCTATTTTGTGGTATAGAAGCAAATGGAATTAACTATATTGCATGTTAGGAAAGTATTTCTGCAAGAAAAATCCAGTGAAATTATTTCCATGTAGCCAATCTATATAGTTTATGCATATAAATGGTCAGTACTTGAAAAGTTTGACTGCACATGTCCCACAACAGCATATACCTTATTTGACAGTTTGACACAATTTGAGCCTTGCAGCTCATCTGTGATAAGACTCGTGCTTTTGTGAAAACTTGGACTTGTGGTTGTCAACCAAACATGCCATTAATACCCTGAACTAATCATTTCACATTTATCAAGTGCATTTCAAAGAGGGTGTAGTTTGTCCTGTTGGCATTGTTATATTTGTATACGATATATTGTTTGGGCTCAATTTCACTTCACAAATGTTGCTATTAATAAATAGCTATAAGTCAGGATTAGTGCTGTTTGTTACCACCTAACATGTTTGTGTGTATTTTCATTATTGTCGTGAACCCAGGTTTAATCCAAAATTGTAAACCTTGCAAGTGTAAATTTTACAACACAACGTTTTGTACCATATGCTGTTGCTGTTGTGCCTGTCACATGACTTTGTACTGTAGACTCCCATCCTTTTGTACCCTGAAGTTCTTTAGTGCCACGTTTGGTTTTGTGCCATATGCTGTCTGCTCACTGGTCTTATGCTATTAAATAGGCACATCCTGTTTACCATAATTATATCAGAGCAGATCAAGCTGTTTTATTATATCAAGTTACTTTTCTTAATCACCTGTGTGTTTTCTTCTAATATGCATAAATAGGAAAAGCAGCACACATGCTGCCTGATGCTCAGGAATACAAAACCATGGTGGTTACTAACTAATATTTCTTTGTTGCATTTTCAATTCAGCGTGTAAAGATGAAGGAGTTGGCTGTACAGCGTGCCAAACAGTTGCAAGCTGAAGAAGAAGAACGGACAAAGCGACAGAAGGCAAAAGCTCTTGCAAAATTGGAGGAACTGAACAAGCGATCATCAGTGCATCAGAAGAACCCTGGTGATCCACAACCAGAAAATGCAGATGTGCAGAATAAGCAAAAGGCTGGACTTGATGGGACTGCTGAACCTGCGGCTTCAACTGCTGAATCACATGATGCTGCTGCAATAGTTAATGTTAGTATTCTTCAGCCACCAAATGGTCCCAAGGATACTGCAGTTCCTGCACAGCCCATGTCTACTCAACCACATGCTGCAGGTACTGGTAAAGATCTCGATGGTCATAACACTTCATCCTCGGTTAGGAACACGCAGAGCAACATGGTGGAGCATGTAGCCCATAAAAGTGTATCACAGTCACATGATGCCGGTGTTCCGAAGTCTAAGCAGGGCTACAGAAGAAGGCATGCTGTTCCAGAGGATAAAATTCCTGGTGAGAAGTCTAGTTTGGTAGTAAGCACAGAAAATGTGAAGAAAGCTGCTGAGGCTTCCTTGGACACATCAACTGCTGTTGTTAGATCATATGATGATCCCCCAGCCCACAACAAGAAGAGTGCCAGGAACTCCAGAAATAAGAAAAAAGTAGATGATGCTCCAGCCGCTACTTCTAAAAATCCACCCGTGGTGCCTAATCAGCAGAATATACTGAGCTTCTCCAGTGAGCCAAAAACAAAAACCGCTGGTGTTATCATTAGTAGTTCTATACTTCCCACTGAAAATACTGTGCTCACTGTGGGAAGTATAACTGTGGGTGGTATTTCATTTGGATCTTTCAACCAGGAGCGCCTGAAATCACCAGAGGAAGTACAGAATACTGCAAACAACCGCCCAAAACCTCAGCAAGCAAAAGGATCAAGAAAGACTCATCATGCTGTCCGACCTGTCGAGAAGCCACATGGGAACGAGAGTGTTGTCTGGGCACCAGTTAAGCCATCAGGGTGTAATGAACTATCTGAGGAAGCCGACGTGGCACTAGCAGCCCGGCCTAAACCGATTGGAAAGTGTGCCAACGATGGGGAGAATGTTACAAGAACCAAGAGAGCCGAAATGGAACGGTATGTGCCAAAGCCACTGTCCAAAGAGCTTCAACAGCAGAATTCTGAACAGAATTTACCTTCAGAGAAATCCTCTGTGGAGAGCAAGGGTAATGATAATGAGAAGTTAACTGCTACTAAATCTGATGCTGCAACTGAGCCCAAGAAATGGGAGGACAAGAAAACTAGTAGAGGGCATGGGAATGGGAAGTCTCATCCTTCTTGGCGAAGGAGGAATACAGATGAGTCAGCTTCGGTGGTACCAAATCCTGCTGAGCGAACAGACAGCTGTCAAGAATCACACGAAGTTCAGAGGCCTCCTGACAAGCGTCAGCAGGTTGAACATGACAAGCATGCAGATTATATTGCTGGGAACAGTTCGACTCCAACTCAAGCAGTTGAGTTACCTGTCAGTGCCACTAAAGAACATGCTGCCAGGCAAAGGAGGCAGCATGTCAAGGCCCCCAAAAACGAGGCAAGTAACCATTCAAATGAGAACAGAGATAGAGAAGGCAGCAAAAATGTGAATCACATGGCAACACGGGTAATGGATTCGAACCCTTCTGAACATAGGAATATGTCGAGATCTGAGGTGAAGAGCAGCGCAGCAGTTACACACTCCAGAGCCTGGAAACCAAAATCCACTCATTCCCAGAACAACTCACAGGGCAATATTACTGTGGAAGGTCAAGTGGATAGCACTACCCTGCAAGACAGCAGCAATCATAATCTTGCTGGAAACAATTCCAGAAATGGCGAAAAGGATGCACAAAGTAGTAATCATGGTAAAGGCGACATGACGCATATAGGTGATAACCAGAAGGGTGAGAGCCATGAAGATGCAGAACAGCAGCAGCTTAACCAGTCAACACGTCGCCAGGGACACCACAACGGGAGGTATCAGAGGGGAAGCGGCGGCACGCACAGGGGGAGGGGTTATGATGCTGGGCAGCTAAGCCACGGTGCAAACGCAGAAAGGCGGAGGGGTGGCACTCATCAGGAATACCAGCCAGTCGGCTCGCACAACAAGCCCTCAGACTTCCAGCAGAACCCAAGTGGTGTCGATGCACAGAACGTAGGCCCTCCAGCTCCAGGACCGGTGTACAGGGAGCGCGGCCACAACAGGGGCCACCGCCCCGGTGGTCACTTTGTCAAGCGGAATCCTGCATCGGCCCCAGCTCCTAATTCTTACCAAGATGAATGATCTTCACCCCCACGATCTTTGAGCTTCAGGAACTCGCTTCTGCCAAGCAGAATTCACAACAGGTAGGCAAATGAAAAATATTTCCGCACTTACTGCCTGGATGGGCAGCTTCCGTTATCTCACTCATGCCCTCATGGCTAACACGTCGAGAAGCTTGCAGGTGGGATGTGCTTGGGCAGCGGCGGCATGATCGTCGGAGTGTCACCAGTAGTAGGTTGTAATTGTTTTTTTTGTTACCAGTGCCGTTGGGCCTTCCTTCCTTCACGTGCGATTGTTGTTAATTGTTCTGAAGAACATCCCTCGCTTTGGTGAGATGTGATGCAGGAATTGGTACTAACGGAGTTGATTACGTACTGGGATCAAATGCTAGTAGTAGTTTTTGCTGTTGATGGCGTCTGGAAGATGAAAGTTGGTGTCGTGTTGTGTCTGCCTTGGCAGGGTTCTAGGTTTGCCAGGAATAATTGACCTTTTTTTGTGTTGACATGATCAGTATCTATGGGTATGAATCCCTTGTACAATATTACTAGTACCTGTTTTTCAATTCAAACTGAGCTCGTGTTTTTTTTGACCGAACCTTGATGACCTTGATTTGCTTGTTTATGCATCGAAACACGCCGACATCTCGACAAATTAGCAATGCAGCCATCGGCTTAGTTAGGAAGATGGTGACAAGCTAACAACAACCAAGGCAAGTGTAGCAATTCAAAGCGCAGCCACCCTTGGATGTACTCTGCAAAATTCTTCGGCGTGTTCTTGATTAAATCAGCACGAGTTTTTTCTTGCAAGGAATTCGAGGTCTACCTCCAGCAGCAGCAACGGTAGGCACGCACCAGCTACCCAGATCCCATCTACCCAGCACCAAAGCTGCATCCGGACTCCTCCTATATAGACCTCGTCCCAAGTGCGACCCGCGCCCAGAGCTCCGGCGCGCCAGTACAGTTACTAGTACGAACCACCACTACCGCAGCTTCCACCTAACCCCTCCCCCTCCATCCTCCGAAGCTTCGGCGAGGCCATGGCGCGGAAGAAGATCCGGGAGTACGACTCCAAGCGCCTCCTCCGGGAGCACCTCAAGAGCCTCGCCGGCATCGACCTCCAGATCCTCTCCGCGCAGGTGACACCCCTCTCTGTTTGCTCCCACGATGCGCGTTCGCTTCTTGTCGAATTGGCTCGTGATCCGGGTGGATCCCGCTGGACGGCCAGTGGATCTCGGCGTCCCTGGCCCAGGGCTCGCGGGCTATGGAGCATTTGGATATGGCGCTAGAGAATTTGGGGATTAGGCTTGTTTCTACTGCCAAACCCACCGGGCTTTGGGATTGCCGAAACGTAGGACATGTCGGTATATCTACATAATTGGCTCGGATGAGACCGATACTCTGCAACAGTCATGCACCTGTGCTGTTGACTTGCTGCGCACGAGGCAAAAAAATGCAAAATCTGTAACTGTGCATCTCTCAAGGTTTTTTCATTTGTCAGAGACAAGTAGCACACCACTTATCAGATCTCTTAATTCGCTGCGATGCATGCTGGTTGGAACCTAGTGAAGTTTATATGTGTATTTTTGAATTTGGACCAACGGAATTTATCCGGTGTGCGGTTTGCATATAGAAATTTCGATCGTGGTAGGTGAATTGGTTGGTGGTTTAGCCGGGAATTTCTCTGCCTGTCATCGGTCTATACGGCCATTTCCCCACCTGAATGTATGTCATGGCGCTGCCTGCAAGGTCTGAAGTGTCCACCTATGTGGGATCTAACTTCTAACTAGCAATAGCGCTATTGAGTTCAAAAGATTATTTATTTTGTGGTCTCTTGCTGTCAAACATCAGTTCTTCATTCAGAACAGATAATTTAATTATTTTGTGATTTTTCTTTATACAGAGAAGAGCCTTTGCTCAGGTGTCACATTAGCCAATTTTACTAGTTGAAAATATTGTTTGAATTACAAAGCTCATAATTCAATTGTTTTGGGTCTTGTGTTAGTTTATTTTGTAAAACAATCCTAATGTTTGAAATTATATGTTCACTGGTCAGTTTCTGAATTTGCAACTTGCTTTTGTCAGGTCACAGAATCAACGGATTTCACGGAGCTTGCAAACCAAGAGCCATGGCTCTCATCCACGAAGTTGGTTGTTAAGCCTGACATGCTGTTTGGTAAACGAGGGAAGAGCGGCCTTGTGGCCCTCAACCTAGATCTTGCTCAAGTCCGCCAATTTGTCAAGGAGCGGTTAGGAGTTGAGGTAGCTACAGAACTATTATCACCATGGCATACTTCTCTGATCAATCTTGGGAATGAGAACTATTTCTAATCTATCTTGGTATGCTTATATATATCTAGGTCGAGATGGGCGGCTGTAAGGCTCCAATTACAACATTCATAGTTGAGCCATTTGTGCCACATGATCAAGAGTATTATCTCTCAATTCTATCAGACAGGCTTGGTTGCACCATTAGCTTCTCAGAGTGTGGAGGTATTGAGATTGAGGAGAACTGGGATAAAGTTAAGACAATCTTTCTTCCCACAGAGAAGACAATGACACTTGATGCATGCGCTCCATTGATTGCCACCCTTCCATTGGAAGTAAGCTTTTGACTTGTACTATGTTGTTCCTTATATCATGCCATATGCAGTGTTCTAATTCCTTATATTTAAGAAGTACTTGTCTGCTGCCGATAACAATAATCCCCAGTTCTCCATTGACCATCACTCACACTCTGTCTAAATTCCAGGTCCGCACGAAAATAGGTGATTTCATCAGAGGGTCATTTTCTGTTTTCCAAGGTAGCACTTGCGAATGCATCTAAATTGAAGTTGTTCCTTTGCCGTCAAAATCATGTATAACCATTAATTCTTTCGGCAGACTTGGATTTCTCATTTATGGAGATGAATCCATTCACCCTGGTAAATGGGGAACCATACCCTCTGGACATGAGAGGTGAACTGGATGACACAGCTGCTTTCAAGAACTTTAAGAAGTATGGTTTAGTCTTCAAGTCTAGCTTACTGAGTAGTGCAATTTTTTCTCAACTTATCATTCTGACCATTGTTTTTGATTTACAGGTGGGGTGACATTGAGTTCCCTCTACCCTTTGGAAGAGTTATGAGCCCCTCAGAAAGTTATATCCATGAACTGGATGAGAAGGTATACACATATTTCGTTCTTTTCCTTTTTTTCTTCTTCTTCTTAAGTCTGCTTTCTATAAATATACTTAGAGTCTACAGTTTGCCTAAAATTAAATTTTACTGACATAATATGGCATGCTTCATTTAGTACTGAATGTAGATGCATTGTAATGTACTAACATTTTTCATTCTTTCAGACAAGTGCATCACTGAAATTCACCGTTCTGAACCCGAAAGGTCGCATTTGGACAATGGTTGCAGGTGGTGGTGCGAGTGTCATATATGCTGACACGGTAAACTTAGATTTTTTCCAGATTGTTTAGTTAGGTTCTAAATGTTAATCAAGATGATAACAGATTAATCTTATTTCCAGGTTGGAGACTTGGGATATGCTGCAGAGCTAGGAAATTATGCAGAGTACAGTGGAGCTCCCAAGGAGGAGGAGGTTTTGCAGTATGCTAGAGTGCTTTTGGATGTAAGAAACCTGGAATCTTATATCTCACTGTTTCTGCATATTCGTTTTGTCTGTTCTGAATACCATTTTGAACTGTGTAGTGTGTCACCGCTGATCCTGATGGCCGGAAGAGAGCTCTTCTCATCGGTGGGGGCATAGCAAACTTCACTGATGTTGCTGCTACATTTAGTGGCATCATTCGGGCTTTAAGAGAGAAGGTAAGTTGGACCATTTAGTTGGATTGCTGTTCAATTCCCCAACCACTCTAAACTGTCTACATTGAAATCCTCACCCATCTTATCCCTTCGCTTCCAATCTGGTGCCAGGAATCCAAATTGAAGGCCGCAAGGGTGAACATTTATGTTCGGAGAGGTGGTCCGAACTACCTAACTGGACTCGCCAAAATGCGTGCTCTAGGTTCAGAGCTTGGTCTTCCAATCGAGGTATGATCTCCTAAGTTCGTGAGGTGAAAGCAAATCAACCATCTCTAATTTTTATCGACAAATGAATGATGTCAGCTTCTCAGACACCAACCTCATATCCTCCATATCATACTTGATGTTGAAGTCTCTTGGCTGCGAATTTAGTATATTAGAGGAGATTGTTCGGCCATTCCCATCCCCATAACATACGAGCTGATTTTTGCTCAACAATTGAATGCAGGTCTATGGACCAGAGGCCACAATGACCGCAATCTGCAAGCAAGCCATCGATTATGTCATGGCCGAAGCATAGTTCATCACAGTATAGTTCGGATGTTTTACCTGGTGTCCATTCTGTTTCATATAAATATGAAGAACTGTTCTAGCGAAACAAACGGAGAAACATAGGTTTTGTGGGAGAGGGGTGGAACTACTGTCGTAACACAATAATATATGTATCTTGATTTGCAATTTTGATTTTCCTTGTGCTGAGGTACAATGCAATCTCCGATAAACTTGTCTGCCTTCACTACGGTGTTCCTGATTCTGTTGTGTACCCAACATCCTGGTGAAGCGGCTTTTCATGTCTATGGACTATAGTTTCAGAGTTACTAACCATTTGCAAAAAACGTGTGAACAAGAGAACACATTGTATTGCACTGTCATACTATTTTGTATTCAACCCGATGAAATGATACTTGACTGAACCAAAGTACTTCCTCTGTTCGAAAATATAAGACGATTTCGTAGGCTAAAATAGTCTACCGAAATGTCTTATATTTTGGGATGGAGGTAGTAAAAAAGGGCAGACCCAAGTGCACAGAGGCTGCTACTCAATGTGGGGTTTGGGGAGCGATTATAATAACCTAGTTTTACTCCTGCAAAGTACAGTACAGGGAGGCTGGTTTGAACCCACAACTTCTTTGCACAAATAGAAAAAAATATATCGTAGATGTTTGAGTCAGTGCGATCTTTCGCATCAAATGCAGTGCAATGGGTCTTTAGGAAACAAAAGTGTGGGCCTTTCCTAAGTCTCAACAACAGTACACATTTGTCGTTGCATCAAGCAATTACACTTGAAAATGGGAAACAGTTGCAAAATGATTCCCTTTTTAGGTCAATTTGGTTCAAAAGTTCGTTGGAGTTGTTAGATTTGTAATATTGCTGGTAATTTACCGTGTCGGCTATAGATATGGCCATGAGAGAACGAGATAAAATTTCTTGTTTTGTAAATTAGTGTGTGCGCCGCGCCGTCTCTATTTCATTTACGTCGTGTGATCTATGCATCTCACGTTAGTTCAAAGGCATCTGGCGTACATTAAAGTGTACACATCATTTGAAGACGAGCATCCATTCCGAACAACAAATCGTATAAATAAAGTTAGTACTCAATTGGCACACAACATAGCTGAGACATAGCACGAAATATATAGTTCTCACATGGCAATCTACACCACTGAAACATAGTTCAAATGTAGTGCGAAAATACATACTTCCTCCGTCCCAAAAAGGATGTCATACATTTGTCCAAATTCGAATGTATCTAGACATGATTTAGTGTATAGATACATTCAAATTGGACAAATCTGTGACATCCTTTTTGGGACGGAGGAGTAGTTCACTTATGGCATACAACAAAACTTAAACAATGTCCGGGTCATCATCCGGGCACACTCGGCTGCTCTCGCTTAGGTGCCCGGACTGTCCGGGCCAACCTATGGGTGTCATCCGGGTTTTCCAGCCCTACCCGCTCGTGCCGAACATCACCTTTTTGTGATGTCAAGTTGTCAACGTAGCAATTCGCATGATAGTCACTAGTGAATTACTCCCTCCGTTCCATAATATAAGATGTTTTAGGCCTTTTCCACATTCGTATTTGTACCACATGTATCTAGACATGTTTTAGTGTATGTGTTCACCCACTTTACATTTTTAGTCCGAATCTAGACAACATGTTAAACATCTAAAACATCTTATATTGTAAAACGGAGGGAGTATATCAAGTATAGACCCATTGAAACTCGTGTGACCTATTTGGATCCACAACGCATCGTACATTTAGCACTTATCGTCCGACCGCTAAATGATTACTACTTTTCGTCCGTTGCACGGACGATGGTGCTATACTTCTGAAAAAATAATATTTTCGGATAACAGTTGTGAATTTTCATGAAGAAAATAATATTTTAAGTAAATTCCCTAATGCAGCTCTCTTCGCTAAAAAGAAAACCAAATTCAGTAGCTGAAACGTCAGATTTTCCCAATGTGCGGCACCACCCAATCACCATGGCGGAGCCAGATAGAAATCTTGAGCTCCAAATCGAGGCGTGTCATGTTTTTTGATGGAAAACAGCGAGCACTGCTCCCTTTTATATTAAGAGGAAACCGGGACAAATGCCGGCGAATTATTACAGAAGTTAAGGGAAACAAAGAAAAGAGCAAGAAAAGAAACTAGAACAACAGGGGAGAAGAACAAGACACAACGCACAACTCCGCAGGGAGGGCCTTCAACACCCGTCGTCTTCCGATTAACGTTGGACACTAGTGCGCAAGGAGCTACACCGCCGTAGACGAAAGGCTTCAATCAGCCGAGATCAGCCACGAAGGTGCTGGAGCAGCCGAAGGGCGACACATCGCCGAGTCCATCTGACGAAGGGCCATGCGCCGCCGAGGCTTTCACAACAGCCGACAGCGTAATCGAAGGGCATCACGCAGCCGAGTCGACACCCGGGGAGCATCCCGTCACTAGCCCGAGCCGTTAGCCGTCTTCAGAGGAGAGAATCCAACCCTTCCGTAGAAGCTCGATCGTCATGGCCACGGAGAGAGAGCACGAACATCACCATCGACACCACGACCTCCTCCCAGCTGGTCCCTCCAGCTAGTCCAGCTCCAAGAACGATGCCTCCATTAGGGACATTGTCGAGGTGTGGACTCGGCAAATCCCAAGGTTGTGCACCCCGGGTTGATTGAGGGGGAGAGAGTATGAACGTTGGTGATCACGACGGCTAACAGGGGGCGAGTTTACCCAGGTTCGGCCCCTCGAGATGAGGTAAAGACCTACTCCTGCTTGTCTGGTATTATCGAGGTGGTTACAATGGCGAGATGGCAATCTCGCTAGGGTTTGCCTGTGTGTTTCCTGCCCTAGGTGGCGCACCCTCCTGGCCTTTATATCACAGGTCAGGTCTCGGGTGGACGGTGCGGATTGCACATTACAGGATAAGGAAAGCCATCACCGGCCTAACCGGCTACTTGGGCCACACGGTACACTTCATGGCTTCAATGGGCTTCCCTTGGCGTGACCCAGGTACCACCACCGTGGGGTACCCGAAAGGTAGCCCACGACAGACATGACGGCAGAACGCCAACATCGTCCGATCGGGAATACCCGGATCGAGGGTTTCCCCCGGAGCGTGGACTGGTGGAGATGAGCAGAGTACCACGACAACGCCTTCAAGAAGGGGGCGACGCCCGCGAGCGCCGTCGTTGCCGGCTCCGGCCAAAGCAAGAGCGAGCTTTCGCTCGGTGCTACCGCTCGCACTCCACCGGTGAGCTGGTCCACCAGGGCCTCCCTCGCCATCAGGGCCGCGCCGCCGCTAACCGTGCATCGCTGCACCTTGAAGCACCACAGCCACCGCCATGGACAGTCCGCAGCTTGGCTCGCTTGGCAAAAGGACGCCCTCCATCCCCTCCGACCACCACACCACAATGAGTCCATGTCGAGGTTCTCCACCTCCATCTACATACCGAGTGGCAACAAATTGTGAGTGTCAATGAAGCAAAAATTAAAAACTGAAAAATCAAAAAAAGAGGATATTCTCACCTTCAGGCGGCGGGGACGCGGGCGGCCGGGGCGGGCGCAGGCGGGCGGCGGGGCGCGGAGGGCGGGAGGCCGAGGACGCGGGCGGCGGGGACGCGAGCGGCCAGGGCGGGGCGCAGGCGGGCGGTGGGGCGCGGAGGGCGGGGGGACGGGAGGCCGGGGACGCGGGCGGCGGGGATGCGGGCGGCGGGGCGGGGGCGCAGGCGGGCAGCGGGGCGCGGAGGCAGGAGGCCGGGCCGGGGACGCGGAGGGCCGGGACGGGGGCGCGGAGGGGCGGGGCGGGCAGCGGGCGGGCGATGCGGGGGCGGGAGGCGACGGGGCGGGGCGCGGAGGCCCGGCGGGCGGGCGGCGGGCGGGCGAAGGGGGCAGCGGAGGGCGCCGGAGGGGCGGCGGCGGCGGCTGGATCGGTGGGAGGACGCGGGGAGGGAGCTGAAATTTCCCTCCCGCGCGAGGACAAAGAGGAGTGCGGGTTGGGGGGAGTTTTTTCCTCCCAACCCTCACTTCTACAGGTTGGAAACGATTTGAGGGTTGGACCTCTAAATTTTTTTACGGGTTTAAGGGTTTAGGGGTTCTAGTGTATGGCTTTTTTTCAAAAACTGTAAAAAAGCAGTTATTTTTAATGGTTTGAGGGTTTGAGGGCTCTACTAAACTTGCTCTTAGTTGGGCCTTTACCGAGTTTCTCGGGGACGCCAAATCGGCCGGACGAATCGCTGCGCAAATTACGTTTAGTACCACATCGGTAGTTTGCTTAGAGCGTCACCGGTTTATTAGACGGACTCTGCCTACCGCATTGCCACCACGGGCAGATGCACGGCTATCAGCTGCGTAAGATGCCATAGAGCACACAAAAAAGAGGCCAGAGGCCCAGCCGTGACCCAACACCATAGTGTGTACACGGAAAAAAAAGAGCAGTGAAAAGATCTGCGCTAGACATTAGCGCCTAGCTTTTTATTTTTTCTCGTATGATTTGTGAAATAACGTCCTAACAAAAACTCTCCTGGCGACTTGCAGCAGCAAGATCTGTTACTCTCGACTATGGCAGGGAGCCAGCGGCTGAACTCTCCTGGCGACTTGCAGCAGAAAGATCTGTTACTCTCGACTATGGCAGCGAGCCAGCGGCTGGCCATGGCGTATGCTGCTCTCCATGGACAGAGGTTTCTCCATATTACATTGGGTGAGGCTGGGATGGCAAGGATGCCAGACTCTAGTGAAAACATTGCAGTGAAGCCACCGCCGACGATGCTACACGCACCTTTTTCCTTCTTGGAGGCTCGAGGAGATCATGTCGTCTCCTCCCATCAAAGTCTCCGGATGAAAATGCTATATCCGGTTTTGCCGAATCGAACGACAGCGGCGTCTGCGATTTGGCTCCCTCAATGGAGGTGCCGTCTTGGAGACCATGTGTGATCAATGAAGTCTTGATGGCAGCAGGGGTAGAAAGTGCACTCTCGACGTGCTGGCAGCGTCATGCGAGTTTTGTTGGTCATCTTCTTAGAGCTCAGAGGTTCAGGCCACAACATTTGTGGTGGGAAATCAATTTGGATACTTTAGACACAGCCGGGTACCCTTCCCACGATTGTAGGTGTTTTCATTCAACGCTATATGGGCAACAATGGCGATGGTTCGTATCAGCCGGAGTGTGGTGGCGCTGCCCGCCCAGCTAACATATTGGTCTACTGTTTGAAGCTCGATCAAATTATTTCCCATATAGTTGTTAATTTTTTCGTGCTTTGGTTATCCGGAATGTTATTTAATTCGTGTTGTGCTTAATATGAACGGAAAAAAACGAATTCGATCAGGGCTCTAACACAAGGTTTGTCTCATTTAGTTAAACTCGCTGTTTAAAATAGCCGGCTATTGTGTTTAGCCCCGGCGTTTTCAGAAGCTACGAAAGGCTATAGCGGGCTATAGCCAGGCTAAGACCATATAACCGTTTTGCTAAATAATGAAATAAATCAAATTTTGAGCAGCATATATTCGTATATATATATATACTAGCAAAATACCCGTGCGTTGCTACGGGTAGATCACATATTCATCCATGTATTTAGTAAAAACAATTCGAGTTTATTTCACTAAATGCAAATGATTAACAAAAACATGGCTTTCTTATACCACCAAATTAAGACATTTCCACGTCAAACATTTTTGTCTAGAGCTCTGTCATGTTCATGTCGTATTTGATTCGCACTACAATCAGACAAAGGGATTTCACGTAGACTGAGTACTACTCAGGCCCCACTTGGCTCATAGGTTTATTTGTAGGGTCGTTTACTTTACGCCTGTATATGGCCGTGCACAAGAATACGATGGAATTTTCACGGAGGATGGCAGGTCCGTAGAAATCTCCACGTCTTTCGGGCGGAAACGAGACGGAAGGGAAAATTTAAGCTGGCATCCAAGTGGGGTTACTGACACACAACCGTTTTTTTTTTTCCAGCGCACACTAAGGGCCCGCTTGGATGGCCGTTTTAGCGCTGTATTCTGTCGGAAAAAATTATGGAGCTACTGAGGTCCGTATAATTTACGCTCGGAAACGGCTGAGGGGGAAAATAAAACGGATTCCCAAGCGGGGCCTAATACTCCACTTTACGGCCGGATTACGACCATCCAAGCGGGGCCTCAGGGATATTAGCAAGACGACAGCAAAACGACACGTGGAGTGTTCGTTTTCATATACGAAGGATGAAGTGTTGTATGGTAGTACGGATGCCCGGATGAACTATCACGAATCTAACCTTATAAATGAATATAGCTAAGTGCCCACGCATTGTTGATATATCTCCCCCCATCTTTGTCATTCTCTATAATCATGAGAAGTGAAATTTTACACACATAATAAATATTTTGTACTCCCTCCGGTCCAAATTAACTGTCGCTGAAATGTTGTAGCGGTAGCACAAATTATTATAGCGCTTGCGACAGTTAATACGGATCAGATGAGTAGTAATGTATTCCAAGGAAATTTTTGTGATCAGCTGTAGTGGTGGCGTTACACAAGGATGTAATTGTCAACATCGGTGGCCATGAAGTTTATTTGGATGCATTTTTTGTTTCATGTGAAGAGATTAGTTAGGAAATGATAATTAAGAAGGTCTATTTAATTATTAGCACAATTAATTATGCGTCATAACAAAAAATGATTGAAAAAAATACACGGACAACTTCAACCTGGATGTATCAGGTGCAANAAAGGGGATGAACACAAAGCAACCCTAAAATCTAGATCCCACAAGTTCCCCTCACTTAGAGGAGATTTTGATTGGTGGAATGGTAGATCTAGATCTCCTCTCTTGAATCCCTAAATTTGGGCAAGAATCATTGGAGGGATTGAGAGGAATCAAGCTCACAAGTTTGCAACAATGGAGGAGAGAGGGAATGAGCTGAGCAAAAAGTGAGCAACCAGCTCTTGGGGAAGAAGGGGGCTATTTATACCCCCTCCCCAAAAACTAGCCGTTGGAGCAGCGCAGGGCCGGAATTTCCGGGGTTATGAACCGGAACTTCCGGCCGGGGGCCGGATATTACGGAGCAAACTTCCGGGAAAAGTTCCGGACCCCCACCCGAGAGAAAAATGCAAAAGACTTAGCCAAATTTTTCTTAGACCGGATATTCCGGGCCAAGCACCGGAATTTCCGGACCCCCGGAAACTTCCGAGGAAACTTCCGGAGCAAATTTCCGGAACCCCTTCCAGAGAGAAAAGCCGAAAAGACTTAGCAGAAAAGCTCAGAAGAAAATATGGGCCGGAACTTCCGGGGCAACGGCCGGAACTTCCGGGGGCCGGAATTTCCGCCCCACTGAAAACTGCAGAAAACACAATGCGAAAACGGGCATATCTTTTGCATCCGGACTCCGTTTTCGATGATCTTGGGCTCGTTGGACTCGCAACGAAAAGATCTACAAGATCATACAGAGAAACATCATGGTCCATCATGTGAGGAGGAAGACACAAATGTAGAAAGGTAAACCTTCTCATTTACAAATCGGAAAAGTAATATCTTTTGCAAATGAAGTCCAAATGAGATGAAACCAATTTTGTTGAGAAGGGGACGACAAATGCAACCTTTGAAAATGGCAAACAAGCAAAGGAGATTTTGCAAGGAGATGGAAGAGATACATCTTCCGTACGGATGAACCGGTAAAATCTCCAATACCGAAACCGCAATAGAAGACGCATATGAAAACCGTTTTCGGTGAACTTAGCCTTGTCATGACAAGCATGACAAGCATCAAGACCACACCACGATAAGAGACAAATAAGGACCATAAAGATGATTGCATGGATGCAAAGATTTTAGCTCTCCACGAATGATACGATCACGATACTCGGTCGAGAGCCCCTCTTGATAGTACGGCTATCTATCCTATAACCCGGTCTCTCAACTAACAACATGAGACCGGTAAAATAGAAACCCTATCAAGATCATACATTTGCCTTGCGCATAAATCCACTTGAGGTCGATGAATACGATCTTCATCTCCTCAAGATGCACCACCTTCCTCGATTGCGCTTCGGTGAAGATTCACTTGATGCTCCCCCATACACCAAGATGGGAGACGCACCACATAGGAAAATCTTCACATGGCCTTTATCTTCAAATGGATGGCAAGCTCCAAGCATATGACATCTTCTTGTTGATCATCTTGAACTTGCACCACACCACTTGACACCGTCCTTCATGAGCTACACGAGATCTTCCTTTTGATGCAAGCTCATGACAAGACACCTAACCCAACATAGAGATACCAAGCACATAGATCATGGGTTAGTTCACAAGGCTATATTGACGAGTGCTTACCATACCATGAGATCACATGATCCCTCATGGTACATTACTAGCCTTGTGTGTTGATCAACTTGCACATAGCCTTGATCAACATATAATCTTCTTCTTCCCTTAGTCTTGATTCCAACAAATGGAGATCAAGCAAAGCATATGGACACACTTTCAAGTAGCTCAATACAAATATTAGTCCATAGAGATTGTCATTAATTACCAAAACCATGCATGGGAGCAACCATGCACTTTCCACTGTGCAAAAGTCTATGTTCTGCACCATTCTGATCTGCAGGGTCAACGAGCGGTTGTTACAAACCTACATATGTAATAGAAATAATCCCATTAGAAAATCAGTGACGACAAACAAAATAGTTACCCACTAGTAACCATACAAGTTACCCACCAGGTTGCATATAAGTTACCCATCAGGAAACATGAAAGTTACCCACCAGAAAACCTACACCTTACCCGCCAGTAAAACATGAAGTTACCCACCAGTAACCATACAAGTTACCCACCAGGTTGCATATAAGTTACCCCACCAGGAAACATGTAAGTTACCCACCATAAAAACCTACACCTTACCCGCCAATAAAACATGAAGTTACCCACCAGTAACCATACAAGTTACCCACCAGGTTGCATACAAGTTACCCCAACAGGGAACATGTAAGTTACCCACCAAAAAAACCTACACCTTACCCACCAGTAAAACATGAAGTTACCCACCAGTGAACATACAAGTTACCCACCAGGTTGCATACAAGTTACCCCCCCCCCCCATTAAAAAATGTACATAAGCACGCAAGTTAAGATGATTTCCTATGTGTTTGACTTGATACATCATTTTGATTTGCAGGGGTAGAAGGCATGGATATCGATCATAATTTGGGAGCAGATCAGGAATGCAACAAGATGATGATGACAGAATATCACAAGCACATGGGCATGAGCATGTCTCCAACACAGGTACACATCCATGCATTTGAAAATGAAATTTACCCACCATGAAGCATGTAAGTTACCCACTAGACATCACAAAAGTTACCCACCAGTCAAATAATTAAAAAAAGGTTCCCCAATATGTGTATCGTATAGGTTACCCACCACAAAGCATATAACTTACCCATAATAAACCATATAAGTTACGCACAAAGATAGATGATGCAAAATATCTCTTAAAAATGATATTGACTGATATTTTTCTCATACAATATGATATTACAAGTGATATGTCTAATCAAGTGATTACTGGGACAGAAAGCATAGAGTATATGGGGCAGGATGATGGACATGGATCAGCTACTGGTGAAACAATCGAAGATATAACTGAGAACACAGCTGGGACACATGAAGAAGGTTTGAATGATGGAACAACTGATGCAAACTCCACACCAAAACCGCCATCAGCTGAAATGCGCTACGACAGTTTAGAATCAGCAAAAGAACACTACAGGGCTTATGTAGAGATTAAGGGTTTCACTATCAGGGTGGACTGGTGCAGGAAAAATGCTGAAGATGATAAAGCCAGAGTATACCTTGTTTGCACAAAATCAGGCAAACCTTATGTTGAAAAAGAAGACACACAAAATCCAAAATCAGTTGTGAAGAAGATAAAAAGGAACACGTATCCAAGGACTGGATGCAAAGCCCATGTGTATGTTAAGAAGAAGGGAGCATGGTGGCATGTCGCAAGCTCCTCAGATGAACACAATCATCCGCTGATCATAAAACCTTCGCTGACAAAGTTTCTTCGTGCACACCTGAACATACCAGATGAGGAGAAGGTGTTCTTGAGGATGTTGCACGCCTGCAACATACCTACATGCCGACAGATGCAACTGATGGCAACGTTTTATGGGTCACTTGACGACGTTCCATACATAGCTAAAGATGTGGCGAACCTGCGAGCTTCATTTCGCCGTGAAGGCAATCACCATGACATGCAAGACACCATTGCATACTTTGACAAAATGAGGTCTGAAGACAAATTTTTTTTCTAAAAGATAAAGCTTGACAAGGAAGACAAGGTTGAGAACTTATTCTAGATAGACGGTGCATCACGTCGCGCATACAAGGCGTACTCTGACTGTATCTCATTCGACACTACCTACTTCACAAACCGGTACAAGATGCCCGGTGCCCCGTTTATCGGTATAAACAACCATGGCTAGTCTGTGCAGTTTGGATGTGCTTTCTTGCGAAATGAACTCAGTACAAGCTTTGTGTGGCTATTCAAAGTGTTATTGGAAGCAATGGATGGCACAGCGCCGAGGAATATAATCACAGATCAGGATTTCGCAATGCGTTTAGCAATCGATGAAGTTTCCCAGATGCTGTCCACAGGAACTGTAGATGGCATGTGATGCAAAATGCGACATAAAGGCTTGGGTCTTTATGGCCAAACACCCAGAACTACTCGCTGCATTCAACGCATGCGTGAACAACAGCCTCACACTGCAAGAATTTGAGGAAAGTTGGATATCAATGCTTGATTTGTATGGAGTGCGCGACAACGTGGATCCGCATGCGCTTTGGGAGTACAGAAAATGTTGGGTGCCGGCATACTTCATGCATGATGTTTCCCCTTCCTGCCGACAACAGCGAGAAGCGAAGGCTTCAACGCAGTCCTCAAGCGATATATAAACCCGAAGAACTCGATCTATGGTTTTGTAAAACAGTACACCTCAATACAAGAGAAAATTTTGAATGCCGAGAACAAAGCAGAGGCAGAAACAGCTTGACAGATCCTGATTGGTGGTGTCCACAACCCTATCGAGCTGCAGATGGCAAAAGCGTACACGAGGGACATCTTCAACCGATTTCAGAGGGAGATGAGGGAGAGCCTATCGCACAGCTGCAGGCACCTGGTAGGCTACCAGTTCGAACTGAGCATCATAGGTAGACCTGTTCTGCACTACGGATACAGAAGCTACAACGTGATTGCAAACTGGGAGGATGGTATTTACTCGTGCAACTGCTGCAAGTTCGAACGAGACGGTATGTTGTGTTGCCATGTCATAAAGGTGATGATACAGATTGGAGTGTATGAAATCCCACAAGCATACATACTAAAAAGGTGGAGCTGGGACGCAGAATCGGTCCTAGGAGAACCAGATGGCAGAGATCATGAACCAAACCGAGGCATGCCAGAAGAAGCAAGGGCTATGATGGTATTTGCATCGCTGCGGGACGATTTCAGAAAGGTTGCAAAGGTAGGGTGCAGGTCTGAAGATGGAAGAAAGATACTTAGGACGCACCTAAAGGCTATGAAACAAGAAATTGATGTGATAATAAGAAGGGAAGAAAAGAAAGCAATAGAAGCTGAACATGCAGCCGTGACTATGCCCTCATCTAGCGCTCCCACCGTGCAACCTGTGATACCAGAAGAATCAGGCAAGCGACGGGCAAGCAGTAACCCTACAGCTGTAACGACGGGAAGCGCCTCAGGAACTCATGTGTCGTCGACCGGACATATACAGAACCCACCTGTGTCAAACACAAGAGGTCGACCGTAGGAAAAGGCAAATAAAAATCCGCTCGATCTTGCTACAAAGAAACCGAGGAAGTGCTGCTTTTGCGGCTCAACAGACCATACCATACGCAAATGCACAGAAAAACTGAAAATGTTGGGCTACAAGCCGTAGAAAAAAATCAGATATGGTGTTGTATGCTGGTTTCCATCAGTATGGTGATGTTATCATACATTGTAATGCATCTGTGGTGTCAAACACTCATTAGTACTTGTCTGAATTTAATATGTGACACTGAAAAATCTATAAAAAGTTGTTTGTCTGGACATGTGTGCAGCCATGTAAAGTTAATCCCCATATGCATTGCAAATAGTTACCCACAATTTTGTACGAAGTTAACCACCATTTCTCTATAAAGTTACCCTTGGTTTGTAACAAAAGTGACCATGCCAATGTTAACCGTACATAAAAATTGCCTCATGTCACTACAGTGATATGGCTTACAAGTATAAATTACCTCAGAAAAAGTTTTTGTCCAGCAGATACCTCCAGCACAAAAGTTTATTTCCCGGATGCTCTAACCACAAAGCTGTTAGCACCTTCCTTAGTTCTGGAATCTCCTCTTGGGATATAGCAGGCACCATGCTGCCATTCCATAGTTCAAGGAACTTAAGCATGAAAAATCCACAACCAGTCCTGTCAAAAAATGATCGAATATGAAATACAATAATTAGCGGAACATAATTAGATATAACAGAAAAAAACTTACTCCAAAAAATCCTGGAATATAAAAAGAACAACCAGAAATAGATATGATAGTGTGCTCTAAAGAACACTAATCCATTAGTCTGCTTTGGTACAGGGATGTACATCAACTCAAAATCATCAATCTGTCTTCTGGAGTCAGAATAATTAATCCGGTACATTTCTTTGATTGCGTCTATTAGCTTACTAGCATGTTCGATCAGTCCAACGTCATCATCACCACGTAAAGAATCAAGCACCTCGAACCTTTTGGCAGCAAAGTTTACTGAGAGCATGTACCAATGACCAATAGATTTCTTCTTCGAAGTGCCAAGATTCTGAAGAACGGGGAAGGAAAGCTGCAGCAAGAAAAAATGTCATGCTATAGAAAGTTTCCAACTGTCATAAAATGGTTTGAATGAAAAGTTACCCATGATAGTATGAAGTAGTTACGAACCAGTTAACACTACAGTTACCCACAGAAAAAAGTTATGAGTAAAACTTCTGTCATGTTACCCCACAAAAACACATGGAGGTTACCCAGAAGGATGAATAAAAAGGGACGTTACAAACCATAAAAAAGCAGACAAGTTACCCTAAAACACTAAAAATAAGGAAATTACATTTGTACTTAGTTATATATTAACGGAAGGGGACAAACAGGCACATACCAAATCTTTGTGGCTGAGCTGGTATGAGATATCTCTCCTAAAATGCTTCTTCAAAACATTGGTGTTGATTTCCGTTCAAGCAGGTACGCCGTCACAATATAGGGAAAAATCACCTTCTTTTCACCTGAGCATTCTCGTAGGACAGATATACCAATTTCAACAACGGTATTTGATAACTCGCCTCCTTGCTTCATGCTATCAGCAAGTTCGCTCGTGGTTACCCACATTGGATTCTATGTGCAGAATTCTTGTGCTGACAAACAAAAAACAAAAGACATGGATCAGATTTGATACTTACCCCCCCCCCCCCCACACACACACACCCACAGGAAAAAAGAAAATAGCATATGAGTTACCCATATATAACATCATGCAAGCTACCCCCACCAGCTAGAAAAATAAAGTTACCCACCAGACAACATACAAGTTACCCACCAGCTAGCAATAAAGTTACCCATATACCAGCAACAAAGCTACCCACCAGCTAGAAAAATAAAGTTACCGACAAGGCAACATACAATTTACCCACCAACTAGCAATAAATTACCCTATAAAAAACAGCATATAGGGTACCCACCAACAAGCAAATAAAAAGTACCAATATAGGACAGTGTGTAAGCTACCCACCAGCTAGAAAATAAAGTAACGCACTGGGAAGCATACAAAAGTTACCCACTGGGAAGCATACAAGTTACCCACCAGCTAGCAATAAAGTTACCCACACAAAAATAACATATAAGATACACACCAGCTAGAAAAAAAATAGAGTTACCCACCAGACAGCATCTAAGTTACCCACAAACTAGCAAACAAGTTACCCATATAAAAAGCATACAAGCTACCAACCAGCATATAAGCTATAAAACTTGTGATATGTTGAAAAGGGGCAGAAAACTACACTCTTTAATCTTCGACTTCTCTTCATTCCTGGTATGAATAATAACCTTTTGGTATATTGAGTCCTCTTACTTCGAGCTGGTAATACATGAGAATGGAGGCAGGAGAGACTTGGACGGCTGGATGACTCTAACCCTGCGAAGCCGGGTCCTAGGGGTACTGCTACCAATTTTATTAGTAGGTGCGGGTGCAATTATAACCGGGGTTTGAATATGTAAAACCAATCTACAAAAAAGAAAACAAATGGGAAATGAACATGACATGACTTGATGAAAATAGGACGAAAACAATGGTAAAATATATACAAAATATAACTACATAAAATTCCATTACCTTCCACAACATGCCCTTCCGTATTAGTACGTCTTGTTAGGTCAGTCAATTGCCCACCAATCTTATCAGCAACCAATCATCAATAGGTATTAGTACAGATTTATCCTTGACCGGAAAATTGCCTTTATCACAATCAATTGCTTCATTTCCAGCTACAAAGAATATCCAGATGAAAAAATGAAAAAAAGGTTGCCCCGCGTGGAAAAAGTACCACATGTTCATCACCAACAAAATTATGAAAAATATATCAAAGAGCGGATGCAAAAATAATGCTGGAGAAACGCAAACCAAGCAAAACATATAAGGGAAATTATACAACAGGGCAAATACGTCAACATACTGTACAAAACACATATTGATTCAAAAGTAGCCATGAGGATACCAATTGTACATTAAACCTAAATACATCTAATTGTGCCGCCACAAAATACATACCACCAGCCAACCTCTCTCCTCACCCCCCCCCCCCCACCACCAAACACACACACAACAAATAAACCCCCTGTCTTCATTCGGAAACTTAGAAATATCTTCATTTGGTAACTTAAGAAAGGTCTTCATATGGTGATCTGGATTTATTTGGATCCATCGCCAGCATGATTAGGATCATCCGCGTGTTCCGCACTAAATAAAGGTGCGGAGGAAGAAACAACCGGTACGTTTCCATCTGCATTAAAGAATGTGTCCAAAAAGAAAAAAGAGGAAGGGGAGGAGAAAGGTAGAAGGACACAGAAAAATGAATTGTTACTAAGGTCATCTAATATTTCAAAAGTATATAAAATCTCTACTAAGCAACACATAAAACTAAAAAAGCTTAAAGTAGTAACCCATGTGACTATGAAGTAGTTACAGAACTAATTAACACTCAAGTTACACCTACTTGAACAGTTGTAGCATGTTTGTTCCAGAAAAAATAGTTACACACCATAAAGGATGCAAAGTTACACACCATAAATGAATGCAAGTTACCCCGCATATAGAATAGAAGATACCCACTAATAAGCATACAACTTACCTAGCCCTTAAAACAAAAATATGGCACATGGACAAAATTTTAAAAAGATAATGATTGGATACTAATCAAATATGCCATAGAACAACAAAAAATACACAAGCAACCAAGACAAGGGAGTTACCAGGAAGTGCCCAAGAAAGAGGAAGGACGTCAGCATTCTCAAAGATATGATAAAAATCACCAACAGCCGGCACATTGGAAGAGACATTTGCTGCCGCGGAAACAACTGTTGGAACAGCTTCAGGGATACTGCCCTTGCCAGAATCACCATGATCGCTAGCAGGCAGAGGCACACCGTCTGAGGTTGATGTAAGTTGAGGGGGGTCACTGGTAGCAGCAGGGGCAGCTCCATGGTCAGACAAAGGAGCCACCAAAGAAGGGGCTTCAGGTGATTGACTTGTAAAATTCCACATCGGTGAGTCTATGACACTGTACACCGTCCGACCAGGAACAGGTACACCAGCATCATCGGGACATGCTGCATCTGATGGGATCTTGTTTGATTCATCTCCATCAACCTGAACTTCCTTTTCATGGAGGTCTTCATGTCCCTCACCAACTTCATCATCATTGCCACCCTGAAGACTGGAACTCGATCCTGGTACAGACTTACTGAACAAGAACCGCACAGGCATATAGACATTACCATCAGCATCAGCCCAAACACCAGACTTCACGGTGTCAATATCATCATTAGTGGCATTTATCGGAACAGCAGGTGGCGCCTGGTTAGATGAGTCCAAATGGGAAGGAGCTTGTGCCACTGTTTCTTTGGTGCACCCAGAAGGTTCGATAGAAGGCAGTGATACATCATCTGCGCTAGACACAGGACGAGCAGCCATATTACCCGTGGGTGGCAGAGAAACTGGTTTAACCATCTCCGAAGACGGGAGTGATGCATCAGCAAGAGCTGCAGTAACAGTTTTGGTGATCGTCTCGCTAGCTCCAACTGCATCCTGACCGGGAGATGATGCTCCTCGAGGACATTCTTCCAAATCCACAACAGATGGCGTAGCTTCTAAACTAGTGACACCCGCTGCTAGACGTTGTTTTGCCAGACGTGAAAGGATCGTATGGGCACCTAGAGGGGGGGGGGGGGGGGGTGAATAGGTGCTACACCAAATTTTAATTCTTTTTCGATTTTAGGCTTGACACAAAGGTAAATTCTCTAGATATGCAACTACGGTGAATTTACCTATATGAAAAGCAAGCAACTACGACTAGGCAAGTAAACACTATACAAGTAAAGGGGAAATAAGGGAAAGAGATAACCGAAAGAAGAAGCACGCGGAGACAAGGATGTATTCCCGAGTTCCTCCTTGTTAAGGGAGTACGTCTTGTTGGAGGGGTGTGAGCTCGCCACAAGAGGCCTACTCAAGATGCCACAAAGGCCTCACCCTATTCTCCGATGAACCGCACCCAAGGGTTTGGTTCACCTTCCACTATCGGAATCCTTCAAGGCGGAATCCGGAGCCTTTACAACGTTCTTGGGGCACACACCCACAACCTAATTGGGGGCTCCCAAATCAACCAATCTGTCACAATTACAACAAGTAGTAAGCAAGAGAATCTAGGGTAACACAATGCTAACCCTAGAAACGAAATCCCTCAAGTGAATGAGGGGGAAATGAAGAACGGCTTGGTGAAGATGTAGATCGGGGCCTTCTCCTTCAATCCTCCAAAGATCAACGAATTTGGGTGGAGGGATTGAGAGATCTAAGAGATTTGAGCTTTGAGCTTTTAGAGCATTAATGGAGGAGAGAGGATTCAAAAAGCTAGCTCCACCAAGGTGAGTGAAGGGGTATAAATACCCCTTCACAGAAATCAGGCCGTTGGGGGGGGCCTCAGACGCGCCTCACCGGAAGTACCGCTAGGCCCAGCGGTACTTCCGGTCTTCCTCAGAGCAGGTGGTCAACGGTCTTCAGATCTGGGCAGCAGACCCGCCAGGCCGGTACTTCCGCTACGGTGGCCGGTAGTACCAGGATGAGCGGTACTTCCGGACCTAGTTCCGGTCATGGTTCCGGGAGGAACCAGTACCGGATTTTCCTAAGCGGAAGAGCAGCCAGAAGTTCGCCCGGAACTTGAGGGCGGAAGTTTCGGCCCGGAGGCCGGTACTTCCGGACTAGCCCGGTACTTCCGGTCCAACTTCCGGTGCCACTTCCGCCCGGATACAGAACCGAAATTCCGCAAGCGGAAGTGGGGCCGGAAGTGTTCCCGGAAGTTTGCAGCGGTAGTTCCGGCCCGGAGGCCGGTACTTCCGGACGCCTCCAGGACACTCAAACTGGACAGAAAAACGATGCCATTTTTGCGACGATTCTTTTTGGATTTCCTGCACAGCTATGATTCAACATTAGAGCACTTAGTTGAACTATTGTCAACATCAAAACCACATGGGGATGGCACATGCTCTTTCAATCTCCCCCTTTTTTTTGTGTTGATGACAATTCAACTAATTAGCATAGTTGGTTTTCAAAAGATAAACGGGCTCCCCCTAAAGGAGCTCCCCCTATCTTTTGGAAACCTTGCAAGTGACAACAGATACATAAAAGCATAGATACATTAATGCAAACCATAGATAGAATGTCTAGAGATAAGCAAATAGTTCAATAAAGGTACATGCTCACAATATGTAAGGAGTTCAACGAACGAGATAAAGATAACCCGGGAACCTCGAGATAAAAGATTCAAAGAAAGCAAACCCGAGGTCCCATCCATGCAAATCCCGAAAGTACGTTTTATGCTAACACTTCTCCCCCTTTGGCGTCAAGACACCAAAAAAAAAGAAGCGAAACTACCACGCCCCATGAGATCACTCCTCCTCATCAGACCACACAACACGCTCGGCGACCCATGTTGCCTTGGGGGTAACATCCTCTTCAGAGCCATCAGACACAGGGAGATCCAGTTTGTGCATGATTTGCTTCTGACGAAGGCGGGACTTCTTCTCTTGAACATGAGCCTCATACATGCGATCATCGAGCAGACAGAAGGACTTCTTGATCTTGATTTGGATCGACTTGAGCCACCCAGGTTTCTCAACAGGAGCATCACTCACTTCCTTCTCTTTCTTGTTACGGTCAGCTGGCAGCACATGTTGCTTACGGCGAAGTTTCTTCTCTAAGTGAGGACGCACAGGCAAGATACGATCAAGACGCTGACTCTCATGAAGATATGCCCATTTGAACAATGAGCTTCATAATGTAGGGGCATAAGCTGGAGCACGCCGATCAATGATAGAGAGCCATAGTTCCTCAAAGAGGACATTCATAACATCCAGTTTCTCTCCGGTCCCTTGCTTCTCATGACACAGAATCAGCAAATCAATAAAATACCCATGGACTTGATCCCAATTGCCCACGCGTGGATAGAGAGTCTCACGGAAAATGCGATGCATGATCTCAAAGGTGGGATCAGATCCTCAGTTTGCCTCGGAGTGCCACCGGGCATGGTGATAGGGGAAAGCACATCTTTTCTACTTGGACAGTCATTGCCATGAACCCTCCATCCGGTGTTGACTTGATATCCCAAAAGCGCAGCAAAATCAGTCCACTTGGCAGTCACATGCTCATCTTTGATCATCCAGTGAAGAACGGGGTTCCGTTCATCTCCAATATGCACGGTGGCATAAAACTGCCCAACCTCAAATCCACGGTCTAACAATAACTCTCTAAGGTGCTCATACCACGCACGTGGGGCTTGCTTAAGTCCATAGAGCGCCTTATCAAGACATGGTTAGGGAAGTTGAGGTCCTCGAACCCCGGGGGTTGCTTAACGAACACCAACTCCTTTAAGGGACCATTTAGAAAGGCACTTTTAACATCCATTTGTTGCAATTTAAAGTTATAACGGGATGCATAAGCAAGAAGGATACAGATGGACTCAAGGAGAGCCACGGGAGCATAGGTCTCTCCAAAATCAATGCCTTCAACTTGAGAGTACCCTTGAGCCACCAATCTAGCCTTGTTCCTCACAACCATGCCATGTTCATCTTTCTTGTTCTTGAAAATCCACTTTGTGCCAATAACATTGCGGCACTCCTTTGGCCTCTCAACTAACTTCCAAACCTTATTGCGCTCGAAATTGTTGAGCTCTTCATGCATGGCTTCCAACCAATCCGGATCTTCAAGAGCTTCAGACACTTTCTTCGGTTCCACCATGGCAATGTGAGCTTGATGATCACTAAAGTTTTCCAATTGCCTCCGGGTGGACACCTTGCCTCTCACATCACCAATCACCTTCTCAAGAGTATGCTCACGAAGTTCCATGGTTCTTGCAACTCTAGCGCGACGACGGGCTTCGATATCCTCATTGCATCTTGGAGGTATCACTTGATCATCTTGATCATTTGAGTCCCCGTCTTGACCGAAAAGTTGACCTTGATCATCTATAGGCACGGCTTCAACATTTGACGAAGAAGAAGATTGAGCAAGGTCTTGATCATGGCTAGCATCACGAATAGGTGAGTTGGGCTCTTGCATAGCAACTTGATCAAGGGGTTGAGGGTCTTCAACTTGTTCTTGGGTTGGTGCAATAGGCTCTTCATTAGCAAGATTTTCTTGTGTAGATGAAGGCTCCACTTGAGTAGAGCATTGTCGTTCTCGATCCGCCACAAGGGTATCCTCAACGGGGCGAAAAAATCCCAAACCCATTCTTCTTATGGCTTCTTGAGGAATTACATCATATACATCGGAAACATGAAATTGCACCACTTGGGAGCCGTCATTTTCCTCGAACACCACACTACACGATTCTATGATACGTCGTGAGGCTTTATCATAGATTCTATAAGTATGGGATTCAGCACCGTAACCAACAAAAATACCCTCTAGTGATTTAGATTCGAATTTAGTTAAGTGGCAACCTTTGATCAAATAGAAACACTTACAACCAAAAACGCGGAAGTAGGAGATGTTGGGCTTGTTGCCGGAGAGAATCTCATATGGTGTCTTGTTCAAACCTTTGCAGAAATAGAGCCGGTTGGATGAGTGACATGCTGTGGATATGGCCTCCGCCCAAAAGCTCAACGGAGTCTTAAACTCCGCTAACATGGACCTTGCCATATCCATAAGAGTCTGGTTCTTCCTCTCGGCTACACCATTTTGTTGAGGGGTATAAGTTGCGGAATATTGATGACGAATACCCTCTTCACTAAGAAATTCATTGAGGGTGTAGTTCTTGAACTCGGAGCCATTGTCATTGCTAATTTCCAATATGGGGACATTGTGTTGATGTTGCATTTCAATGGAGAAGTCGATGAAGGTTTGTTGGGTCTCACTCTTCGACTTAAATAAATAAACCCAAGTGAATCTTGAATAGTCATCAACAATCACCAAGCAATACTTCTTCCCACCAAGACTAGCTTAGGGAACGGCACCAAAAAGATCCACATGGAGGAGCTCCAAGATCCTCTTGGATGAAATAATAGTCTTGCTAGGATGGGGAGAATCATGCATCTTTCCTTCAACACATGCCCTACAAACACGATCTTTGGTAAAAGAGACATTTTCTTTTAGTCCGAGGATGCGGCCAACCTTGTGAAGACTTTGCAAAGTTCTCATGTTGACATGGGACAAGCAGCGATGCCACAACCAACCCGTGTCGGCCTTTCCGAAAAGGCACATCGAATTTGAAGTGGTTTTCCCCGAAAAGTCTACCACAAACAAATCATGCTCGACGTACCTAACGAAAGCGACCTTTAGAGTCTTGCTCCAGAAGGGTAAAACAACATCAATATCAAGAAAGACGGCGAAGCCCATCTTATTAAGTGCACGAACGGAAAGTAAATTATAACCAAGGGATTCAACAAGCATGACATTCACTAGGGTGATATCCTTAGCAATTACCACCTTGCCAAAGCCCAATACCTCGGCTTTTGATCGATCTCCATAAGTGACGGTTGCTTCATTTAGATTTGGTCTCATCTTCGTCATTATCTCCTTGCTTCCGGTCATATGTTTTGTGCATCCACTATCAAGCACCCATTTTGACCCACCGGAAGCATAGTCCTACAAGAAATCATTGCTTTGATTTAGGTCCCCATTTTGCAATGGGTCCTCTTTTGTTAGCAACAAGGGTCTTAGGAACCCAAATAGAACGAGCAATAGGAACATTTCTAGGACCAACAAACTTAGCATAGATATCCCCATAATAATCAACAAATAAAATGTAGTGGGGGTTAGTTTTTCCCGCAAAGTCATCACTAGTGGTTTTGCCCCTTGTGGCACCACCACTAGCAATGTTGGCCTTCTTGGCTTGAGGGATCTTCTTTGCTAGAGGAGCCCTTGCATCTTTCATTAAGTTCTCCTTCTTCTTTTTCTTCTCAACAAACCCGACACCAACTCTCCCTTTTTGTGGAGTAATAAAAGGTTTCTTACCTAGGGAGATGGCCTTAGCAAGATTGATCTTCAACCTAGCATTTTCCTCAATGATATTTGCATGATCACGAGTAATGGGAGTGGAGGAACTCGGCACATCATTTTTAGACGGTTGAGCTTGGAGTTGTTCATACAACTTGGTGAGGGTAGAGTGTTCACTCTCCAATGCCTTGTCAGCCTTGGAAAGTTTTTCTAGATCATCGGTTAGTCTAGAATGACCAACACCAAGCTCGACCTTTTCTTTCTTACATGCTTTGTATTTAGCAATTGCATGGTCATGTTCTTTAATGAGTTTAGCAACAATTAAATCATTTGATTCTTCTATAGATTCTAATTGTTCCTCAAGAGAAACCCTAAGCTCATGCTCTTCTTCGAGATTGTCTTTCAAGGATGCAATTTCCATAGCATCCTCTATTTCAATCTTGCCCTTGATCTCAAGCATCTCTTGAGCTTCACCATATTGACTCATAAGAGCCTCAACATGCTTCTTGGTTTCACCATGCAAGTTAGTTATGAAATGATCGAAAGCAACTATTTCCTCTTTAATTTTAAGACTAGTAGCATCATCCATATTACTCATAGTCTTAGGAGATGGAGGGGATGATACCTCGTCGGTCTTGGCCATGAGACATCTTGCGGAGGAGTTGGAGACATTCTCATTGGGGGATTCAAAGAGGGAAGGAGATGATGAAGATGCTATGGCAATGGCGGCAACTCCACTTGAGGTTTCTTCTTCTTCTTCTTCCCCGGATGAGTACTCTTCTTGCGCAAGCAACACAATTCTTGGGGCCTTCTTGTTGATGCCATTCTTCTTGAAGAAAGGTTGCTTGTGGGTGTCCTTTGACTTGTCCTTCCGAACAATCTTCCCTCCATGATGTTCACGATTCTCAAACAGACATTCGGCCACAAAGTGATATTGATCTTGGCAATTGTAGCAAGAACGCACCCTTTGGCCACCCTTCTTCCTTCCACTTGACTTGTTAACAAGTTCCCTTGCCTTGGACAGACTCTTCCAAAAGACTTTAGAAGTGAGAGCCGAATAGTCCTTGAGAGTATCTTCAAGCTCTTTGGGATGCCAATGTGACACATCTTCTTGAGTCTCATCATCATCGTCTTGCACCACAACTTTGACCTTCAAAGCAAGCGAAGTTCCTTTGTGCATTCCAATGGCCCGGGCTCGGGCGTCTTCGGCGTTCTTGGTGGCCACCTTGAATGCCGCCACCTCTTGCATGACCTCATTAGATGACATGAGGTGATAGTTGTGTCTTCCTTGGAGACTCTTCAAGTCGGTGGGTTCGAAAGGCATGAGAGCACTCACATACTTCCTCTTGATCCAAGCATCATCCACATAGGTTGCTCCAAGAGCTCTAAATTGAGTGGCAATGGTTTTGAGCCTTCGATACATGTCTTCATGGTCTTCACCATCTACCATGAAAAATCCCTCGGCTTGGTTGCTCAAGGCTTCAAACCTATTCCTCTTCATGCTCATTGCCGACAAACTCTTCGGTGAGAGTCTCCCAAGCTTCTTTGGCGGTGGTGGCAAGCTCGATGTGTGTCATGTGCTTTTCTCCCACGACAGTTTTAATCATGTTGAGAGCCAAGTCATTGAGTTGGCAATCCACAATTTCTATTCTTGTCATGTTGTTTGGGTCGACGACCTTGAATCCAACCTCAATGATTCTCCATAGTTCAATCAAAGCGCTCTTGACATGAGATCTCATAAGAAATTGCCAATTAGAAAAATAAGATGGATTAAGCCTAGGTGGTTCACCCCTATTGTTTATATGAGGATGCGGGATAGGTGGGTCGAAGGAGTACTTAAATGGAACCCCATGGTACTCCTCCTTCCCACCATCAATTTTAGATCCTTCACCATCCTCAACTTGAGTGGCGGAAGCGTTAACCTCAAGAGAGGGAGGTGAGGGGGCTTTATTAGCGTTTAAGAGTTGTGCCATCATTGAGCACAACTCTTCCATTTGAGCACCCATGGATGCCTCCAATCTCTTGAATTCATCCATGGAGACTCCGCTAATATAGGCCTCCACCTCTCCACTCTCGGGTGCCATACTCTCTTAGGCGGTGAAGCCTAATTAATGAGCCAAGGCTCTGATACCAATTGAAAGGATCGTATGGGCACCTAGAGGGGGGGGGGGGTGAATAGGTGCTACACCAAATTTTAATTCTTTTTCGATTTTAGGCTTGACACAAAGGTAAATTATCTAGATATGCAACTACGGTGAATTTACCTATATGACAAGCAAGCAACTACGACTAGGCAAGTAAACACGATACAAGTAAAGGGGAAATAAGGGAAAGAGTGTAACATCCCAAATTTTCAAAAATTCAAAAAACATGCATTCATGCATCATCATCTTGCTGCATTGCATTTCAATTTTTTTTATTTGAGTTTTAAACTCAATTTTTGGTGTTAAAATAATTATTTTGACATAATAGGGTATTAAATAACCCTTGTCATAAAATCAATTATTTTATTTTATTTTGTTGGAAAACTTTGTGACAAAATGTCCGACGGTCGTGTTTTATTCTATTCCCATGCGTCCGATCTTCATAAACTCCGACGGTCGTGTTTTATTCTATTCCCGAATCGGTACCAACCAATCAGAAGCGGCCACGTCACCCATATATTTTCTGCTTTTAGACAGAAATTCATCCAAACTTATAAATTCAATATCTTTTGAACCACAAATCCAAATCCAATGATTTTGATGTCTACGGATTCAGAAAAATGATTAGAATCTAGTGGTATAGGTTTTGTTAATTTTTTTTATCGTGCATAAACTTGTTATTTGCAGATCCTTAAATAACTTGTTTAGGCCATATCTAGAGTTTTATAAATCCAAATTGAGTGATTCAAATTGCAGAGGCTTTATAATGATGTCCTCTGCCCAGTAGTACTGTTTTCCAATTTTTTATAAAATGTTTTTATGCATAAACCTTAATTGAGTGTTTTGGAATTATTCCTAATAAGTAAATTAATAAAAATTGAATTGTGGCATCATGCATATAGAACAACAAGAGAACATAAAGTAAACTTATATTTGTGTTGTTGTAAATTTTGCACATTCATGCATGGCATAATTTTTGTATTGTCAATTGTGTGAATTTGTATGTTTATTTGGGTGTTTATATTTTTGTTAGATTATTCGGAGAGTCACAAAGACTTTGGTAGTTGCTACTCTTGTTCCTCTTGTTGCCATGGCAAGTGGCACACTTGCATAAGTTTCCTACTATTTTGTTTATATGTATGCTATAGTTGTACTTAAAAAATTTTTGCATGATAGGTTATTAGTACTGCTATGCTAAACATGTTTAGAATAGTACTCCTATACTAGTTGGTCTAGAATCCTATTATAACTTGCTAGAATTATGGAAATGCTATGCTAAATGCTGTTTTATGAAAAAGTAATATTCTACTAAGTTAAAGAAACTCCTGGGTGGATGTGGTATGTGGATGGAGGTTGAAAGTTGAGTGGCTACTTAGGCTCATCTAGGTGAGTGCACCTGGGTTAGACCCAGGCTCATTTAGGTGAGTGGACCTGAGTACGTGCACTTGTGGATTGCCACCCAGGGTCAAAGAAATTGAAGTTACTACGAGTTTTAGTTAGCTTACCGTGCAGCCATAAGTCATATGGGCTCTGGCTTGACTTAGTATGTTGCGTGGAACCGGCCCGGCTTGACAAGCAGATGTAGGGGATGTAGGTGAAACGGGTCAAGATGACAGTGGTCAGGGAAATGCTTCGGAACGGTCTTGGCTCCATCCTCTCCTTTCATTTTCAATTCAAGAAGGTCAAGGTCAGAATGGGCTGATGGAGTCTTATGGTGAAAGTGCACAACCTCTGCAGAGTGTCAATCTAAGTCCTTAGCCGTGTCCCCGGTTACGGACAATTCTGAGCTGCTAGACGAGGACGTCAACGGAGGATCTCATCATTCCAATTTCCTAAGTTAAAATTTTGATGGGTGAACCAGGGTAGTTGAGACAATGGTTGTTATACCATACTTGTCTCCTTTAGATGAAAAAGTGTTTTGAAAAGAGATAGGAAAAATTGGCTTTATGCAAATCAGCCTTCAAACTCCACAAGCCAAATATGCATATAGGTTATTAGAGTTTTTCCACTATGAGTCCACAAAGTGTCACTTGCTAGATCCATTCATATGGTTCTGACCAATATTTGGCTGCAACGCTTTTACTGTTGCAGGTTGCTCCGACGATGAGTGAGGTTTCATTTAAGGGTTTCGAGTCTGCAACCAACATGTTTCGCCTGTGGCTGCATGAAGATGATGGAGACTCCATGAAGATTAATGTTTTCCGCTGCTTTACTCTTTCAAGCTAGCTTCGTGCTATGCAATTTGTAACGAATATTTTGTTTAAGTACTGGATCAAGCGTGTAATAATTGACGCATTGTTGGGATATTCATCGTAACTGTGTGTGCAAATGAATTGATCCAGGGGTTTGCACTATGCACAGGGATCTTGCGTATTTTTAAGTGCAGGTCCGCTACAAAGAGATAACCGAAAGTAGAAGCACGCGGAGACAAGGATGTATTCCCGAGTTCCTCCTTGTTAAGGGAGTACGTCTCGTTGGAGGGGTGTGAGCTCGCCACAAGAGGCCTACTCAAGATGCCACAAAGGCCTCACCCTATTCTCCGATGAACCGCACCCAAGGGTTTGGTTCACCTTCCACTATCGGAATCCTTCAAGGAGGAATCCGGAGCCTTTACAACGTTCTTGGGGCACACACCCACAACCTAATTGGGGGCTCCCAAATCAACCAATCTGTCACAATTACAACAAGTAGTAAGCAAGAGAATCTAGGGTAACACAATGCTAACCCTAGAAACGAAATCCGTCAAGTGAATGAGGGGGAAATGAAGAACGGCTTGGTGAAGGTGTAGATCGGGACCTTCTCCTTCAATCTTCCAAAGATCAATGAATTTGGGTGGAGGGATTGAGAGATCTAAGAGATTTGAGCTTTTAGAGCATTAATGGAGGAGAGAGGATTCAAAAAGCTAGCTCCACCAAGGTGAGTGAAGGGGTATAAATACCCCTTCACAGAAATCAGGCCGTTGGGGGGGGGGGGGGGGGCTCAGACGCGCCTCAACGGAAGTACCGCTAGGCCCAGTGGTACTTCCGGTCTTCCTCAGAGCAGGTGGTCAACGGTCTTCAGATCTGGGCAGCAGACCCGCCAGGCCGGTACTTCCGCTCCGGTGGCCGGTAGTACCGGGATGAGCGGTACTTCCGGACCTAGTTCCGGTCCCGGTTCCGAGAGGAACCAGTACTAGATTTTCCTGAGCGGAAGAACAGCTGGAAGTTCGCCCGGAACTTGAGGGCGGAAGTTCCGGCCCGGAGGCCGGTACTTCCGGACTAGCCCGGTATTTCCGGTTCAACTTCCGGTGCCACTTCCGCCCGGATACAGAACCGAAATTCCGCAAGCGGAAGTGGGGCCGGAAGTGTTCCCGGAAGTTTGCAGCGGTAGTTCCGGCCCGGAGGCCGGTACTTTCGGACGCCTCCAGGACACTCAAACAGGACAGAAAAACGATGCCATTTTTGCGACGATTCTTTTTGGATTTCCTACACAACTATGATTCAACATTAGAGCACTTAGTTGAACTGTTGTCAACATCAAAACCACATGGGGATGGCACATGCTCTTTCAAGATGGGGTGATGCCCTCGTGCACTTGAGAACAACCTTCTTTCTGTAGAAATATAGTGACAACAAAAATAGTAAGTGACTGCATATCAATAATTACAAAAAACTAAGAAACTAAAAAGGCATCATGTTTATCAAGTTACCCACAAAGGAAGTGGAAAGTTACCCACTTGAAAATAATGAAGTTACCCATAAGAATGTGAGCTAGTTACTCAACATGAATACCCATATGAAAGTGAGCAAGTTACCCACATGAAATTAATGTATTTACACAGGTGAGTGTGATCAAGTAACCCATCGAAAAAATGTGATGAAGTAATCAGAAGAAGAAACAAAAGGATGGCTAGATAGCCTGTACCTCTTAGGAGTAGCTTTGTGTGCAATAGTTGTAGTCTTCTGCCTTTTCTAAATCATCTCAGATGTCACGCCCAACACGTTTGCGACAATCCCTCTGATATTACAATCCTTCTCCCCAATAGTCTGTAATTTTCTGTTCTTAGTACCTGCCTTGTAGACTCGAAGAACAGGGGCTTCGCCACGATCTCTCGCATTTGGCACGTTGTTGATATCATCCACAGGTGGGATCACTTCTGAAGCAACTGTTCCCTCAATCACAACATTAGCAGCAACAGTTGATGGAGTCTCTGAAACCAACACATCAGCAGCCACCGGCGCAGCATGAGAAACATCAGGTTTGTCGCATACGACAGGCTGGCTGACGTCGCCCTGAGATACAACACGATCAACATCCCTAGCAGACTGAACATCATCGTCCACATGATGGCAGACTTCTTCACTGGAAACAACCCGGTCGTCGGCACCAAAACCATCCGGCCGGCCACCTTCATTCTGAAAAACTGCAGGTTCGTCGACATCGACAGACTGGTTTCCTGCAATGCCCTTCCCTTTCCTCAAGAGACAGAAAAATTGATCTTGCAGTTCTTCGTCGCTTGATTACTCATCGAGGCTGTCCAGAAACTCAGTATCATCCGGGAGATTAGTGTGTCCCACATTTAATCCAGCAGCAGCTGAACGAGTCACCCTCACAGAAGCAGGACTTGGGCTAGGTGCACTTGAGCTAGCTCCCCCAACAAGAACACCTTTAGCAACAGCCTGAAACTGGGTTCCCATTTCAGCTCTGACCTTCCCATGCAGTCATGTCCAGCCTTCCACAAGGGAACCCATTAACCCAAAGATGCCAGATGCAAAGGTACCTATCAGGTTTGAAACCTACGCCTTCTCCTGCAAAAACAATAAAATACAGAAACAATGATAAAAAAGAAAATGAAGGAACTAATGAGAAACAGAAAGAAAGATAATGAAAACGTTTCAAAATAAAAATACCTCCATTGAGCAAGATGGGTCACTACATGTGTCAAACCACCTATTGAAACCTTCAACGCCGCCAAAGAGGGTGAAGTTGAGGCCAAACTCACGTTTAAGCTAGACAAGAAGAAACAATCAAACAATTATGCAACAGTTAAAAACCACCGTATACACACGAGAAAAAGCACAGGACTAACCTCAAGCTTGCCATATGAAGTACCATTGTTCTGTAAATCAACTGCCAAAACAGCATCAATGCTTTCTTTAGACCAGATGGTTACAGCAAATGGTCCGTCCGGCAGGTTAAGGTCCAAACCGTTAACATCGAGTGAGCTGACATATAATAGCTACAATGATATGGTAGTACTCGAAATAAGAATAATGCAAGGATATGGCAAAAAATACAAAAAAGGCAGAAACCAAAAAGGCATGCATTACCTGCAAGTGTAAAAGGCATTCCTGCAAAAATTTACCAAGCGACGGCTCATCGTGTAGTCGGTCAGCAACAAAACCACACCAAGCTAAATTGCCCACATTGGCAATGTTGTCCTGCGGAAAACAAAATCAAGTTGAGAACAAAACTTCCCCCCAAAAAAGATGACATGTCTTACCCACCCAACAGTTAATTACTTACCCACCAGAAAGCATAAAAGTTACCCACATAAAAGGAACTGCAGTTACCCAGGATGACATGTCTTACCCACCTAACAATGCATTACTTACCCACTGTAAAGAATAAAAGTTACCCACACTAGAGTTACCCATACCCAACCCCCAAAAAACAGAAGCCATTTCTTACCCACCTAACAGTTCATAAGTTACCCACCAGAAATCAAGAAAGTTACCCACATACAAAAACACATTGGAATTACTATCATCACAAAAACAAAAGAGAGTAAGTATGGAACAATACAAGTTAAAAACATGTGAGGGGGAGGAGATGCTCACCATCACAGGATAGCACCTGCTGCTAACAAAGATACTAGTTGTGGGCGCCAAAATTGTTGAAACAACAAACATCAACCAAGTTTGTTTAAACCCCATGTACGCTAGTTTCATCTCCTTCAGAATCTCAAACACTCGAGTTCGTGAGGGGGCACTGCCATCTTCAGGGAACAAGACAGGAGCAAGCCGGGCCTCAATCTTCGCATCCAAATCGTACACAACTGGATCGCTCCCACGAGGTAAGCCGAGTGTACGGTAAACTGAATCTCTGTTCAATGGAATCCTTCCTCGTCCAGGAATTATAAATTCATGAGAGTGCTTCTCATATCTTCCCGCAAACCACTTGATAAGAAAATAGTTCAGAGTGTGGCACTTGATGTCGAGCAGGCTACCAAGGTCCATCTTTACCACTTCATCCTTCTGTTCTTTTGACATAAACTCATATAACTTGACAACATGGAGTGGGGAAGTTCTGTTCTGAACATGTTTTGCATCGTCACAACCATGAGCATTGACAAACTTCTCTTTCTTCACCATGGCACCTTCAGTAGCCTTCCATTTCCTACCCATAGTACCTCCTACACAAACATGCAGCAACACTTAAAATTAGGCAGCTGCTAAGCATTAAAATGGGAACCCTTCACAAACTGCATGACAATGAAAAAAACATAGCATGCCATGTACCAATAGCTACCAGTGTAGGAACTATACAAACAAACAAACATGTAGACAATCACATACAAATCCAATCAGTCAAACTAATATCACCAATGGCACATGATCAAAATCACACAGAAGGATACATGAGTTACTGAAAAATGCCACTAAAAAACCAACAATAAACATGCTAGTCAGACAATTTCAGAACTGTACCATCCCTCCATGTCAAAAAATCCATCAAAATAACCCACAAAAAAAGTCTACCGCAAACCCTAATATTTGGGTAACTAGGATAAGCCATGGCGGCTGGCGATGATGAACTACGGAGGCGCGCAAAACCTAATACATGATGGGTACATGAGTTACTAAAAAAACTATGGCGACACGCGAAGGACGGGCTACACACGGGACCGATCTCAAATCACTAACGTGATGTGACGAAATCATCTAAAATCGATGAATAAATCACCTCCGCTATGTCGATTTGAAGTTCGATTTCACCAAAAACAACTACAATCCGTGCTAAAATCAATCCAAAAATCACCGCACCACCGTGGCCTTCAAATCTCGCATGGAAATGGAGCGAAAACAACTTCCGCGACCAGAACAAGCACGATTCGTTGCTTACCTGATGAACTGCAGTTGGTACGGAGGCGCACGTGACTCTAGATCTGGAAGAACTATGGCGGAATCAACCGGCGCAACGACGGAGACGAGCGGGATGAGGAGCGGAGCGGGGAGGCGGAGAGGAACGGATTCGTTGCTTACCTGATGAACTACAGTGGGTACGGAGGCCCGCGTGACTCTAGAACGGGAAGAACTACGGCGGAATCAACCGGCGCTGACGACGGCGACGAGCGGAGCGGGGAGGCGGAGAGGAACGAGAGAGAGGAGAGCCGTTTCGGATTTGTACAAATGGCTGACATGTGGGCCCTGTCTGCCGCCCAGGAGGTTTCTCTCAGGACCGTTTGCTCGCGACGTCCGCCTCACATCACAACCGTTCGCTTTCTCTTTCCACGATCGTACGGCGCGGAACACGTTCTGGAGATAACGTTCGGTAGCGACGGTTCTGAAGATAGAAATACCCCGTGTCTTGTGCACCCTGGACCGTCAACATAGATCCGCCCCTGCCACAAGACACACTGTGATAAGAGAGGTATGAGGTCGCTACTTGCCACTAGGGCTGAGCCCGTTTGACCTCACGGTCATCATCCTCTTGGGAGGACGTCTGGTGCTTTTCCCATGACCTGGCCATGGTTCTCAGGGTCTTGTCGATGCCTGGTCCCGGACGACGCATACTGGTTTCAATTTGTAGATCAATTAGAAAAAGGAGATTTTCATGGGTATATATATGAGGGGTTAGGCAGCCTCTACCCACGAGGTTAGGGTTTTAAGTCGGGTGGGAATGAATCCCAACAAAACAGGAAAGAAATCAATCGTTTTAGAAATAACGGGGCGCGTAACGAGTCGCGGTACGGTCGATCGTATCGTGTTTCCAAACCCGATACGAAATGGATCTGACACCGTATTTTTAACAATAGGTGGTACAGCCGTACCTCGATCGTACTATGGTTCAAAGCGAACCCTTTTCCAAGCAATCTTCTATTCTTCTTTTTTTACGAAAAGAGAAACGACGGAAGCTACAGTAAATATTGACGAACGATGGTAGGATCGTACCTGGTCGGACCGGTCACCGTACCGAGTGAAAATTGACGAAAATGGCCACGTGGCCAAACTTCAGCACAAAATGACCTCTTTCCGAAACAAATTTCAGAACTAACCCTTTTGGGCAGCGCCCTACATGACGGCGCTACCCTCAATAGGGTAACGCCCCAGGCTGGGGCGCTGCCACCCTGCCAGCGTGGCAAGGCGGGACCCAATCCCGTTTAGGTAGCGCCGGGGACTGGGGCGCTACCCTCCCTACGGTAGCGCCGGGGACGGGGGCGCTACCCTCCTGGACTTAACCGTCGCGCGCAGACCCGACCCAGCCACTTACCTGTTGGCCACTCACTTCCCACCCGACCCGAGCTGCTCTCTCTCTCCCTCTCACTTTCTCAATTCAATCCCCACTCAAATCTCTTCATTTGGGTTGCATTTGTTGGTGGATTTGGGCCTCCTTGGTGCAAAGAGGTATTCTCCCCCATACTTAATGTTTTTGTCCAATTCAAATTATCCATTTTGGTGGCATTTTTCTAGATCTAGGAAACCCTAGAAATTGGATGTGAGGCTAAATGTATGGTTTATTTTTTGTTATATTGCTCAATGCTTGTGTGTATGATGGCTATGGAGTGTTGGCTTATGATTTATAGGTTATGGTTAGCACTTTTTGTTAATGTAGTAGATTAACTTAGGGTTTGGAGTTAATGGCTTGTTGTTAACTCAATGGTTTGTTATTTGAAAAGCATAGCTTAGTGCCATATATAGTAATTTTTAACGTGTTTGTGTTGGCATAATAATTTTTTAGATGGAGAGGCTTGTTAGTGTTCATCATGTGGACAAGGAAGCCTTTTTAAAAGGCAATGTTGAGCATGACCCCCGACGAGATTGTGGTGGTGTTTGACCGTAGTCCTAACTATGTGGAGGTTGTGGAAAGAATAAGGATTGCGTTGGAATGGACGGATCCAAATGATTTAGTTGAATTGGAGGGGAGGCATAATGTAGGGTTTGGAATGCACTCTCGTTGGAAGATCATGCCTCTCAACTCCGAGTCGTGTTGGAGTCTATACAAGGAGATGGTGTCGGTATCTCAAGATAAGGCTCTCGAGTTATTTGTCACAAAGAAGATTGATTCTCGAGTTCACTTTGATTTGAACCGGTGTGCTTCCCATGAAGTGCAAGACACAACGTCGAGTCCACCTCGTATGACCCAACATGAAATGAGTCAACCAACAATTACCCAACAAGAAGCTAGCCAACCTCCAAGCCCTATTCAAAATGACCATTATGAAGCACCGGAAGAGGAGATTGATGAGTATGAAGACGATGAGGGCGAGGTTGAGCTTCATAACAATTATGTTGGTGATGTGGATGCATATGTTACACTAGAGGACATGAACCATGACATTCCATATACCCGAGGTTACGCATCGGACTCGGAGGACGATGGTCCGTTGGAAGATGTTGATGAGGAAGGGTTCACGGCTAAAGAAGCCGAGCTTTTCAAGATGGTGGTGGACCGGGATCATCGGACATCATTGTTTCATGATCTTAGTCTCACGGATAAAGCCGTGGTTGATGGTGGCACGAGTAAATTGCTTGAACCAAGGCCAACAACGAAGAAGGATATGGATGCAACGAAGTATGGGATTGTTGAAGGAGCGAAGTTTGAAAGCTTTTTGGAGTTGAAGACATGGCTTAAGGAGTATGCGGTTAAGTATTATCGATCGTTCAAGGTTGTACACTCCGATATAAAGAAGCGTTACACTGTTAAATGTGAGGAGGAAGGGTGTCCATGGATTGTGTGTGCAAGACCATGGAAAGGGGGGCCTATTTGGTGGATAAAAAGTTGTGTGTCGACACACATATGTGATGGTAGGGATGTCGATGACGAAGATGTTGAGGATAAACACCGACAGCTAACCTCCAACTTCATCGCCTATAGACTTTCCAATACCATATCGGCACTCCCGACTTTTACCATTAATGGTATCATAGATATGGTGAAAGGCCTCTTCGGTTACACGGTGAAGTATGGAAAAGCATGGAAGGCTAAGCAAGCCGCATTTAAGATGTTGTACGGTGATTGGGAAGAAGCATATAACCGACTCCCTAGGTTGTTGGGAGCGATGGCGGCTACTAACCCGGGCATGTATTGGGTGGTGGAGCCATTACCCAAGAAGACCCGGATCATCAATGGTGCACTCGTCCGGGTATTTCGCCGTGCATTTTGGTCTTTTGGACAATGCATAATGGCATTTAAGCATTGTAGGCCGGTTATCTCTGTGGATGGCACATTTTTACTGGTCAGTTCAAAGGCACACTCCTGGTCGCAATAGCTCATGATGCGAACGACCGTTTGCTTCCTTTGGCTTTTGCTTTGGTTACGGCGGAGAACAACGATAACTGGGAGTGGTTCATGAATCTTGTATGAACCAAAAGTGCATTGAGTCTCAAAGAGAGGTTTGTGTCATCTTGGACCGCCACCAGGGCATACTCAACACGGTGGAAATTGAAATTCCCGGCCATGCTCATGTGTACCATAGATGGTGCATGAGGCATTTTGTGTCAAACTTCTACAGGGCATGTAATAGTAAGGAGTTGTCCGACGATCTCAAAGATTGTTGCCTCGCTTTCACCGAGCGACATTTCGCGAGATTGTACAACAGATTGCTCACTCTCACAACTTCGGCTGGGGGTCAAGAGTTTTTGCACCGACATGAATCACAGGTCCACAAGTGGGCGCGAGCGTTTGACGAAGGGGGTAGGAGGTACGGTGACATGACAAGCAACATGGCTGAATGTTTCAACAATGTGATCAAGGGTGTCTGTGCATTGCCCGTGACCACAATAGTTCAATATACGTTCGACAAGTTGAATGTGTATTTTCAGAAGTACAGCGAGGAGACTGATGATCAGATTGCAGGAAAGACCATCACCAACAAGAAGTACAAGTACCCGCCTGAAGTTGACAAATGGGTGTCACACCAGTCAAGGAAGTCGGAGTCCCAAACCGCTCAATGTTTTGATAACGACGAGTGGATTTACCAAGTCAATGAGCCGGGAGGTACCACAGTAGGCGGTGTGAAACACGGAGGGCGGGCATGCAAAGTCATGCTAAAAAAAGGAGAGTGTTCATGCCAGAGGCCTCAGTTGCTTCATCTCCCATGCTCACACTTGCGGACGGCGGGACACATAAGAAAGTGAAGGTGAAAGAAGTTGGCCCCGTCCGCGTGTCAGAATACTCTATTGAGGCAACAAAACACACATGGGCGAGTAGATTTCATCCTTACTTTGACCAATCTCAGTGGCCTCGGCCTGGGGCGCTACCATGTTGAATTTCATCGAGCTGGGAGTAACAGAAGGGGGTATTTCTGGCTCCTCTCCTCGACGCCGAAAACGGCTAAGGACAAGAGGGTAGCGCCGTGGCCTGGGGCGCTACCATGCAGAGGGCAGCGCCTCAGCCTGGGGCACTACCATGTTGAATTTCATCGAGCTGGGAGTAACATAAGGGGGTCTTTCTGGCTCCTCTCCTTGACACCGAAAACGGCTAAGGACGAGAGGGTAGCGCCGTGGCCTGGGGCGCTACCGTGCAGAGGGCAGCGCCTCGGCCTGGGGCGCTACCATGTTGAATTTGATCGACCTGGGAGTGACAGAAGGGTGTCTTTCTGGCTCCTCTCCTCGACGCCGAAAACGGCTAAGGACGAGAGGGTAGCGCCGTGGCCTGGGGCGCTACCGTGAAGAGGGCAGCGCCTTGGCCTGGGGCGCTGCTGTATTAAAATTCTGAAATGCCAGTACATAATTCAACACAACTTGAACAAAATTCAACGCAATTTCAACACAATTTCAACACAATTCAACACAGAATTCAACAAGTCCAACAAGTCCATAATTAAACACAATTCAACAAGTCCAACAAGTCCATAATTTACCCCAATTCAACAAGTACAACATGACAACAAGTGCATACTAACATATATTACTGCATACCCTTCCTCCTCCTCCTACCCAACTCAGGGGAAGATGCCCCCTCAGTCCGAAGCCTCCTCAAAGCTGAGTTTGGTGCGGCCTTCTTTTTTGCAACAGCTCTCCTAACACCCTTCCTAGGTGCAAACGCCTGCTGATCCTCCTCCTCAATATGAACCTCTTCATCATGCTCTGACTCCTCCTCAACCTCCTGCCTTTTATTGTCCCATTGTGAAGGTGTGTACCGTGTAAATTTCTTTCTCGACCTAAAGTTGAATTCACGCCGCTGAAGTTGGTACTCCTGTAAGGTCATCTCATCAGGGACCTAGAGAACCAAAACTAACGGTAACTATCTCGTGTATGCGGCTAGGTAAAAACAAATTGTCAACAAGTTTACCTCGTCCTCCTCGTCATCAAGATGTGTTGGCTGAGAGCTTGAAGCTTCACCCCGGAATTCCTTTGAAGGCGACCTTGACGGAATGGTATCATCCTTGCCACGGCAACCAAGCAAAACAGCCAACGTGCGCAAACGAGTGGCGGATCGCTGTGACATTTAGAATGAACATGTCATTAAACTTAACGCCAAATATGCACAACGTAGAGGTATACCGACGTACCTTCACGAACTCTCTAACGGCTGTGTTGCCCTTCTTAGTCGCAGGTTGCGCGAGAGCTTGGTCAGCTTCATTGGCTTGGTTGTTGATCTCAGCGCGCTATTAAAAAAATGACAATATACGACATCCTACAAATCTAATAAGATAAGAAGCTAAAAAAACTATGAATTGTTACCATAAAGTTGATCAGAGGAGCGAACTGGCTCTGGGTGCCCTCTCTTACGAGTCTGTTATACTCCACGGTAACAAGATCTTCCGCAGAACTGCTGCTGTGCTCCTCCAATATTTCAGGACCAAAAGCCGGCGGGCATAAGGCCACACGAGTCCGTGGAACAAACCACCGAAGATACCGGTCAAACGCATTTGTGTCGAAACCCCGGTGCTCTCTAAGGTGGACTATGTTTTCCCTCGCATCATTTAAAATGGCATTCCACTTGTCCACATAATGTGAATGATATGAAGACCAATTCTTCACCTTCTTCTGATATTTTCGCTCCATTCTACAATTTTAAGAAATGCAATATTAGTATCATACAAGATATATAGTAACATGGCAACAACAAAGGGGAGGCAATCTCACATGTGAAGGGAGTACTTCGTATCCTTAAATTTCGGTGGTGTGTTTTGATATAACCCAAACTGGGTCATCACACGCTGTGGCAGATGGTACTCAACAGCCCACACACAAATCATCGGACACTGCAACAGCCAAAGGTGTTCTTCCTCCATGCACTTCGGGTTCAGGTCAAAGGGTGTGTGTCCAAAATTATGCCCGAAACCATATGGCAGCCAGTTCACCTACAACCAAAGTAATATTTACTGCATGTTTCGATCTTCGAAGGGTGAATTGGACCATGTCAACTATTACCTGTTCGGGGGTTAGCTTGTCGAACTCGTTGGTGTATCGCACATAGTCCATCTTTGTGTTACCACTATAATCTGAAACCACGTCCCACATGTACGCCTATGTAGGCCTGCGCAGCAGGTTTCCATTGTCCTCCCAAGGCTTGAAAGGCAATATGGTCGGTCGTCCAACCGAGAAGTGCTCCCACATCCATACCGAAAGTAGGATCAAGCAACCACCCATACAACCTTGCTCGTCGGTTCTACGACAAGCATCGTCCAACTGCACAAGTACATGCATGGTTAGATAATTTGTAAACTGTAATAGCTTGAGAAAATATGAAACTTTCTTTACCTGGCAGTACAAATATGCCAATGCTGCCGAACCCCAGCTCAGTTTAGTGGTACCACTTAACGCCTTCAACCACATCCACGGAGCGTTCCGACCGCCGGCGTCAGCAAACAGAGACCTAGAGATGACATACCACACATATGCACGGGCATACTGCAGAATCACCTCTGGGCTAGCATCAGCGGGCAACTGGCTAAACTGTTGTCTGATCCAAACATATGTCCCACCGGAGGGGGTTCTTTCCTTAGTCGGGTCTACCTTCAATGGAGGTACCCGACCAATAAGACCCAACATCGACTCGCGCCAACCTTCGGAATCTGTGCTAAAACACACAGGAGCTCCGTCGATGGGGAGTGCAAGGATCATCGAGACATCCTGAAGAGTCACCGTCATCTCCCCCGTGCGAAGGTGAAAGCTATGCGTCTCCGGCCTCCACCGGTCAATAAGTGCGGTGAGGGCAGCTGGGTTCATGTTCGGCGTCGACCGAGTTACTAGCTGGATGAATGGAAGGAGTCCTGTACTCTCAATGTACGGTGTGTAGTTCTCGTCGTATCGCATCTTATTGGATGATACCTCGTGAGCCCTCATCCGCAGAGGTGAAAACACCTATCAAAAATTTATGCGTTAGAGCACCAACCACATGTCCATATAATCTTCTCATTGGAACTACAATTATCAATACATGTACCTTTTTCTCCTCCGCCATCAACCGCGCACGGTGTGGACCATCATATTTAGGATCGAGTAGTTCCATCCTACATTACACATATATTTCACAATATGAGATAGCTAATATATTTCACAATATGAGAGAGCTAATTTCGTTCCTAACATCAACAATATGCTAAACCAATATTCTAAACCATCTATCAGCCCAATAATCTAATAACCTAAGTTAACCGGTTAATTAAAATTTAACATTCATCTAGGGGACCTAAGCATGTACTAGACCTAAGCTAACCGGTGAAATAAAATTACAAAAAAATCATTACATAAGCCTAAGAATTACAAGTGGTGTAGACATACTAAAGGATTAAAAAGATTTTTCAATGTTTCATACGAATTTCGAAATCTAAGATGAACTAGGGTTTCACCTAAAATTGCAAATATAGACCTAATGTGACACATTTTTCGGATGAAATTTAGGGGATCGGAGGAGAATACCTTGGGGAAGTGGTAGAGCACGAAATCCACGCAAAGGGTCTTCAGATCTGGCCGATTTAGGTGGAGGATTTGAGAGGGGGAGAGAGAGGAACCGCAGCCGCCATAGTCCTCTGTTCGTGTTCTGCTTCTGTGCGTGAACAGGTAAGTGGCTGGGTCGGGTCTGCGCGCGACGGTTAAGTCCAGGAGGGTAGCGCCCCCATCCCCGGCGCTACCGTAGGGAGGGTAGCGCCCCCGTCCCCGGCGCTACCTAAACGGGATTGGGTCCCGCCTTGCCATGCTGGCAGGGTGGCAGCTCCCCAGCCTAGGGCGTTACCATATTGAGGGTAGCGCCATACTATAGGGCGGTACCCAAAAGGGTTAGTTTTAGAATTTGTTTCGGAAAGAGGTTATTTTGTGCTGAAGTTTGGCCACGTGGCCATTTTTGTCGATTTTCACCCGTACCGATGCACCTTTTCTTCGCCAAAAGTTTCAGAGGCGTTAACGAGTGGTGGTACGGCCGAGGGCCAGCATACAATTCTTTTCTGCCCCTTTGCCCATGATTTTTGGAAGGAGGTGAAACACACTTTCCATGTCAGGCCTGCCTAGCTGATTTCTTGTCGCGGGTGAACGAACTTGTGATACCTGTTCGAGCAGTTTCGGTTTGGCACATATGTGACATGTGAGGCTCGCAATGCTACTAGGAATTCTAAAGAGCGCCCAAATCCTCGAGATGTTGCTATGAAAATCAAGTCTTAGAGCCAGCCCTAGGATGCCCCCAGGACGTCTTTTTCGCTTTTTTTTAGCGCCGGCGACCAAAAATACTCCCGCTTGCGTCCCTAAGATCTCAATTTTCACCGGATTTAGCCAAAGATTCTTCCGGCGTACCCAACCCGAACCCAACTGGCTGGGTTTCAGCTGGGGCGCCGGCGATGCCTTTTGCATGCAAAAGGTCCAGTGTCAGCCTCCCACCTCTCGCTCTCTCCTCTTATTTTATCTCTCCACCCACCGGCCCACACACTCTCTCTTCCTCCTCTCCTCTCCTCCACAACCGGAGTCCCCACCAACCGCCCCCTCGCCACGGCGCCGAGGCACGCCGCCTGAAGTACCGCGTGGGCTGGCTGAAGCACGCCGCGGAGGCCTCCCTGTCGGCGCGGCTCACGCCGGACCGCGCGGTGGACATGCTGAAGCTGGACAAGCTCGCGGAGGGAGTTCGCCGCCGTCGAGGTCTCCGAAGGCTGGCGCTTCACGCGCCGCCACGACGCGTCGTTCGAGCTCGATCTGCTCAGGTTGATGGAGGTCGCCGACCAGCGGAGGCACCGGTGGGCGTGAGAGAGGGCCGCGCAGGGGGCGTGCCGGCAGCTCGGCGACGCCATGGACTCCCTCGACCACATCTTCCCCGGCTGCATCCTCATGAGCTCCTCTCCGCACGGCTGCGTCCTGCTCCACCACGTCGCTGCCATCACGGACACGGCCACGCCCACGCAAGCTCTGCTGCCTCTCCGCCGCGCCGCCACCACCACATGCTCTGCTGCCTCTCCGCAGCGCCGCCACCACCACGCGCTCTGCTGCCTCTCCGCCGCGCCGCCGCCCGGGGAGGTCGGCCTTCTCCTTCCTCCAGAGTGCGCGGAGCGGCCGTCGTGCGCGGCGAGGTGCGCGAGGAGGAGGCACAGGTCGGCGGCGGCCAGGGACGCGAGGTCGGCCTTCGCCTTCGTCCAGAGCGCGACGGCTGTGTAGGCGCGGGAGATGAAGAAAATCGTTGACACCTCTTCTTGGGTGGGGCACGGCTGGGAAACAGGTTGCCCCCAGGGCTCAAATCTCCGCCGGCGCCACCCCAAGCGGCTGATTTTGCACCGGCAAAACGCCCTGGGGGGCACCAACGGCTGGAGATGCTCTTATACTGAGATGATTGTGTTGCACCTCTTTAAAACTGCTCCTGTACACAGGTCCTGCTTCAAGCGCCTTGGTCTCCACCGCCGCTAGGTAGAGTTCTAATTATGCCCGATGCTGCTCTATTCTCGCAAGTTGACAAATTTGGTGTTCGTGTATGGTGCTGTGGCATTGAATCATGAAGGCCGGTGCTTGGCTGCCTGTACCGAGACCAGCACTGGGAACCTACAACCTGATATAGCAGAGGTGCCGTGTTGGCCCTCCGTCGTGCGGTCTATTTGGCGAGGGAAGAGCATTATGGTGGGGTGATACCTTTCTCTGATGCAACGACTTAATTCTTCAGTCAGTGACCGCTCATCTAGGGTGTGTTCGTTTTTTGGACCAAGTGGAATGGAATGGAACCGTGACATTCCACTGGGATGGAATGTCACGGTTCCATGTCATTCCGGTGTTCGGTTTAGACAAAATGAGATGGAATGGAATGGTTGGTCTAATTTAGGATTTGCAATTCAATTACGCCTAATTTAGGATTAGCAATTCAATTAGCACTAATTTGGGAGTAGCAATTCCATTAGCAAAGTCAAAGAGGAAAATCAGAGGGGAAATTGGCCAAATCGGACATATCAAAGAGGAAATCGGCCAAATTAGAGAGAAAAATCAGAGAGGAAAAATCAGAGATGCTGATTCCCTGCCGCCACGTCCCTGGTGCTGGCCGCCGTGTGCCTCGGGCTGGCCCTGGTGCTGGCCGCCGTGCGCCTTGGGCTGGCCGACGCCGGCCACCGCCGGGCCTCGGGCTGGCTGGCCGCCCCGCGCCTCGAGCTGGCCGCCGCCGGGGGCTCGGGCTGCCTAGCCGCCCCGCGCCTCGAGCTGGCTGCCGCCGGCCGCCGCCGGGCCTCGGGCTGGCTGCCGCCACGACTCTGGCTGGTCACGGGATCACGGGGAGAGAGAGAGGTCGAGGGAGAGAGACGAGCGTGAGAGATTAGACAGAGACGAGGGAGGAGATGAAGGAGAGATTGCGCTAATTACCTCCGTTCCACCTCGTCCGGCCGATTTGGCCGGACGGGTGCGTCCCGCACATTCAGGGAATATTCGCTTTTGAGGAACGACCCGGTTCCATTCCTTGGTACAACCGAACGCGAGAATCGTCGATTGGAATGGAACGGTGCCACTCCGTTCCAGTTGGTTCCGAAAACGAACAGACCCCTATTGGTTCGGTGGTGGCTGATATCAAGTATACGGCCATGGACTTCATCTCGGTGCAGTTTAAGCATGTACGTCGGCATCTAAATGTAGTGGCTCGTGTTTTAGCCAAGTCTTGTACGAACTCTGGTGGTATTTGTGTTTTTCATTCTGCTCCGGAGTGTATCCATGAAATTCTGTGTAACTATGATGGTTAATTAATAAAATGTCTGACATTCTCTGTAAAAAAAAAGAGTGCAAATCACTAACAAAGCTGCAGCAGAATTCATTTGCAAAATGTGGGTTCCAAACAGGACCTCAAAAGGAGGCCTCACGTCGTGGCAGTCTTGGATGATTCCCTGAGAGTCCCGTGGTGTCGTTATTGGACGAACATAATCATCTTCCTCCAACTTTTTCTTTCTTACAACAATCCGAGTTTATTCATTACTCAAACAAAATATGGCCTATGCCATGCAAGAAACACGGCACGTGCCAGGACGTACGCGGTGCCGGTGGATAACACGATAAGATTAATCTTGTTATTACAATTGGTATCACTTATAGAGCTTTTATATGAATGAATCTCTTGTGATGCAGCAGGTGTCTGTCTCACCGAGCTGTGTTACTAGTACATCACATCGCTTTCTTCCTGGCGTCCTTGGCGCGGCCCCTGTCGCGGATGCCGAGGGACATGCCGAGCACGTACCTGTCGGCGAGGGTCTCCGGGACGACGGAGAAGAGGAACCAGACGAGGGCGTGCGCCCAGTGCGGCGTGCACCGGGGCTCGTACCCGATGTACCTCACGGCGGCGCGGGCGTACGTCTCCGGGGACGGCGCGAACATGGACGCCTCCCTGATCGACGCCATCTTCGTCGCCACGTACATGGGCGCCTGCGCAAATTCACCAGAGAAGAGAGCATTAATTCAGTCACTGGGTGTCGTGTCACGGGGTAGGGAGCACTTTCAGAGTTTCTTTTTCTGAAACGCTTTCAGAGTTTAAACGTGTTGACAAAAGCGAAACTGATTTTCAAATGCGTTCGCCCAGAACAAAGAAGTTTAGTGAACTGACAAGCTAATTTAGTGCACCTACTGTTTGCACATGTCATGGATACAGTTTCTCGTTGGAAGCTCACGCTTCATGGTCATCAAACAGATTCTGAAAGTGCCCGTCAGTGTCCACGACTCCGTACATGTGTACATGGGACTCATCCACTAATAAGGACAGCATGCGGAAATCATGTTTCTGTCGTTAGGGAGGGCCGTGGAAGGAATCCATTCATTCATTCATTCATTCATTCATTCATTGACTAGCGGAGTGGAATCCCCCCCCCCCCCCCTCTAAAACCATGCTAGGGAACAAATATTACTCACTTTGTCTTAAAATGTAAGGTGAGCTTTATTTTACATTCTAGTTTTTATGCATTACTTTGACCAATTATTTATACCAAATTACATGGATTGTCAGTGTATAAATGGTATCGTTGTATTTGTTTTACAAAAAAACATTTCATATATGGAAATTCATATTGGCTTCCGAGTTCCCATGCTCTTGGTAGTTTATTATTTTAAAAAAGTTAATACTTTCAAAAATTCTGAACAAAATGAGACAAACATATACAAATTGGCAACACACGTGCAAAGTTTCAAACGAAATGACATTTGTGGTGGTCTGTGCAAAATAACAAAAGCAGTGGCCAAAATGAGATTTAAGATTATATTTTTAAAAGCACTGATTTTTTATTTTAGCAGAGACCACCATTTTCGTTCCGAAACTTTGCACGTGTTGAAAATTTGTATATGTTTGTCTCCCACTCTTTTCAGAATTTTTTAAAATATTTAACTATTTTTAAATTTTACTTAACCTATCAGGAGCATGTGAGCTCGGGAGCCACAACACCTCTCTCTTTCATATCTCTATACTAATTTTATGGATATATTATAAGTATAAATCGTATTCAAAGTTACAAACCATTGACCAGCAAAATTGAAGTATGCCTTACATTCGTCGAAAGTACATATTACACGATGTAGATAAGAAAACTGGCTAACAAACACGAGGGAATATTTTAAAGGTTGCTTAATTAGGTTGTACAAACAATTAAAACATAAACTTGAATAAATGGTGGGGAAAAACAAAATAGGTCACACATGCTAATTGAGGATGTTTTGCGAGTACCTGACATTGCACATCGATGCCTTTGTTCTTGTACTCAACATAAAGGCTTCTCGAGAATTGATCGACATACCTGAGAAAACGAAGACATAGCAAGCAAAGCAGCTGAGTATGGTACTGGTTTTCAAATAAAATATGTGTCCCTACATCATCGTCTTTGCTCTTATTTGTATCTTTGTGTTTGACATAATTATTTGTCTTTAACAAATTTGCATGATCAAGAGTTATCAAGGTAAAATTGACTAATTTTGAATTAGTCGGAAATGCATAGTGTAAGTGTGTAACATTAAGAATATTAGCTATATACTAGCTCCGTTCCAAAATATAAAACACGTTTTGATAGGCTAAAATGGCCTACCGAAACATGTTATATTTTATATTATGTTGGAATTTTAAAACATTATGAGGGCTCATAATTTAAGAAAATGAATATCATGTTACTACTCTGCTAGGTAACTACTAGTAAGGAAATAGTCCAGGATGCCTATGAAATAATCAAGAGTTATCAAGGTGAATTCGACTAATTTGATCAAGTTGCGCATTGACTTCTGCCAAGAACAAATGGAGCGACTATTGATTTGTCTCCTATACTAGTAGCTGGCTGCAACAGTACGCGTCTCATAGGAGGAGCCGCCAGTAGTGCTGATTTCTCCACAATTAATGTCAAAAGTCAAGCTTAATTGCATTCTGGCCCTTCACGTTGACTGCAACTAGCCAACCACTCACTCTCCATGAAACTGAAAGTAAGGAGCTTGGAAAGTGTACTCACGCTTTAGTGGCAGCGTAGACGGTGTAGAGCGGGTCGGACGGCAGGATGGAGGCGGCGCCGGACCCGATGTTCACGACGGCGCCCCGCTTGCGCTGCACCATGCCGGGCAGGACGGCGTGCGTGACCCGCGTGACGGCCTCGACGTTGAGGCGTATCAGGTCCCTGGCGAGCGCCTCGTCCACCTCGTGGAAGTAGCGCGCGTACGGGTAGCAGAGGCCGGCGTTGTTGACGAGCACGCCGACGTCGAGACCCCGGAGGGACTCCGCGAGCGCGGCCACGTTCGCGGCCATCCGGTCGGCGGCGAAGTCGATGACGAAGGTGCGCGTCTCGGCGCCGAGGCGCCTGGCCGTGATCTCCGCAGCGACCGCGGCGAGCTTGTCGGGGTTGCGGCCGACGAGGACGACGCCGAGCCCCGCGGCGGCGAACTCAAGGGCGAGCGCGCGGCCGATGCCGTCCGTGGCGCCCGTGACGACGGCCCAGGCACCGTAGCGGGCGCGGAGCGGCTTCGCGGGGCGGAGGAAGGCCGCGTAGAGCCACAGCGCGAGTCGCGCAGCGGAGCGGGACGCGACCAGGAGGCCCACTGCCGCGAGCGCCTGCGCCCACGCGGGCTGCAGCAGCGCGATTGCGGCGGCCATTCGACGGGAAGGAAGCGAGCGCGTGCGCGGCCGCCGAGGTCAGACGGTTGGGCAGTTGGAAGCTGTAGGTGAAGCTGAAACAGAATGTGATCGGCGGCTGTATCCATATATAGAGCCCCGGCTGGGGAGAGGAGGGTGGCTGGCTGGATGGTCGCTGGGAGTTTCGTGGTCTGGTTTTAGGTCTGCCACGACGTGGGGCCAACATTTATATCTGTTTTTTTTCTGATAATACACGTCTCATTTTATTATAGAAAGATAGGAGAAAAATATGCAAAAGATCAGCATATGTCTCTTTCATTCGGTACCACGGTAGCGGCCACCAGTTTCGAACCTACATCTACAACAAATAGACTACGGCATCATACAAAATACCATCTTCTAAATATTGTGGATGCAACTTGTTTATATTGTAACACATGATTTGGGGAGCACGAAAATAAATCTAATCTAATACGGACTCCTAAATCAATACTAATACTCCTTAATACCCTCACTCAAATGCAAAGCGTATGCAATAGATTTGCATTTAAAGAAGTTTAAATCTAGAAAAAAATGATAATCCAAAATCCGCATATTAAGAGTGTCGTCATGAAGAGCATTCAAAACCGTCGAGTCAAGCTACAATCAATCAAAGAATGAGACCGACACAGACCGAAAGACGGTCAGAAAAGAGCATGTCACAAAACATCTGAAAGAGCATGGTTGCCCCATGTGTGGTTTTGGTAATTAATGACAATCTTTATAGACTAATGTTTGTATTGAGCTATTTTTGTAGGTGTGTCCATAAGCTTTGCTTGATCTCCATATGTTGGAATCAAGGCTAAGGGAAGAAGAAGATTATATGTTGATCAAGGCTAAGTGCAAGTTGATCAACACACAAGGCTAGTAAAGTATCATGAGGGATCATGTGATCTCATGGTATGGTAAGGAATTATCAATATAGCTTTGTGAACTAACCCATGATCGATATGATTGATATTTCTATGAGGGGTTAGGTGTCTTGTCATGAGCTTGCATCAAAAGAAAGATCCCGTGTAGCTCATGAAGGACGGTGTCAAGTGGTGTGATGCAAGTTCAAGATAATCAACAAGAAGATATCATATGCTTGGAGCTTGCCATCCACTTGAAGATAAATGCCAAGTCAAGTNAGCCACTGCATATAAAAGAATAGTCACAAAGAAATACCTAGTATCTAAAGTTTCTTAACCAAACTTATAATAAGAATTAACAAAAGCAGTGAATACTCCTTTTATGCCATGTCTTTTTAGGATCTTATCTGAATCCAACTAAATGGCCGGGGTTCTCTGCCAACACAATCAATGTCCTCACGCCTCTGATTGCTACCATCTTCAGATCTTCTCACCATCCAATTTGTGCGAAGACATGCATGTATAGTCTAGACATACGAAGGGCACATAAAAGAACCAAAGGATTAACTGAACCCCATTATATCGGATTAGTAACCGGTATGCTCAAATACATGAAAGAAAATAAATTTGTATGGCACCTGCAAATACCGAAACAGTCTAACATCGGCTACTTAATTATGTAATACTGATTTTAGGACACAAGGGTGCAAGATATTGCCTGCAGGCATCTCCTGATTAACAAATGATGGGCACTGGTAAGAAAATTTTCTAGCTGGGACACATGACAGAACGAGTAACTTAAGCTACTGAGAATTATTTGGTAGTATATTGTAACACTCGGAAAAACCATGCATACAAGATGAGTTGTACACCCGAATCGGGAAATCACAGTGTTTTTCTCCTTCATATAAACTTTTCCATATTTTACATTGCATTTTAAGAAAAGCTCTATTTACCACACACACAAAAAACAGTTATCTAAAACTGATCCATTCTCCTCACTGACTAAATAATTATAAAGTACTCAGATTAAGTTGTAAAAGAACATATAGTAGTTTTGATCATCAACCAAAAGTAAAACATACATACTACCCAAATAAGAATATATAGTCTGCTCTTCACTTCATCCACCTTGATGCATCTTATCCAACTGAAATTGAATGCAGTGATAATACAAAGAGAAAAATAAAACTAATGAGAGGACATAATCCACCAGTTAGATTAAATCAACAAGTTTCAAAGCCCAACAACTGCACTACTCTAAGGTTCTATTTCATTCATTGCATATGTATAATGCATAGATGCAATAAAGTCAGGAATGCATAAGCAGAACTTTCCAACATGCTACAATCAAATCAATTTTCTACTGTATTGATTCGATCAGACTTTTTACATCATATTTGTTGACAAGCAAAAGTTAGAATTAAGTGAAAGTGTTTTCTAATGATTACAATATTGCTTAGCAATTATACTCTTTGTAATCGAAGTACTTAATCAAGTAAATTCTGCACATATAACATAAGATGAAAATTAAGAAGCACATTCAATTCCCAACTCTTTCTCTCGACATAAACCAAATTAGGAAATCTTATTTGGCTTGCCTGCACTGTCTCGACTGTAAAAGAAGGACAATCCCACTATCATAGCTGATAAAGAAGAAAAATTGCAGCTCAGCATTCATACCTCTAAGAATGTGTAGAAGAAGAGGGGATGTTGCAGTAGGAAAATGTAACCACTCAAAGCACATGGAGAAGTGCTTTGCAGAGCTCATCCTCATGTATAACAAGGATGAAAAGCTGCTCAGCAGGGCACCTGCAATAATAGAGGTATGTAGAGACCTGCATGTCATAATTGTCTAATTCGCTAGGATTAACAGGGATGAGCAATTTCTATTTGTAATGACATGGACACCTTGTAGTCAACTATGCATGTGGATTAATGAGCTTCACTGTAACTAAATTTGACCAGTATCTATAGAATACTGATGCAAACATGTTGCTTTTGTAATGGCATAGACTCCTAAAGCTACTACATGATAAAAGGAAGCTTTAGAAGTAAAATTCCACAACCAACACAAGCGAAGAAACAAACATCAAAGGAAAGGACTGAAGTGAGCATCATAAAATACTGTCTTGTCAGCGGGCACCCCCTGTGCGACGGCGGTGGTAGTTCTGAATTTGGAGGCTCCTGATGTGGGGATGGTCTGATGGAGGATACGGCTCCGGCTCAGACCTCTGGTTTGAAGATTCAACACCCCTCCGCCTCGCGCTCATTGGCTTCCTCGCTACAGGTGACGGTGCATCCTCACATGTGGCAACCTCGCCGCGAGAAAGAAAAACTTCTTAGAATGCAAGATCTGCAAACATCAAGTTTAGATAAATCTTATAAAATGAAAGTACAAGGAAATCTTTGAAAAATAAATTTCATAGATGAAAATGACATGATGAAAGTACAAGGAAATATTTACTCCTTTCCCTACAGGAAGTTCTTGCTTTCTTACACTTAAAGGTATAGCAAATTTTAACAGCTCGGACATGTTCTTTTTTCTTATTTTTCTGATATTGGACCTATGAGTATGTAGAGTAAGTTAATAAATCCATAAGCTTATGTCGAGTAGGCACAGAAGTAACTTCTAAATTTAGTGCTTATCATCGATGGTTGTTTAGTTGCACAAGCATTTGAGACCACAAGAAACATATTTTTCTAGAATAACAAGAGGCTCCACTCCCGGCTCCATTGCTTGAGGCCAGAAAAGACAGAGTACACATATCAGAGTACATGGAACGACAAATCTTGTGCGCATATTTTTAAGGTCTAGTGGAGCTCATACGAAGTGCAGCGTGGATATTAAGATTCCAGAGATCTCACTATACCCATTTTGTCATGTCGTTTCACAAGTCTGGCAACAAAGGCCTCTTACATTTTCGCAATTGGTAAACTCATGTGTTTGCTTAGTCAACTCTCTCGCTCACATGCTCAAGGGTTCACAACAACAGAACAACCTAGAAGAGAAAATATATAGTAGAGAAGGCGGACAGAGGAAAAATGCTTACCATGTGCAACACAACCCCGTCAGCCTCCATGAAACCTGTGCAGCGGCAGTCCTATTGTGCGCGTGCGGTGTGGGGGCTCCGATCCATGGAACCTGCATCATATACAATTAAAAAATAACAGAGAGAGATAAGATAGAAGGACGTATGGAAGAAGGAGAGAGGAGATGCGCCGAGGTTCAGCCATAGAAGGCCTCATGCAACGGCCGCCCCGCGCATTCAGGCAAGTTCATCCTCAGCCCCCGTCCCCCGTGCCTGTAGATGCCAGCCTGAGCAGCCTCAGGCCACCACATGACCTTAGTCGCTGCCGTGGTGGGGGCGGCACGCGGTCCTTGAGGGGGCAGTGCAGTCCTGGAAGTAGGGACGAGCGGGCGCGGAGAGAACGGTGGCGGTGGCGGCCCTCCTCATCTCCTGCAATCGAGCTCGGGCCCAACTCTCCCTCAGGAGGCGCTCAACAGCGAGTGGAGGTCGGCTTCGGCGGCCACCTCCTCGAGGAGAGTCGTCGGCAGGGGTTAGAGGAACCGGGAGGAGCGAGGGCACCGGGCGAGGGCGGTGGCGGCGGCTGGGTTCAGATCGGGCGTTGGCGAGATCCAGTTTTTCCAGGGGATTCAAGACGTGGAGGAGAGGGGCGACAGACGATGGGCCCACATGTCAGCGCAAGTTTCTTTTAGATAGCGAGCGATGGTCTGTCGGTTGACGCACGGGCGTCGATCGCTGATCGAGCGGTGAGCGTGCGTGCAATGGTCTGCCCAGAACGTACCAACTGCAATATTATAGTAGAAGACTATAATGGAAGTAGAAAGTGCATTTTCTATTCACACGATGAGACAATCAAACTCTTATTCTTTCAATACAAGGTTGACCGTTCTATTTAGTCAGGCATCCAAATAGTTTCCAACTTGTATCCACCGCGTTTCATTGCAAATATCTTTGGCAACTGGTTATATGCATAAATTTAAAAACTATTATTAGGGTGGGAGCGCTAGTCGTACTAAGGTCGCTGGTTGTGTAGTAATGACAAGATTTTAACTATAAAAATTCTTCTCTCAATGCAGGTAATCTACAGATGCACTAGTTTACTCTGTTTGTGGTTTATACTTCCATATTACAACGTGTGGAAAATTACGTATTTTTATGAAGATATTTGCACGACTGAAACACACGGTGAGTAATATTTTTATCCGACATAGATGCCCCGTGATCTCCGAATTGGCCCCCTGTTTCATAGGCCTTCCTTGTTTACTTGTATTTCACCTCTGTCTTATTTTTTCTTGACGATGTGGTTGGGGCTCTGTGCATCTTAATTATGCAAAGTCCGAACGTAATGTTTAAAAATCTTAAGTAATAAAATATTTTTTATAATAAAAGAATCTTTGTAATCAAAACATTGGTTGTGACAGATCGGAGCAGGAAGCACAACATCCACCATTCCCATGTGGGGGCGTAGCAGGATTAAAATTGTCTGGTCTTTGTGATTTTGTAGCTTAGCCAAAACGATCCAGCCGTATCTCACAAAAAAGGTTGAAACCTGGCAATGCCAGCAAGCTGAACTGCTGAAGATTGTTGCGAGCGCCGAGCTGCGTCAACCCGGCGTTGATACGGAAGATGATGGCATATGAATCGAACCACATGTAGAGAGTAAACGGGGATATGAAGGACCACGTGATGAATCCATGTATCGATCGATAGTCTAACGAAACTGAAGCACTGCCACCAACCCCAGATCTGAGACGCCCTCACGACAAAGCCAACTGCAGAAAGCAAGAAAGCAGAGGACGATGGCTGCGGCGGCCGGGAGCGGCGGCGTGGTGAAGCACCTCCTTCTCGCGCGGTTCAAGGAGGAGGTGACGCCGGAGCGGCTGGACGGGCTCATCCGCCGCTACGCCGCCCTCGTCGACGCCGTCCCCTCCATGAAGGCCTTCCACTGGTACCCTCACCACCCGCTCGATAGTTGATTCTTGCATGTAGTCGTACATCTCCGAAACTTGCCCGCGTCCGCCCGCTTTGTGAATCACTGCTGCTGCTGCTGCTGCTCCTCCTCCTCCTCGGGCTGCGCACGGCAAGTGCTCGATGAATTGCGTCCCTGATCTGGTTTTCGGCTGTGAATCAAGAATCCTCCTCCGCATGCGGACACTAGGTTGGAAATTGGAACCCATGCGATTGATTGAAACAGTGAATTGAAGTATAGTAAGCGAGTTATTTTTCTTGGATCCAGCAGTGGAACCGTGCAGTCAATTTGGTAAAGTCAAACTAACCTGTAAGCAGAACTGTTTCAGCAAGTGGATATCGAGAAGAAAACTACTATGAATATTTTGCCACTCTCGGTTCTGCTCAAGTAACTTCGTTAAACTTGTTTAACATGTTCTTCCTTTGATGCGCATGTGATCCATGTAAAACTTTTGTGTAGCGATGTTATAAATATCATGGCATCTTGAAAGTATAGCTTCACCTTGTTTCATTTCGAAAAAAAAACTTCACCTCGTTTAACTTACGATGATGTTTTCTCTCATTCGAAATATGAAGTCTACATGGTAATATTTATTCGTTCTGACATTAAGGATAAATGAAACTTTCCTTGGCAATGTGAGACTAACTCGTATCTGCCAATTTACACTATGCCTTCAAATGTGTCCACTGTCAAATTGTATCAACCTTGAAAACGAAGTATCACTCAGTGGGACATTCGGAAGTTTCAGCTTGTTTTCTTCTTTGCAATGTTGCTAAATCAATTTTCTGCTGTTTCTTTTGGTATGCAGGGGAACTGATGTGAGCATAGAAAACATGCATCAGGGATTCACACACGTCTTCGAGTCAACTTTTGAGAGTACAGAGGGGGTCAAAGAGTACATTGATCACCCAGCACATGTAGAGTATGCGAACGAACTATTGCCTTTGATGGAGAAAGTCCTCATAATCGACTACAAGCCGGTTGCTGGCAATTAATGGTTTGAGCCAAGTTAGTCCGGGAGTTTCTTTGGGCCAAGTGTTAGAATTTCATTTGGTATCTACATGTTCTATATGTACCTTGTGATAAATAAGTCTGTTCGTATTTCAAATAATTGTTTCCTAAATGTTTGAAATAAGTTTGGACGTCCTGTAGCACTTAATTATCAGACTTATGTCTCAATGATTCTGCTTTGTTGCTACTATCCTTTTTACTTCCGTGTTATTCAGATGTAATATCAATCATTGGTAAACTATAAAATCTTTAAATTTTTCAAAAATCGCCAGCTGGTATTAGTCATCCACTTTATGACCTGCATTACCTGGATAGCTTTGCATTTGCTCTGTTCTAGAGTTCTAGTGACCTAACTTCAAGAAGAAATTCAGCACATGCATTATCTATTGTTTGCTTAAAATGTATCATTGGGCTAGCTGACTAGTGAGATATTAACTTGTTTTTGTAAACAAAGTCTTTTTGCACGATCAGTTTATCATATCCTCACAAATGTTTGTCATCGTGAGTACGTCATATATCAAAGGAGTTGTTAGCATAAAACCACCACTTTTCAGGTCAAATTTCGGAAAACCACCACTTTATGTTTTTTTTTCAAAATGTGACCACTATTCGGTAAGTTTGTTGCAATGTACACTAAAACCAAATTAAACACGAATTGACACCAAATCTGACAGCGGGGCCCATTCTCCAGGCTGACGTGGCGGTCCTGGACGGCGCGCCGTTAACTGTTTTGCATGTAGGTCCTCAGGTTTTGAACATAAATTACGCACGGGTCCCCGGACCGTGCAGTTTTCAGAAAACATGTTATTTACTTTTCAATCCTTCGTAACTTTTGAATACAAATTCAAATGGAAAAACTTTTAATATGAAAAGTGCTCAGAAATATTTGAATACTTTAAATATAAACTTTTTAAAAACCTTCATAACTTTTGAATACAAATTCAAATGCAGAAACTTTTAATATGAAAAGTGATTTCTGAGCATTTTTCATATTTAAAGTTTTTCCATTTGAATTTGCATTTAAAAGTTATGAAGGTTTTTAAAAAGTTTATATTTGAAGTAATCAAACATTTCTTAGCACTTTTCATATTAAAGTTTTTCCATTTGAATTTGCATTTAAAAGTTATGAAGGTTTTCTGAGCACTTTTCATATTAAAAGTTTTTCCATTTGAATTTGTATTCAAAAGTTATGAAGGTTTCTAAAAAGTTTATATTTGAAGTATTCAAATATTTCTGAGCACTTTTCATATTAAAAGTTTTTCCATTTGAATTTGTATTCAAAAGTTATGAAGGTTTTTAAAAAGTTTATATTTGAAATATTCAAATATTTCTGAGCACTTTTTATATTAAAAGTTTTTCCATTTGAATTTGTATTCAAAAGTTACGAAGGTTTGAAAAGTAAATAACATGTTTTTTGAAACTGCATGGTCTGGGGACCCATGCGTAATTTCTGCTCAAAACCTAAGGATCTACATGCAAAACAATTAACGGCGCTCCGTCCGAGACCGCCACGTCAGCCCGGAGAATGGGTCCCGCTGTCAGATTTGGTGTCAATTCGTGTTTAACTTGGTTTTAGTGTACATTGCAACAAACTTACCGAATAGTGGTCACATTTTGAAAAAAAAACATAAAGTGGTGGTTTTCCGGAATTTGACCTGAAAAGTGGTGGTTTTATGCTAACAACTCTATATCAAAGTTGTGTTCTCAAGTAAATTCTACTCTTGACTGGAAACTGCTATTTCATTTTTGTGTGTAATGACAAACCAGATCTAGTATTACTTACATTGTGAGGGAAATCACATGCTATTTCTTGAATGTGTGTACCTATCGTACAGACTCGGATTTCTCTGAATTGCACAATGGTAAAGCACTTATCTCTCCATGTTCGTGTTACTAAACCAATGGCCAATATAAAGTTTATTATCATCTAAAAGATAGCATTTACATAGTGATAAAAACTAGTAGGTGCCCTCTCACTATAAAACTGCTACAGGGTACAGTAGTCTTGATTCCTCCATCAAAGGAACTTCCGATATATGTTCAGTAAGAGATAGAGCCTGGTGCAGTTACTCATATATAAGAGGAATTGGCTTTGCTAGCTTTCCCTCATGACCTCTCATACATACAAAGAGTCTGTAGCTAGTAGAAATAGGGAAGACCTCTGTTAAGAAAAGCTATCCTTTCCCTCCCATAACATGTATACGAAACAAGTTAGCTAATAGACACGCGACCCTATTTCTGGAACCCTCTCTCCTTCTACAGTTCCCAGAGGCGAACGCGGAGGCGACTCGGCGATCCCCAGCGGCCGCCGGCGTATCTGGGGATTTCTCACCCTCCGCCGGCCGCTCCGGCGGCGGGAGGGTGAGGAATCCCCGGATCTGCGCTCCGGCGAGGTAGAAAGGGAGCCTTGGGGCGGCGCTGGCGTGGAGGGGTCGCCGGCGTCGTCTTTTTGGTGCTCTGCGGCTCCCCCGTTCCGGCGTCGTCTTCGGCGGCGCGGCCGAGCTGCGGGTGAGTCACCTTCCTTCCGTTGCTTTCTCTGGCGGCGGCGGCGGGATCGTGGCGTGTGTATAGCCGGCTGGTGGAGAAGATTCAAGACGGTGGAGGTGCGGGAGTGTGGCGTGCAGGTGGAGGATCTGAGGCGCTGGCCTCAGATCTGGAGCAGATCATGCTTGGGGAGGCTCCCCGGCCGATGTTGCTTGGCTGACTTCAGATCCAGCTCCACGGAGCTGGTGGCTACTGCGGCTCGTCAACGCCCTTGGGCTAGGAGCTCTTCTGCTCCCGCGGCGGGTGGTCCTGGTGGCTGGCTTCTTCGGCGTCCTCGACGGTGGAGGGGCGGCGTGCTGGGCATCCTGGAGGTTGAAGACGGAGAGGACCGTCGCTGTTCTTGTTTTCTTCTCGTTTCTTTCTTTGCTTGTATTCCGATCTGTAAGGCTCCCTTTTTAGTATGAATATAAGTATGAAAAATTCAAAAAAAAAAACAAGTTAGCTAATGTGAGTGAGAGGTATCGGAAACAGAGGCTGACGGTACTCGATGTGAAGGTTAACTTAGGAACAGATAAATTGTAGGTTCACAAGTCCTGAAGGTTATGGTACTCTCATGTACACTCCATACAATTGGATCGAAATAGCAGGTTTGACTGGTTGTTCTAGCCCAATTTCTCTCACCCACGGACCCACAGCAACTCCTTGTGTTTTGCCCTCACAACTAGTCTTTCTATTTTCCTACAACATCCTGCGCCGCTTCTTCCTTACTAGTAATCTTTGCTTTTCCTGTGCACGGAGACCATGTTGAAGTACAAGGACGTGCCAGCGCCACCTCTCCTAAGTATAGACATCTCTTCACCTCTAATGCCTCTGAAGTTGTTACTAGGCTTACGCTAAGGGTCGTGCTGAGCGTCCCCCGGGGGATCGGAAACCCCGATCCCCCGCCTTCCGCACCGTTCGATCGGGATGCGCAGCACCATACGATTAACCCCCGTTAGCCGAAGTCAATGCGCGTAGAGAAAAAAAAATCCCAGAACCCCCCGCCGCATCACAGCAAAATTCACACATAATCCTCCCGACCTCCGGCGACTGCCCGTAGCAGCGAGACCCTCGCCTCTCCCTGGACGTGGACAACACCTGGCCGCGCAGCACCTTCGCTGCTCTCTCTACCCACACATCTACACATGTTTCTAAAATCCCCATGGTTTCACAGAGCAGCGCTAGCCAGCGGTGCTCCTCCTTCGGCACGGAAGTCGCCGGAGAAGACGGCCTTCACAGCCTATGCAGCTCCGGCTGTATTGCAGCATCACCGGCCGCCAGTCGCACCGTCGGCGCCGTCCCATGGCAGCACGTCGGAAGCAGCACCGTCCTCCCACGGGAGCAACGCTGCCCTCCTATGGGAGCAGCGCCGCGCTCCTTCGACAGCAGCGCCGCCCTCCTATAGGAGCACCGTCGCTCTTCTTCGACAGCACCGCCGCCGTCCTCCCATGGGAGCACCTCTGCTCTCCTTCGGCAGCACCGCCGCCCTTCCACGGGAGCACCTCTGCTCTCCCTCGGCAGCACCGTCGCCCGGAGCACCTCTGCTCTCCTTCGGCAGCACCGCCGACCTTCCATGGGAGCACCGCCGACCTTCCATGGGAGCACCGCCGACCTTCCATGGGAGCACCTCTGCTCTCCCTCGGCAGCACCGGTGCCATCCCATGGGAGCACAGCCGCCCTTCCATGGGAGCATATCCTCCCACTGCTAGTAGCATGCAGTTGATTTGTATCACCGGTGGTCGATGCTTGCCGCTATGGCGTCGCGGGATGGTGCCCAGCTTGCTGCAGTGCTAAATCTCGCCCGACCATCGAGCAACAACCATGATTCTAGTGGGGATTGGAGGTGGAGCATGGCGCTGAAGCACCGGAGGGGAGCGGGGGAGGTGCAGCTACTAGAATCATGGAGGAGAGGCTCGACGATGGGAGTAAGCAGAGGAGAAGAAACCAGACTAGGAAGAAAAGAAAAAGGGATGACGCATGAGTGGTGAGAGGAAAAGGGGATAAGGAGAAGGGATGCGCCTGGTGGGCCTGCTTCCGTGACGCGTGGCGCACGCGCAAGGCGGAGGATGCGGCGTCAGCGATCCCCCGGCTGATTAGTAGCTTTTCCCGCGTAATGTTCTATATCTTAGATGCGTTTGCAAATGTACTGATCCTCGAAAGGGATTTTTTGGATGTACATGTGCATTTCCGATCTACATGAAAAAAAACATGGCATAATTGAAGACCTATTATATGCTGAAAGCCAGGGACCACAACAATTACAGCTCGTTTGGCTCCCGTCATTTGGGCCTGGAATCGCAGAATTCATTTACAATTCTGCGTCCCAACTTGTTTGGCTGCCAGGAATCCGGATATGGAAATCATTCCTAAATTCCGTGGAATTGATCCGGTAACTAAGCTAGATTCCGACCAGATACTCGTCATTTGTCTAGAATTGTTCAATCTGCGTGCCAAGTCCGCCTCCGTCTGGCCGTCGCCGTCCTCGTCGGCCTATTCCGCCTCGCCTTCTCGCTGTCCTCGCTCCGCCCAGTCTCGTCGTCCTCGCCGGCCAGTCCGCCTCGCCATCGCTGTCCTCGCTCCGCCCAGTCTCGCCGGCCTAGTCCGTCTCGCCGTCGCCGGCCCAGTCTGTCTCGCCGTCGCCGTCCTTGCTCCGCGTCGCCGAGCACCAGCTGCACTCGTCGTCCTCGCTCCTTGCCGCCGAGCACCTGCTGCAGTCGCTAACCTCGCTCTGCGCCGTCGAGCGCCTGCTGCAGTCGCTCACTGGGCGGAGCCTCGAGATGGTGACCGGGACGCAGCTTGATTTTGTCCGGCGTCTTCACTCTTAATCTCCGGCCGGCTGGAGATGACCTTGCTCCAGCGAGCCTCGTCCTACCACCTACCGCAGCTTCGCCGGCTCCGAAGACTACGGCGGCGGTCCATCTCCAGCTCCGTGTGTTTCCTTGCTGAGCACTTGCAGCCAGAGCTGGTAGCGGTGGGGATCCGTGTGTGTTTTGGACGATTGGTTTGGGTCAGGTTGGAGGAGGATGCAAGGACGGGTGCCAGGCCACTGTCCCGATTTACTGCTTCAATTCACAAATCCTGTGACAGCCAAACACGGAAATTTGTTTTGGAATTGCAATTTTACCAAATGAAATGATGTGGGGAATGTGCTTTCATTTCATTTGTATCAAATGAAATGAAACCACGGGTTCCAAACGAGCTGTTAGAGGATTTGGCTAGAAATTCATAAAAAAGGAAAAACATTTGGGATTAAAAATCTTCCATTGGCCTTAGCTTTTCTATTTGTGGACGCTTCAAATCATAAACTAAGCCCATTTAGGCCCAACAAGGAACCCATGTTAATTATGTGGTTCTTTTGTGTCCTAAAAGAACATGGATCTTTTATTTCTCTATCAGTCTTTTTATCTCTGTGAATACATTTGTGTAACTACAATGGATTGGTTAATAAGTATATGAATAATCTAGTCCCACAAATTCTATGGAATACCATGCCAGTTAACTTCCATGAGCATGCATATCTATATGCATGAGACCAGATATGCATATAACAACGAATTTATAGGAGAAAATGACAGTTAAGAAATAAGGGAAGGAAAGAAAATATAAGGAAAAATATAAGAAAATGACAAGTTAAGAAATGGTGTTGGAGTATTTTTTTACAATTATATGTGACTTGGATGGCTCAATCGACCATAACATGTTCGCATTCTTGGAGTAAATGGTGGAGAGAGATCGAGGGGAAGGCATGCATGGAGGTGGAGCTTCAAGGTCAATAATTGGGCATGTGTTTGGAGAAGGGAGAGGGATGGTACTACGATTAGATATCAATACCAATACATATGTTTGTTGTGACAAGAGTGTATATCCACCTCATTTATCATATAAGGAAATTAAAATAGTTATGTGAAAAAATTTATAGAATGTTTGCTTTACTTGGATTAGAAATTATTATTCTCTGGAGACTACACTTAATTTAATATATTTTTCTAACTTTCTAGAAAATATCGGGCACATGGGTTCCTCAGTCTTTCCTATGATCTAATCATACATAGACATGTTTCATATGTGGTTACAGTCCTGTAAAATTTAAGAGAACGAGTCATTGCAAACCGCAATTTTTGATAGCCATCTAGGTTAGGAATTTAGTGGCGCCATGGAAACGAGAAAGATTGTTTGAGTAACAACAATCGATATAAATAATATATTGAGATTCTAAAACTATGTTGTCGAAGAAGAAATTGTCACATTGCACTTTAAAAACAAATACATTTCAATGACAGTTGATAGAGGAGAGAGCACATAACAACAAGATTCAAAAGTAGGGTATAGTAGAGTGCGTGAGAATTAAAAATGTATATAAGGAATACTTCTTATGCTTTAGAAATAGAAGACGTTCTAGAGAGCTTGCAATTTATTTTCTTCCATTTCTCCTATATAAATATATTATCAGAATCATATGTAAAGATTAATATCGTTATTTTGTGCTACAAAATATAAATTAATAATTATATTTTAGCAACATACTCGTATACAAAACAATGAGGGAAGTTTTTCTTGGAGACCTCGAAAACATGATGCCCACATATATATATGTTAAGAACACATCATTTGTATTGACCGTGTCTAGTGAGAAAGCATAGCTAGTACAGCTTATCTTGTGAGGAAATCACATGCGTACCAAACGGTTATGTACTGTCTGAATTATCAGATTTCTCCGAACATCAGAATGGCAAATCTCTCAAGGTGCCATGTTAACTAAAACGATAGCCAGTATACAATTTATTGCCATCTGCAAGGTAGCATTTGCCTAGTGATAAAAGTTGGTAGGGCCCTGTCACCGTAAAGCTGCTTCAGGATACACAAAAGTATTAATTCCTCCACCAAATGAACCTCTGATACATGTTCAACAAAAATAGGCAAAGTAGAAACCTTGCTTCCAGTTGACGTTATAGAAAATTAATTCCCCTTTGCATATTATTAGCCTGTTGCACTTACTCAAATTTAAGAGGAGTTGGCTTTGCTAGCTTTCCCTTGTCACATTTCATACATACCAATCAACACAAGAGAGAAGAGGATTAAAGTCTAGAGTCTGTCGGATAGGAGTGAAAGGTATCTGAAATAGACACTGACTGATGCGTGATACCTTTACAGTTTACACATATACGGTATGGCATGTCTGCCAAGATCCCGAAGGTGTTCAAGAAGAATTTTGTTATCCCCGAGGAGGCAAAGGCAAGGAAAGCTAGACGGCAGAAACACCTAGCTTAAGAGCAACTCCAGCCGTTGCGCCCTTCAAGCGCGATATGCCGGCGAAAAGAAATTGTTGGCCTATTTCTGGGGACGCCGGCATCCTGGGGGCGTACTGGGGTGGCCTGTTTCCCAGTAGCCCCCCAACCCAGTACACTTCAGCCGTTGGTTCGTGGTGCTGCTGCGCGGTAGGTGGAAAAAAGTGAGAGGAGAGAGGAGAGAGAGGAGAAAAGGAGGAGAGAGGAGAAAAGGAGGAGAGAGAGGACGGTGGGAGGCTGACTGTGGGGCTGCTGTATGTAAAAACGAGTTGCCGGCGCCCCCAGGCCGAACCCAGCGCGCTGGGTTCAGCTTGGAACGTCGGGGTAATCTTTTGCTCTAATCCGGCGAAAAACAACGTTCTGGGGGTGCGACTGGGAGGATTTTTGTCCGCCGACGGCCAAAAAATGCTCCTGGGAGCTCCTGGGGGGCCGGCTGGAGTTGCTCTAACATGTGAGCTTACCTGATACGTCAATAAAGGGAAAGCCATACGACTAATTATGCATAAATTATTGCTGTCATGATCCACCTGAATTTATTACAGCTACTACTATGTAATACTACAGGTAGAGCATGCAAATGAATTCTTGCCATTAGCGGAGAAAGTTCTCATAATTGACTAGAAGCTGGCAATTGCCAATTAGTGTGGGAGCTTGTTTGGGCAAAGTTATATATGTATTTCTAAGTGTTTGAAGTAAGTTTGGTGCGCATAGAGATTTGACTCAGCAGTTGTATTTCTTTTATGCACACTCATTGAGGATTCTATCTAAAAAAGAAGTTATTCTGGCTTGCATGAAGGTGCTAGAGCCGAGACTGGTTACCAAAAGCTGCTGGTATCGACCCGTTGAATGTGTTCATGTGAAGGTCCAGGATCTCCTCGAGGATGAAGGCCAGATCACGCCCAATTCGATCCTTGAAAGACCCATTGCACTACAGCGGCAGCTCGGGCTCGAGCAACAGCGGGAGATAAGTCTTCTCTTCATTTAGCATTCAGTCTATCTTCGGAACTCTTTCTGACTAAAGAAAAAAAGGAAGCAAAGCTATATTTCGATCCAAGCCCTAGGTATTCCAAAATGGGACCGAAAGAAGATGATGAAGACAGGTATCAACCACCAATTTGCATACCTTTCCATTAACAGTGCACTTGCTCTCAAAGATTCTTCATGAGTGAGGAGATAGACTTTCCCTCAATACCGTAGTTGACGAATTGGTAAACAAACGGGTCTTTCATAGTCTCAAATCTTACCATTTCTTAATTTATTTCTACTACTGGTTGGTTTGGACAAACAGTAATATTGAAGACAACGCGAAGAGCCCTCTGAACGAGCCATGTCATAAGTAGACTACCCGAGAAGGCTCCGGTAATGACATTGGTACCAGGGGTTCTATGACCAAAAATCTTTTTTTTTCTCCTGGCGTTTATGTATTTATTATCGCGTTCCTCGAAATCCTCTCTTCCCCGAAGAAAGTATTCCTCACCTCGCATAGAAGTCAGTGAATTGATGCTTAATGAGTAGTCTCATTACGGCCAAAGCTATAATCGTAGTCTCCTGACATCTGAGGTAAGGTTCTTGAAAATCCACTCCAGCTATTCTCAAGCCCAGATGTGGATCCTTGAAATACTCTCGATCAATCAAATCTTCTCTTTCCTGATTCTCTATATCTCCTTTCTTGGGCTCATATCCTAGCCCGAATCTCTCATCAGCAGAAGTCTTGGATAAGAATCTACAAACGCACTAGAACGCCCTTGTTGACGATTCTTTATTGCAACAGCATCTAGGGTTCCTCGAATAATGCGATATCTCACACCGGGTAAATCAATTTAGGATTTAACTAACCCGATGCTTCGGAGAGTCTAGAGCAGAAGGAAGATGCTGAGGGCCAAAAGGCGTATTTTCACCATTGGCAATTACGTAAACCAGCGCGCTTGTTGAAGCCAATGTTCCGACTTTTTGTAGCACTTAACAACAGGATGTATTTTCTTTGGTGTTATTTTAGATGTACTAGTTTAATGCCCGTGCATTGCTACGGGGTAAAAACATCTATCCTAATTCAAAAATGTGTGTTCAACATGACAACATCTGATTTCATTCCTATGACGACGATATCGATTCTCACTCCCGTTTCTTTCCCAATTGTCTTATTTCTCCTTAACTATCACCTCCTTTTGGTATCTTTCTCCCCGTCTCTCTACTTCCATCGTTATAGTTTCAAAAATATGTCAACTCTCCTTTCCATTGCTTGAGCACCTTTTCAAAACTTTAGCAAATTTATGATATGGTCCTCACTCCTCACATATCGCCCGCAAAGAAATTGTTGAATTTTTATTAATGACAATGTTTATCCTTCAATGACAACAAAGATAACGCATTTGTGACTACAAGAAACTAAAAAACAATAAATAAGATGTACAACTGAAAAAATCAAACTAAAACAAATACCTAATTAACTTAAATGCCCCCATTCATTAAACTTTCTCCAATTTCATTGTGTTCCACACATTGCTGCAGCGTGACCTAGGCTGTACACTGTCAGCAGTTATTGCCAGGGAGGTCTTCTATGTACACCGAGAGGGAGAAGTTGGGCACACACATCCCTCATCGGCGTATCTCCCCCTTCCTCCCCCTTCCTGTTCTGCCGGCGTCCCTTCTGGACAGGAGTTCTCCTCTGTACCTCCTTCTTTGGCCAGAGGAATGTTCCAGGTCCCTACCCCTGCTCGTTTTCATTGGTGTTTGCTGAAGTGATCCATAAACTATGTGAATGAATGAACAATATTTAATTTATCATTGCTTTATATATTTGGATTCAAACAACATAAATTTTCCAAAAGAAGACGGATTTAGGAATAAGCTACTTTGGTTCACATGATTTCAGGTTTCAGATTTCTATCCCAGGACAGAGTACAATTTTGATATGAGTGTAACATATATATACGTATGATGTCTTAGATCTTATTGATTGCACAATTCACATCATTTGAAAAACTTACAGAACTTGCAGTATGGCAGCATATATTTTGTTCCCTCTGTTTAATTTTTTTTACAAAAGTATCTACTCCTTGGCTCTGTTTAAATCGATTATACATGAAAAAATAAGGTGTTTCCACGGAACATAGGTCCCTAGATTTATCGGGCATGTAGCAACCATTGATATATATATTTGAATTATATTTTTATAATTGCCACACAACACATGCATGATGCCCACGTCAATTTTATGAACTACTTTCCAAGAACTCAAAATATGTATGTTCACCATTCGATATCTCAAAGCTAACCGAACATATGGTCTATTCTATCACAAAACAAACAGTGATATCTACAATTTACGAAATAATATCTCATATACTAACTCACATATCATTCACATATAGTTTATGGACAAACAAATATAATTTTTTTACAATAATTGATCGTGTATTGTGTAATGCTTATGGCTATATCAACCAGTCTTATTCAAATTGGTCACAGGTGAGATAATTGGTCTTGCAAGGATTATTAGGTCTGGTAGATTTTATTTGTCAAGTAGTGTAGAATGTAAGCCCAAATAGATCAAGAATACAATGACGAAAGTATTTGAAAAAAAAAACATGAGGGATATAATTCTGGTCAATCGAATTGAATATTTTAATTCCAGATAAGGAAATCAGATTTCAGATATGCAACAAATCTCACGATACGGTGTGGATGAACCTGATGCCGGTAGCCTTTGTTCTTCCTTGCTGCAACACACCCGGTATGTCGAGGGCTCGATCTGTCATCACCGGTCATGGATGCAGGTTCCTGGACACATACATACAATTTCTGTTATTGAATTTACAGTACAGTCATATAATGATGATCAACTGTTTCACTTAAGAGAGAAAATATTCAGGGGGAAAAGAAGATTTACTTAATGCAGTAACCCTCCAATTTACGGTGTCTAAGCTTGCACCAATTGTTGAATACAGCTAAACGTTTTGTACAAAGAATCATACTGAATAACATGTTTCGTAGTTGTAATAAGTGATCATTGGCTGCATGGAGGTGAAATCCACGAACCAAACCAGGAATATGTAAAGCGGAACCTTAATCCTACAATTATTAATTAACAGAGAAATCGAAAGGCAAAAAAAAACTGAATGAAGTGAATTAAAATAGACAGGGGATTGAACCGATGGTGTGCATCTTACTCTTTGATTCGTCCATGTCGCTTGACTGTCACGGCCGGAGACAGAAGCCAATCGAGGAAGAGAAGCGCTTGGCAGAGACGTTCTGCCGGGGGAATGAGTTGACGTGCGGCAGGATACACGGCTAGCTGGTTGTCGTGGGTGTCGCTGCAGGCTGCAGCTACTGGAGATGGCGAAGCCATCCAGGGCCGTTGCCTCGTCGTCCAATGGGAGCTTACCGCGCACGGTGCCGTACACCCGCCACCGCTCCCTGTACTCCGCCAGCATCGCGCGGAAAACCTTGAAGTACCCCACCTCTCGCACGTCCAGGAGCGGAGGAGGCGCCCAGATCTGGAAGCGGAGCAGATGAGAACTTTGCTCCTTCACTTGTAGAGGATAGGGACGTGGGGTGGGGAGCAAGGGCGGGTAGTGCAGCACGGCGTGAGACGGGAGCGAAGGCAGCGTGAGAGACGGGAATTGCACCCCGTGAACCCGGACTTCTTCCTCCGGGGCACGGCCGCCGGGCCGAGCTTGGCCGCCTCGCCCGCGGCGGAGGGCAGCTGCTCCGCCTCGAGCGGGCTGCGGCCGAGCTCCCAGACGTACCGCCGGGCCGAGTCTGGCCGACTCGCCCGCGGCGGAGGGCGGCTGCTCCGCCTCGAGCGGGCTGCGACCGAACTCCCAGACGTACTGGCAGTGGCGCGCGCACCTCCTCCGGTATGGCCCAGTAGAGGCGGCGGTAGACGCCCACGAGGCGCGCCGTGCGGCGCCGCCGCCGCCGCACCATCTCCTCCCGCGTGAGCGCGTCCGCCGTCGCCTCCATCTCCGGACTCCGGGGACGGCGGGCCGCCCGGGGAGTTAGGGTTTCGGGCCTCCGTCGCGGCGACGGACGCGTCGGGTTCGATCTTGGGCGTCGTCAGCGCCGGTTTCTCCAACCGGAACGGGGGGCGAGACGGAAGGAGCGGCGGCGGCGTGACCCTGTGTTAGGGTTTCATCATGGGAGGAGGCCGTGCGGTGACCCAGCACACCACTGCATGGTGTAGTGTGCAAGTCGTTGACATAATACTCACACAAGGACCTATCCGTGAATATTACATCTCTCAGAGTGATACAACAGAAACATAGCAGGTCCAAGGTAACACTATAGGATTACAACAAAATTCAATACAAAATCTCGAGAACCTCCTCGATACATAGAGGATAGCCTCGTGCAATGAAATCCAGAAAAGAGCCAGTTCGTAGCACTAAGCTGGAGATTAACTCTAGCTCTAACTCCTAATCCATTACTGCTATTGCCACAACCTTAATCTACTCTATCTGAAGTGTCTCAATCTCATATTGTACTCGTCCTTTCAACAGACGTGGTCGCCTCCGTTGGTAGAGTGATCTTCTCGACATCGTTGACATTGCTCCTTCGTGGCTGTTGTTGTTGTTCTTCCGTTGATGAAGTAGCGGTTGAGTCCTTGTTGAAGGTCTCAATGTCGTGAGGGATCACCGTCAACTCCTTTGATGGCTCCAAGATCTAAGCAGGGGGTCAAAGGGCAAGGGTGAGTAACCAGCGTTACCCAGCAAGTCCATTATGTACGGTGGGAAGTTTGATGCACTAGCTACAGCTTTAGACTCCAGGGAGCCTTAAGCTTAATGCAAGGTTTTTGTAAACATTTCTTCAAGAGGTTGCTTTTATTACTGAAGACTATGTCCGTCATCCTTCACAGGGCTAGAACTTTCATGGAGTTCCTTTCCTGCAGCGTTCGCAGCTCCTTCCCGGAACAGGGAGTAACATGTTACAATTTTTTACACTCTGCAGAGGTGCGTTACTTTACCCATAAGAGATCAAGACTTTGTTGCACAACCGGGTGATCTTTCCCGTCCACACTCTCTTTGGTGTGGGGCCCAGTTTTTGATCCAAGTCATTCACTGTGCTTCTCCACACAACGCATGCCCACCCTTTTGTAGGTTTGTCCTCCCCTAAATCTTTAGGCAGACCGTTCCAGACTCAAAAGTCCTCCCCTATGCCTAACAGATTGCCCGTTCCAGACATTCCTACAATCCATCATAGGCACCAGGTATCATGGGACCTAAGGGTTGATGGGGTCGTTGCATAGAAAACAAAAAATTTTCCTACGAAACAAGCGGAAGAAACCCCAAGGATCTAGATCTACTAGATGGAGGTAGCGAAGACGAGATCCAATCTCTTACCCTTGAAGGTCAACAAACGCGTTTTGTCGGTGCAGGGGTTGGCTAGTCGATCCCCGCAACTAGACTCATCTAGTCGCGAGGAGATGTATTTCCTCGAAGTCCAATTCGACGAGGTGCCACAAGGGGCAGCACCTCCGCGGTATCCACACGTATGGCTCGATGTAGATCTCCGCCTTCTTGATCCCGCAAGCAAGGTGGAGATGGCAAGATGGATCTCGGCACCACGACGGTTGTGGTGGCGTTGATGATGTTGATCTCCACGAGCATGGCTACGCCTAGCCAAGCACAAGAGGGAGAGGACCATGGCGCAGCAACCCTAGCAAGGAGAGGTGGTGCGGCAAGGTGGAGGTGGAGGAGCATGGCGCGGCAGCCCTCCGGGAGGGGTGGCGCAAGAGGAGAGGTGCGGCCAAGGGAGGGGGTGGCGGCTAGGGCAGGAGGGAGCACCAGGGGGTGCGGCAGCCCTCCCCCAGCCCCTCCTTATATAGGTGGCCAGGGGGGCTGCGCCCCTTGCCCTCTTAGGGCCGGCGGCAAGGGGGGAGGCTTGCCCCCCAAGCAACCCTCTAGGGTTTAGGCCGGCCCCCCCTTCTAGAAGCTTGGCCCGCATGGGCCATTGAGGGAGTGGTGCGGCTGGCCCAATAGGCCAGCCCACTACCCCTTCATGCCTTGTGGGCCCCATACTCCTATGGGCCCCACTTCTAGACCCCTCTAGAACCTTCTAGAACTTTCCGGTACCCTACCGAAATATTCCGGAACTTTTCCGATACCTCCGGAAACCACTTTCCTTATATGAATCTTATTCTCCGGACTCTTCCGGATCTCCTCGTGATGTCTAGGATCCCATCCGAGACTCCGAATCACCATTCGTTCATACCATCAAAAATCTCAAGCCCTAGCTACATCGAAGCTTTAAGTGTGTGACCCTACGGGTTCGAGAACATGCAGACATGATCATATCAATAATCAATAGCGGGACCGGGATGCCCATATTGACTCCCACATATTCAACGAAGTTCTTTATCGATTGAACCACGATGCCGGAGATTCTTAATCTCATATACGATTCCCTTTGTCTCACCGATATTTAATTTGCCCGAGATTTGATCGTCGATATCTCCATATCTAGTTCTATCTCGTTACCTGGCAAATTCTCTTTACTCGTCCATAATATAGGATCACCGTGATTACCACTTAATCACATGGTTGCAACCTTTCTGATGCTATATTACCGAGAGGGCCCAGAGATATCTTTTCCGTCACAAGGAAGGACAAATCCCAGTCTTGATTCATGTCACCCAACAAATACCATCGGAGATACCTGAAAGCCACCTTTATAATCACCCAGTTACGAAGTGACGTTTGATGTCCACAAAGCATTCCTCCGGTAAACGGGAGTGACATAATCTCATGGTCTAAGGAAACTATACTTGGCATACTAAAAGTGTTGGCAATGAAACTGTTGTGACACGATCAATTGCAACTCTTTATTATCGGGTCTTGTCCATCATATCATTACTCCTAATGATATGACTCCGTTATCAAGTGACTGTAACAAGTCCATGGTTAGGAAACTCTAACCATCTCTTGACTAACGAACTAGTCCGGTAGAGGCTTACTAGGGACACCTGTTTGTTTATATTCCACACATGTATTATGTTTCCGGTTAATACAATTATAGCATGGATAATAAACTATTATCATAAACATGAATATGCTAATAAACCATTTTATTATTGCCTCTAGGGCATATTCCCAACAGTCTCCCACTTGCACTAGAGTCAATAATCTAGTTTACATTTTCTCGATCCAACACTCATGGTGTCTAACACTCATGGAGTCTCAGTGCTGATCATGTTTGCTCGTGGAAGAGGTTATGTCCGTGTTCTGTACTATATAGTTCTTTATGTTCTTTGCAAAACGTCAATGTCACCTAATTTGACATTACTTTATCATCTCATGATAAACCTATTATCATCACATGATAATCATCATATGATGAATATAATATATTTGGTTAGAGAGTGAGATTTTCGTTTCCCTTTTATGCCTACATGACGTATGATCAGTCAATAGGACTTTCTCATAGCATGTGCACCCGGAACTCACTCAGTCTTGAAACAAAATTTCTCAAACCATAATATTATATCTTTCAATCCTTAAATTAATCATATACTCCTATATGTTGTAGACTCACAAATCGACAGTGCCATCATGTCACTTCGATATTTTCGATCATGCTTTCGCTGCGCTTCTGCTATTATGAGATCCCCAATCTAGTTTGGTTTTATGACTTCAACCAAGTCTACCAATCTCTAGATTCTATTATCTCATCTTCATGTTAAAATGACTCCTCATTCTAACACGTTCTTCTAACCAAGAACTTGGGTCACATATCGTCAAATACAAACACATGGTTCTTATATGTTTAGTCCTATGAACAATTCATAGCGAATTCTAACATATCCTCCAACCATCATTTTGTACTGAGTTATCAACTCAATGTTTCACCTATTTCTCACAAGCAGATGAACCTTTCTTCTCTTGTTTTATTTTGAACTCCTTCAAAATCTTACTTAGGTTAAACATCATGACATAATGCTTTATCAAACATATCTATCCTCCATAGATACATCCATCTCCATGGATATTTGACGTTCAAACTAACTTCATAAGTTATGCGTTTTGGTTCCTGACTTATTTACAACATTTATGAAATCTCCATTTCACACAAACAAGATGTTGTAAACTCCCACTCAAATATACACCATACACATATTAAATTGTGAAACCACTTTGGCTCCCACTCAGAAATATGTTATATTATATTTGACCATGATTAGCTAGCTCCCACTCAAACATATGTCTCCACATATTTTGATCTTGGAAAATAGTTTCTGCTCTGACTTAATATATGTCGCCACATATCTTAATTAGATCACACTCGTGTAATTTCTCGATATTTTGGACACCTCCAAAATTCTTAATTAACTATTAATATCGAGAACTCTTTATACGAAACGCTAGTACTCTACTAGCTTTAAGTTTTATTTATTCTCTACAAAACACCTTTTGAGGAATAAATATGTGAAACATCACTTTCACAAAATCAAGCAACAATTACTTTGTGATTTAAACTTAACATCGAATGACTCTTAGTCACTTTCGTATTTAAGGTTTCTATTTCTTCTTTGTAGTTTCGTAGGTATGTCTTGTTTCTCAAACATGACAAGTAAATCATGAATATTATTTTGTAACCTGACAAAATTTTATATTCTTGAATCCTACTTTTCTTTAGACAAACTAAACCGAAATTCGATGATCACCATCATCAATTCCTTTATGTGTCAAGTTTTAACCAACATAGCACTTTACATATGTGCCACTTGATACATAAACAAGCAAGGTTTTAGCTTTTCCATTCCATCAATTCTTTTATCAATGAAACCTTTTCACGATAAATCCACTAAAAAATTTAACACAATCAACAATTGATTTGTCCCTTTTAGTCTCTCATTGTGGAATATCTATTCATAGTCACATATGAATATACTACAAACTTTATTTGCTATAGTTTCTAATTATCTCATAATTAATGAAACCACTGTTTCACATAACTCATATGCGAAATGCAAATCATTAAATAGATCCTTATTTCTAAACAGAGTGTTTATCAAATAAATCTAAATGCAATTATCAAACCCCCGAAATAAAACCCTTCTTTGAGACCACACAATATCAAATAGTGTGTGATTACAATATCTTAGGACATATCAAACTCCTTTGAAAATATTCTAAATATTGTAATTTGTGATAACACTTCTCACAAGTCCGCATACTAACATATAACTCAAATATTTTGTCTCTTTTGATCAAATCATAAAGACTCAATTTTCTTGTTAACTTAATATCCTAAACTCCAGAATTTTATTTGATCTCATCAAATATCATAACTCGAATAAATACACCTATTTAATCATTTATGATGGAGTACACAAAATAATGACATCTAACATTTGCTGAAAATACAACCAACACTTGTGTTTATTTTCGGCAATTCATGGCACTCTTCCAAAGGGTGGCATTTTAGTCATACTCCTTACAATAAGGCGCATTGATAAAACATCAAAATGTTTATTCAATCTTTAGCACGACTAAAACAATTGTCATTATTAAGTTTTGGATATTTTAGTATGTCACATATTTTATAAATGTTCAACCAATTTATCGTCTAGATTATAATAAGAATAATACACTTATAATCGAAAACTTTGTGATTTCCAAAAAGGATCACTCATGAAAATAGAACAACCATTGTCTTTAACATGAATAACCGTCTCACATAAGCAAGACACACTAATTAAAATCACACTTAATTCGATTACAAAACTTATTCAAATCCTCTAATCCAAATGATAAATGTAGAGACAGATCGTTGCCAGCATCAACTCCTTGACTGCCACTATTCTGCAACGTCTTCCCATATCCTTTATGCAAATCTCAAGCAGCAGGTTCTGTTTCATAAAACAGAATGAGTATCAAATACTTATCGGAACCGCCACAATTGCAATTTGGACTTAAACACTTATAACTTGTATATCAATATATACTTTCTGCTTTGTCAACTTCTCTTGCTATGGGTTCCACTTTGACATGACGCAGCCGAGACACAAACTCATAGAAAGTGATCAAATCCCTTCCCATGACCTAGTCTCCAACACAATTCTTGAAGCTGGGGAGAAGCTAGCGTATCACCCCATCTATCGCGAAACCGTCATTCATCTCGTGGTTCCAAACAAGCACTAGATGATGATGTATCTCATGCATTATCCTCAGGTGTTGTTCCAAGCAAGTGTTCTCTTCCATCTTGAGTGAAAGAAAACCGTTCAGACATTCGAACCTTACAATTCTAACTTGTGCTGAAAAACTATTTTTCAGCTCATCAACAATCTCCATTGCAATCAAGTTCTTGAATTGTCTACTTAGGTCAGAATTCATGAAGGTGCACATCATCCACTTGACTTTCAAGTAGGTGGTTCAAAGCCACTCCATGTACTCTTCATCGCTTGCAGAAATATTTAGGTTTATCTCCTATTGGTTCTTCTAGCACGTAGAGCTGAGCATGGGTGTTTAGGACTTCTTTCAAACGCAGGTACCACTTAACAAAATTGACCCACCGAGATGCAGTTTTTCAACAACGAACAGACTACCGTAGTCAACCATGATCTACAAGGATTTTTGCAAAGACATCTGGACTTTTGTTTATGATAATTTTAGTTCATCTTAATGAACTCCCACTAAACTCAACATCTCTCTGGTTGTTTAGTGACACATGATCCAACTACACCACAACCGATCATCACGTGAGATGATGTAGCTTCAATGGTGAACATCGCCATGTTGATCATATCATCCATATGACTCGTGTTTAGCCTTTCGGCTCTTGTGTTCCGAGGCCATGTCTGTACATGCTAGGCTCGTCAAGGAAACCGTAGTATTTTCGCATGTGTAAATCTGGCTTACACCCGTTGTATGTGAACGTTGAATCTATCACACCCGATCATCACGTGGTGCTTCGAAACGAAGATCTTTGGCAATGGTGCATACTAGGGAAGAACACATCTTGATATTAACGTGAGAGATCACCTTATCATGCTACCGTCGCGATCACATCTAAGCATAACAATAAGGTGCACAAAAAGGGATTAACATCACATGCAATTCATAATTGTGATATGATATGGCCTTTCTTCTTATGCTTTTTGATCTCCATCTTCAAAGCACCGGCATGATCTCCATCATCGTGGCGCCATCACCATGGTTGTCCACCAACTATTGCGACTACAACTAATGCTACTCTTAGCAATAAAGTAAAGCAATTACATGGTGATTCAATGACACGCAGGTCACATAAAAATAAAAGACAACCATATGGCTCCTGCCGGTTGCCGTACTCATCGACATGCAAGTCGTGAAAGATTACAAACATGATCATTGCATACATTATCACAAATCACATATTGGCCATACCACATCACATGACCCCCTCTGCAAAAACAAGTTAGACGTCCTCTACTTTGTTTATGCAATTTTTACGTGGCTTGGGTCAACAAGATATAACCGTTCTAATCTACGCAAAACCACAACGGTGATATAGTAGTTGCTTATTTACTCATCCTTTTGAAAGGCCTTTCATTGAAAATTGCATCTTCACTAAAGTAAGAGAAACATACACCCGCCAGCCACTTATGCAATACAAGTTGCATGTCTGTCGTGGAACCGGTCTCTCGTGCGTGGACGAGTAAGGTTGGTCCGGGCCGCTTCATCTCACAATACCGCAAAGACGCAAAGTGCACGCGAGAAGGTAGCAACATAAAATATCAACGCCCACAACACTTGTGTTCTAATCGCACCAACATCTACGAATAGATCTAGGCTCTGATACCACTGATGGGGTCGTTGCATAGAAAACAAAAAATTTTCCTACGAAACAAGCGGAAGAAACCCCAAGGATCTAGATCTACTAGATGGAGGTAGCGAAGATGAGATCCAATCTCTTACCCTTGAAGATCAACAAACGCGTTTTGTCGGTGCAGGGGTTGGCTAGTCGATCCCCGCAACTAGACTCATCTAGTCGCGAGGAGATGTATTTCCTCGAAGTCCAATTCGACGAGGTGCCACAAGGGGCAGCACCTCCGCGGTATCCACACGTATGGCTCGATGTAGATCTCCGCCTTCTTGATCCCGCAAGCAAGGTGGAGATGGCAAGATGGATCTCGGCACCACGACGGTTGTGGTGGCGTTGATGATGTTGATCTCCACGAGCATGGCTACGCCTAGCCAAGCACAAGAGGGAGAGGACCATGGCGCAGCAACCCTAGCAAGGAGAGGTGGTGCGGCAAGGTGGAGGTGGAGGAGCATGGCGCGGCAGCCCTCCGGGAGGGGTGGCGCAAGAGGAGAGGTGCGGCCAAGGGAGGGGGTGGCGGCTAGGGCAGGAGGGAGCACCAGGGGGTGCGGCAGCCCTCCCCCAGCCCCTCCTTATATAGGTGGCCAGGGGGGCTGCGCCCCTTGCCCTCTTAGGGCCGGCGGCAAGGGGGGAGGCTTGCCCCCCAAGCAACCCTCTAGGGTTTAGGCCGGCCCCCCCTTCTAGAAGCTTGGCCCGCATGGGCCATTGAGGGAGTGGTGCGGCTGGCCCAATAGGCCAGCCCACTACCCCTTCATGCCTTGTGGGCCCCATACTCCTATGGGCCCCACTTCTAGACCCCTCTAGAACCTTCTAGAACTTTCCGGTACCCTACCGAAATATTCCGGAACTTTTCCGATACCTCCGGAAACCACTTTCCTTATATGAATCTTATTCTCCGGACTCTTCCGGATCTCCTCGTGATGTCTAGGATCCCATCCGAGACTCCGAATCACCATTCGTTCATACCATCAAAAATCTCATAACCCTAGCTACATCGAAGCTTTAAGTGTGTGACCCTACGGGTTCGAGAACATGCAGACATGATCATATCAATAATCAATAGCGGGACCGGGATGCCCATATTGACTCCCACATATTCAACGAAGTTCTTTATCGATTGAACCACGATGCCGGAGATTCTTAATCTCATATACGATTCCCTTTGTCTCACCGATATTTAATTTGCCCGAGATTTGATCGTCGATATCTCCATATCTAGTTCTATCTCGTTACCTGGCAAATTCTCTTTACTCGTCCATAATATAGGATCACCGTGATTACCACTTAATCACATGGTTGCAACCTTTCTGATGCTATATTACCGAGAGGGCCCAGAGATATCTTTTCCGTCACAAGGAAGGACAAATCCCAGTCTTGATTCATGTCACCCAACAAATACCATCGGAGATACCTGAAAGCCACCTTTATAATCACCCAGTTACGAAGTGACGTTTGATGTCCACAAAGCATTCCTCCGGTAAACGGGAGTGACATAATCTCATGGTCTAAGGAAACTATACTTGGCATACTAAAAGTGTTGGCAATGAAACTGTTGTGACACGATCAATTGCAACTCTTTATTATCGGGTCTTGTCCATCATATCATTACTCCTAATGATATGACTCCGTTATCAAGTGACTGTAACAAGTCCATGGTTAGGAAACTCTAACCATCTCTTGACTAACGAACTAGTCCGGTAGAGGCTTACTAGGGACACCTGTTTGTTTATATTCCACACATGTATTATGTTTCCGGTTAATACAATTATAGCATGGATAATAAACTATTATCATAAACATGAATATGCTAATAAACCATTTTATTATTGCCTCTAGGGCATATTCCCAACAAGGGTTCCCACCCATGTTGCGTGTAGTCCCGCAAGACCTACCGCGTACGATCCTGGTCACCCGTTGGCATGCATCCGGGAGAAGTACAGATGGCATTTCCCGTCCCATTCCAGGTCTTATGGTTAACGCGTCTTTACGGCGCAATCATTATGACGGCATTTGTTGTTAATTCCTAGGTAATACTTTCCCGTGCAAGTGGGACCTCCGGACCAATTCATCTTACCATGGTCCCACCTGCCCTCCATAGTAGGTTACCACCAAATAGGTAGACAACCAATAGTCATGTTATTCAGAAAATAGCTTTATGCTTTCTTGGAATAGGTGATAGTAATATAGAGTTTGAAAATAGTTTCTTTAACAAGTATTTCAAAGAGATATGAGCAAGTGATGAACTTGCCTGCGATAGAGATGGCAGTTCATGCCCTTCGGGGTTCTAGGATTGCGTCAGAACCTGGAGATCTGAAAACAGCAAAGTAGTCCGGGTAAGGACTACTGGAAACACTTGCAATATGCTATTATGCATAAATATGAGATGCATCGTATATAACCCAAAATACCCAAACTCATAAGTAAGCGCTTCGCGTTATTGATTACTTTGTTAACGGTGAAATGCTTTAAGTTGTTATAGCTTTTAGACTTAGGTGCTTGCTATGATTATCGAAGTAATGTTTTACATGATTAATAAACAGCTTACAGGTGCTTAGTTAAGGATTGCATTTATTTCATAATTTTATTTTATTTAACTACTTTCAAAAAGTTATAACACTAAAGTGTAAGATTTTCAAATGAAATCCTTTTTGTGTGTTTTACCTAGGATGAGTAACGGGACAATCATTTACATTATGGTATTTGAGGTCAAATTTTATGTGCTGAACCTTTATTTCAAATTTATTTTATTTTTAGAAAACTAGTAGTTTTAGAAGCTAATACAATTCAATTCCAGATACTATCTTTTAATTAATTAGATAAGAAAGTTATTTTCAAATAATTTATTTTAAAATAATTGAAATAATATCCAATTATGGATCTTAGAATTTTTCATTCAATAAAACCTTTTTAATAAATTAAATAAAAATCATATTTGAAATCCTTATAAAATTTGGAGTTGAAAACATATTTTTATTTAATTTTAGGAATTTATTTGAATTTCAAAATTTTAAGTGATGATTAAGTGGCAATTTGGTAATTCTAAACAACTTTTAATTTTAGTTACTAAACTATGAATGAATTTGTCATATTTAAATAGGTTTCATTTTTCTAAGAATTTTGGTATATTATTTGTAATTTTCTGAATTACAGAATAAAAGTTATTGAATTTACAGTTTTTAAACATTTTCAGGAATTATTTAAATATCTGACAAGGGGTCCCACTGGTCAGGGTTTTAATAATTTCTAAAAAGATAAACCTGAGCTGACGTCGGCTGACGTCATCAGCCCAGGCCGGCGGCCATGTTGGCCACGGCCCGGCCGACTCCGGCCTCCCCGGGCGACGAGGACACACGCGCGAGACGCGCGGGACAGAGAGGAACCAAGGGGTGGCGGCGCCGCCCCTAAATGGTCACCGGAACCACCGCATCGACGACGCGCGGCGGCGGCGCACGGCGGCCGACGGCGGATCGACGAATCGGGATGCAATCGATGCAATAGGAAGGGGCAAGTGGAAGAGGAGCTCACCCCGAGATTGATGGACAAGGTTGTGGCGTTGATGACGCAACGTCGGCGACGGAATCGAGTTCAACACCGGCGGCTGGCGTTCGGGACGCCGGACGCGTTCCACGGCTACAGTCCCTCCCAGCACATGCGCGTGGCACCACCGCGTAGAGGACGACGAGGCGAACCTCCAGGACATCTCGGACGAGCTCAGAACGGCATGGTTTGTCGGCGATTTGAGGAGGACGACGGCGGCAGTACGGGCTAGGGTTAGGGTTTCGGTCGGTTCCTGGGAGAGAAAGAGAGAGAGGGAGAGCGACGCATGAGAGGGGAGAGTGAGCGAGATGGGGACGGCTCTCGCTGCTCTTATCCCCTCGACGGCAAGCAGGCAAGCAGGAGGTGGCAAGGCACGGCACGGCGGCGGCGTCCTTCTGGCTTGAAGGAAGAAGAAAGAAAGAAAAGAAAAGAAATTGCAGAAAACCCCCTGGTCTTTACCTTAATTAGTCAAATCATTAAAACAGCAACTTAATACATTTATTTAGGACTTTTAAATAAGTCCAAAAATCATAGAAAAATTCATGGATGCTCCTAATATAGTAGAGAAGCTCCACATATTTTTGTTTTGAACTAATAAAATATCTTAGTCCCATTTAAAAAAATAGAGATATGTTTTATTCATTTAAATGTATTCACCATTTATTTAAGATGCACCCAAGCTCTTGTGTTCAAAGGCATACTTGCCATGAACATGATCAACTATTAATCATTTTATTACAAGGTTGGGATGCTCAAGTATCTTTGCAAGATTCAAATATGTGGTCTTTATCATTGGGCTATCTTCTTCCCTAGGATTTATTCCATTGGAGAAATATTTTTAGGTGGCTTTTCTTAAAAGGCAGTTGATTGGATAAAGAGGTTGATACATTGCCTTCTTGGTAAATGATTCAGTGTGCCTCTTGTCCCTTCTTCTTGTATTGATCAAATGCTGCTCCTCATCCTTGTTGACTGCTTGACTTCAAGTGTTAAAGCTGATCCAAGTCTGATCCATAATCCCTTGTCGCCTTTGTAGTAAAGTTGATCCTTGTAGTCAATATTTGGATATTAGGGCAAGTTCCTAATATCCATTACTTAAGCTCCATAAATAAGTTGCCTCACCCTTATGGTGAGAGCAAACATTTTGATCACAAGGAACTTTGCTTTGAACCTTATTTATTTTACTTGACATTCAATTGCTTTTAGGTATACAAAAGAAATCTGTTAACAAGGTAGCTGATCTTGTTACCAAACTACTTCTATATATCACACAAAGCCTTTGAATCTCATCCCAAGTTTCTTTCTTATTTGATTTTTCTTGCAGGAATGTCTTTGGAAAGATTTGAAGATAAGAAGCTAAGATCAAATAAGAAGATCAAGTTTGGTGTAGAATAAGATTACTTAAGCATTTGTATTAGCTTTTATGGTTGAGGCAAAGCAAGGACAAAGTTTTCTGGTTTTCAACCAATTACATTATTAATTTGTTTTAATAACTCTTTGAGTTGTGAAAGGTGTTGAGTTGGTAATTTACTTATGAGTTATTTTCTTATTTATATAAGCATGCATAATTTTGTTATTCATCAAAATAAGATCTCCAATTCAATATCATTTGTATATTCCAATTTGGATCTGATTTCCCGCAACCATTAAAAATGCCTGGAGGTCATGTCAAAACTTATCACATTCACCTCAGATGAGCTAAACTCTACTCATGAAGTTGAATGATCTCCAATCCCTCCAGGGTTTTATTTTGCGAAAAATTTATTCGGATTATCAGATGCATGCATGCAGATGCACAAAATCATACTTCTACCCTTCGTTGGTTGTTAAATACTGGGGTATTACAGCCTTCCCCCCTTAACAAAAACTTCGTCCCGAAGTTTCGGCTCCTCTCACGTAGGGATAAGTAGAAAGCAGTTTTGCTGATATTGATTCACTCAAATTCCATTCTGACGTGGACGCAGATATTGGTGATCCTTTGTCCCACATACTTTTGTGCATCTTCCCTTGATCCATACTATACATCTGTCAACTTTCATCTAATATTTGTTACATTCTAGTGATTCTATTACTCCTTCATGTTTCTTAAATCATCAACTCTGACTCCTCGCATTTCCATGGCTTTATAGCCCTCTGTCGAAGATCTTCATCTACACCTTACACGACCTTCCGATTTGTTTGTTGGTTCACTTCCCTATAATCCCGAGACTAGCAAGTTTTTATTTCTGATGGTAACTATTGGCTTTCGTTTCAGAACCTCTGAGTTAGTTGTTCTTTCCAGCTTTATAGAACTTCATCCATCAAGACTTGGTACTACTTCGATCTTGTCTTCATCATCGTATTCCCTTCTAACGACATGTCTTCTCCGTCAAGTACTAATCAACATATATAATTCCCTTTTCTCCTTGAAGTTTCCTGAGTCTTCCTCTGTTCTGGAGTCCGGTTAAGCGAACTTCCTTCCATCAGCTCTAATCCATCGAGCTTTATTCAGTCAACTCTATTTAGTCGAGCTTCATAACTCACCTTTTTGCTCAAATCTTGGTATACCTACCTAATGGTCTCACGAAGAACATAGGTATATAACCAAAATATTGCGAATCCCCAGTGTCGTCTTCCGATAAAGAGATACGATTACCAGGTTTTCAATAATTTTTCGAAGAATACAAGATATATCAACCTTTTGAGGAGAGGTATCTAAGACATCAAACCTGTGGATAACATCTATCTTAATAGTGGCTCTGAATATAAGTTGTAACTTTAGTACTTTGGCTTCACCAGTGTCAGATACTCTCTTCCCAATTGGTCAACTTTCTTAGCTTATCATCAATCCACGACACACTAGACTCTTCTTGTATGATTCTAATATTCTTCGGAACAATGATTTCCGTGTTTGGCAATTAGTTTTGCTTCTTCCATCATTGATGATGTCTACAATAGACGATCAACTCCCTATTTCATCTTGCAAAACTGGAAATATCCACGTTCTTCCTGTCTTCATCCTCCTTTATCTTCAACCTTATAGTACTCTTGGACACATATGTGTTAATAAACTTCTTCTCAAGCTTGATCCCAGTAGTATCAATATCTCTTCTTTACTCCTACAACAATCTCTTCCACCAAATTAAAACAATCTCGTTATCATGTATCTGCATTTTATTGCATCTTCTTTCAATGTCTTTGAATTTCCCTTTTGTCTCTGTCATCCCATGACCTCCGTCATTGTGTTTGTCAACCATGAAACGACGTCGTGACCTGATAAGCAAAAACTTCACAACCTTCCTTCTCGGATATGTCTCCTAATTTAGCTTTCCTTGCAACATCCTTGGTAGATCTTTATCTTCTTTTTGACTTCCTTCTCTTCGCGAGCTTCCATTGCTGCAACAATTCTGGTCACTCGGAACGCTCTCATACTAACCTATGTACCCTCTAGACCAGTAACATCAAGAAAGAACAAAATGTTGCAACATGCATTTGCACATCGAGTTCAAACTTCATGCTCAGATCTAGTCAATCAGAAATCCAATAAGAACCAATAAAACCCAAATATAATTATATATCACTCATGCACCATTAGCCCATAAAATACGTAGTACTTTGAGTATAAACATCTCAAGTACCAAGGCTCAGATGCTATACATTACAAGTTAGGTATATAATACATTATAGACCTATTTCATATAACAACTCTTGCCTCACTGGCTTAAGGGACAGGTTTACCCTTCACTCAAAGCGTAACTTATAAGAGTATTTACCCCAATTGACCATTCGCAATTAGGTAACTCTGACCTAGTGTCTAATTATACCTATCTCCATCTTAGTTCAAAAGGAACTAAGTCTTCTTAGACTTGAACTTCGTCTTCATGCCTTGACGTACTTCCATACTTCTTCACATCTTCAAGTGTAACCTCACGTTCACTCGCGTAGGTACTATTGGTATACATGAATACCATAATACTTTACTTGTAGCAAGTGCACTGCTCCATATCCTCCTTAAAATGGTATCTTATTATCCAACATCCTCTTCGATCATGAACCATATGGAAGTGGTATACTTACCATAACTTGCATGGCTTAGTATATCCAACTCACCATTGTTTTTCTCTTCTCGTGCCCTTCCATCATCAACTCCCAATAGGGTTCTACTTTATAGGATGGCATCCTCAATGATACCACAAAGATATCACTGACTTGGATATACTACAGCTATTTTAGAGAGCAACCTCTCACTTGGTATACCAGGTTTAGAAAGAATGAGATAGATAAGTATTATACTTATAGAAGAATGGATAAGAATACTTTATATAAGTACGACGTTATTATTCTCAAGTGAATAACCATCATAGGTCATAGATAGATGGATTTAGTTTAGATAAAATAACTTCCTATAGTCTTTACCAACCTACAAGTCTCCTAAAAGGTTTCAAACCTAAGGTCGCTTTGCTCTGATACCAGCTGCGGTGACCCAGCACACCACTGCATGGTGTAGTGTGCAAGTCGTTGACATAATACTCACAGAAGGACCTATCCGTGAATATTACATCTCTCAGAGTGGTACAACAGAAACATAGCAGGTCCAAGGTAACACTATAGGATTACAACAATATTCAATACAAAATCTCGAGAACCTCCTCGATACATAGAGGATAGCCTCGTGCAATGAAATCCAGAAAAGAGCCAGTTCGTAGCACTAAGCTGGAGACTAACTCTAGCTCTAACTCCTAATCCACTACTGCTATTGCCACAACCTTAATCTACTCTATCTGAAGTGTCTCAATCTCATATTGTACTCGTCCTTTCAACAGACGTGGTCGCCTCCGTTGGTAGAGTGATCTTCTCAACATCGTTGACATTGCTCATTCGTGGCTGTTGTTGTTGTTCTTCCGTTGATGAAGTAGCGGTTGACTCCTTGTTGAAGGTCTCAATGTCGTGAGGGATCACCGTCAACTCCTTTGATGGCTCCAAGATCTAAGCAGGGGGTCAAAGGGCAAGGGTGAGTAACCAGCATTACCCAGCAAGTCCATTATGTACGGTGGGAAGTTTGATGCACTAGCTACAGCTTTAGACTCCAGGGAGCCTTAAGCTTAATGCAAGGTTTTTGTAAACATTTCTTCAAGAGGTTGCTTTTATTTCTGAAGACTATGCCCGTCATCCTTCACAGGGCTAGAACTTTCATGGAGTTCCTTTCCTGCAGCGTTCGCAGCTCCTTCCCGGAACAGGGAGTAACATGTTACAATTTTTTACACTCTGCAGAGGTGCGTTACTTTACCCATAAGAGATCAAGACTTTGTTGCACAACCGGGTGATCTTTCCCGTCCACACTCTCTTTGGTGTGGGGCCCAGTTTTTGATCCAAGTCATTCACTGTGCTTCTCCACACAACGCATGCCCACCCTTTTGTAGGTTTGTCCTCCCCTAAATCTTTAGGCAGACCGTTCCAGACTCAAAAGTCCTCCCCTATGCCTAACAGATTGCCCGTTCCAGACATTCCTACAATCCATCATAGGCACCAGGTATCGTGGGACCTAAGGGTTCCCACCCATGTTGCGTGTAGTCCCGCAAGACCTACCGCGTACGATCCTGGTCACCCGTTGGCATGCATCCGGGAGAAGTACAGATGGCATTTCCCGTCCCATTCCAGGTCTTATGGTTAACGCGTCTTTACGGCGCAATCATTATGACGGCATTTGTTGTTAAGTCCTAGGTAATACTTTCCCGTGCAAGTGGGACCTCCGGACCAATTCATCTTACCATGGTCCCACCTGCCCTCCATAGTAGGTTACCACCAAATAGGTAGACAACCAATAGTCATGTTATTCAGAAAATAGCTTTATGCTTTCTTGGAATAGGTGATAGTAATATAGAGTTTGAAAATAGTTTCTTTAACAAGTATTTCAAAGAGATATGAGCAAGTGATGAACTTGCCTGCGATAGAGATGGCAGTTCATGCCCTTCGGGGTTCTAGGATTGCGTCAGAACCTGGAGATCTGAAAACAGCAAAGTAGTCCGGGTAAGGACTACTGGAAACACTTGCAATATGCTATTATGCATAAATATGAGATGCATCGTATATAACCCAAAATACCCAAACTCATAAGTAAGCGCTTCGCGTTATTGATTACTTTGTTAATGGTGAAATGCTTTAAGTTGTTATAGCTTTTAGACTTAGGTGCTTGCTATGATTATCGAAGTAATGTTTTACATGATTAATAAACAGCTTACAGGTGCTTAGTTAAGGATTGCATTTATTTCATAATTTTATTTTATTTAACTACTTTCAAAAAGTTATAACACTAAAGTGTAAGATTTTCAAATGAAATCCTTTTTGTGTGTTTTACCTAGGATGAGTAACGGGACAATCATTTACATTATGGTATTTGAGGTCAAATTTTATGTGCTGAACCTTTATTTCAAATTTATTTTATTTTTAGAAAACTAGTAGTTTTAGAAGCTAATACAATTCAATTCCAGATACTATCTTTTAATTAATTAGATAAGAAAATTATTTTCAAATAATTTATTTTAAAATAATTGAAATAATATCCAATTATGGATCTTAGAATTTTTCATTCAATAAAACCTTTTTAATAAATTAAATAAAAATCATATTTGAAATCCTTATAAAATTTGGAGTTGAAAACATATTTTTATTTAATTTTAGGAATTTATTTGTATTTCAAAATTTTAAGTGATGATTAAGTGGCAATTTGGTAATTCTAAACAACTTTTAATTTTAGTTACTAAACTATGAATGAATTTGTCATATTTAAATAGGTTTCATTTTTCTAAGAATTTTGGTATATTATTTGTAATTTTCTGAATTACAGAATAAAAGTTATTGAATTTACAGTTTTTAAACATTTTCAGGAATTATTTAAATATCTGACAAGGGGTCCCACTGGTCAGGGTTTTAATAATTTCTAAAAAGATAAACCTGAGCTGACGTCGGCTGACGTCATCAGCCCAGGCCGGCGGCCATGTTGGCCACGGCCCGGCCGACTCCGGCCTCCCCGGGCGACGAGGACACACGCGCGAGACGCGCGGGACAGAGAGGAACCAAGGGGTGGCGGCGCCGCCCCTAAATGGTCACCGGAACCACCGCATCGACGACGCGCGGCGGCGGCGCACGGCGGCCGACGGCGGATCGACGAATCGGGATGCAATCGATGCAATAGGAAGGGGCAAGTGGAAGAGGAGCTCACCCCGAGATTGATGGACAAGGTTGTGGCGTTGATGACGCAACGTCGGCGACGGAATCGAGTTCAACACCGGCGGCTGGCGTTCGGGACGCCGGACGCGTTCCACGGCTACAGTCCCTCCCAGCACACGCGCGTGGCACCACCGCGTAGAGGACGACGAGGCGAACCTCCAGGACATCTCGGACGAGCTCAGAACGGCATGGTTTGTCGGCGATTTGAGGAGGACGACGGCGGCAGTACGGCTAGGGTTAGGGTTTCGGTCGGTTCCTGGGAGAGAAAGAGAGAGAGGGAGAGCGACGCATGAGAGGGGAGAGTGAGCGAGATGGGGACGGCTCTCGCTGCTCTTATCCCCTCGACGGCAAGCAGGCAAGCAGGAGGTGGCAAGGCACGGCACGGCGGCGGCGTCCTTCTGGCTTGAAGGAAGAAGAAAGAAAGAAAAGAAAAGAAATTGCAGAAAACCCCCTGGTCTTTACCTTAATTAGTCAAATCATTAAAACAGCAACTTAATACATTTATTTAGGACTTTTAAATAAGTCCAAAAATCATAGAAAAATTCATGGATGCTCCTAATATAGTAGAGAAGCTCCACATATTTTTGTTTTGAACTAATAAAATATCTTAGTCCCATTTAAAAAAATAGAGATATGTTTTATTCATTTAAATGTATTCACCATTTATTTAAGATGCACCCAAGCTCTTGTGTTCAAAGGCATACTTGCCATGAACATGATCAACTATTAATCATTTTATTACAAGGTTGGGATGCTCAAGTATCTTTGCAAGATTCAAATATGTGGTCTTTATCATTGGGCTATCTTCTTCCCTAGGATTTATTCCATTGGAGAAATATTTTTATGTGGCTTTTCTTAAAAGGCAGTTGATTGGATAAAGAGGTTGATACATTGCCTTCTTGGTAAATGATTCAGTGTGCCTCTTGTCCCTTCTTCTTGTATTGATCAAATGCTGCTCCTCATCCTTGTTGACTGCTTGACTTCAAGTGTTAAAGCTGATCCAAGTCTGATCCATAATCCCTTGTCGCCTTTGTAGTAAAGTTGATCCTTGTAGTCAATATTTGGATATTAGGGCAAGTTCCTAATATCCATTACTTAAGCTCCATAAATAAGTTGCCTCACCCTTATGGTGAGAGCAAACATTTTGATCACAAGGAACTTTGCTTTGAACCTTATTTATTTTACTTGACATTCAATTGCTTTTAGGTATACAAAAGAAATCTGTTAACAAGGTAGCTGATCTTGTTACCAAACTACTTCTATATATCACACAAAGCCTTTGAATCTCATCCCAAGTTTCTTTCTTATTTGATTTTTCTTGCAGGAATGTCTTTGGAAAGATTTGAAGATAAGAAGCTAAGATCAAATAAGGAGATCAAGTTTGGTGTAGAATAAGATTACTTAAGCATTTGTATTAGCTTTTATGGTTGAGGCAAAGCAAGGACAAAGTTTTCTGGTTTTCAACCAATTACATTATTAATTTGTTTTAATAACTCTTTGAGTTGTGAAAGGTGTTGAGTTGGTAATTTACTTATGAGTTATTTTCTTATTTATATAAGCATGCATAATTTTGTTATTCATCAAAATAAGATCTCCAATTCAATATCATTTGTATATTCCAATTTGGATCTGATTTCCCGCAACCATTAAAAATGCCTGGAGGTCATGTCAAAACTTATCACATTCACCTCAGATGAGCTAAACTCTACTCATGAAGTTGAATGATCTCCAATCCCTCCAGGGTTTTATTTTGCGAAAAATTTATTCGGATTATCAGATGCATGCATGCAGATGCACAAAATCATACTTCTACCCTTCGTTGATTGCTAAATACTGGGGTATTACAGGCCGGGGATGGGAGGTTAGAACATCTCCACCCGCCCCCCAGGAGGCCAGGAGCCCCCAAGACACCTTTTTTTTCGTGCAAGGCGCTGGGTTTCGCTTGGGTCTTGGGACGCCGGTGAACGTGTAGTCCAATTATTTTGCACCACGCTAGCCCTACACCACGCGTCCTTCTTTTTGCTGGCCCACCCACGTGCGGCTCCTCCCCTCGCAGCTCTCCTCTCTCCCCAGTGCTGCATCGCCGCCGCAACCACCCACGGCTGGGAAGGCAGCAAACCCAGGACGTCGTTTTGCCGCCGGCGGAAGGATTTTGCCCCCCAGGACACGTCCTTTTTCGTCCGGCGATCGTGCTGGGGGGCACCAACGGCTGGGGTTGCTCTTAGGGACCATAGGTCGAGACCGTTTTGGAAGAGTGCGGCCGCGCGATATGGGGAGCGAGCGGGCTAGGCAGTCGACGCGGAGCGAGAAAAGCGGGAGGCACGATGACGTACCGATTGAGCGGCTGAAGTGTGAGCGGTGGTCTGACTATCGAAATGCGTGCGGTGGTCTGCCCAAGACTTACCAACTGCAATATTATTTTAGAGAAAGAATGTACTTTCTGATAAAAGATGGTTATGTGAATCTGTAATATGAATCATTGGTAAACTAGAAAAGCTTTTACATTTTTGTTCTACCATGATTGATGTGCAACCGGCTCTGGATAGTTTTGCATTTGCTCAATTCTAGTGGCCCAACTTCAAGGAAGAAATTCTACTGGCTCCGGATTTTTTTGAGCTGGTGGGCAATCCCGGCTTGATACGGAACATGATGGCATCAATCGACCCCAACCCGGATATGAAGGACCAGAAAGCCTACTGTATAAAGTGGTGGAAGGACAAGAAACTTAGCAAGAGACAGAGGCCGCAGGGGAAGCAAGAAAGCCCAGCCCGATGGCTGCGGCGGCCGGGAGGGACGGCGTAGTGAAACACCTTCTTATCGCGCGGTTCAAGCTAGCGGCTGGACACAAGAGTACATTGATTACCCAGCACATGTAGAGTTTGTGAATGAAGTATTGCCTTTAATGGAGAAAGTCGTCATAATCGCCTACAATCCGGCTGCTGGCATTTAATGGTTTGAGCCAAGTTAGTCCGAGAGCTTCTTTGGACCAAGTATACTACACTATAACAAAGCTCGTGGGATTCTCGCGATGTGAGCCGTTCGCTCCTCGTCTGGCCTATCGTGGGATGCCACCTGATCTGCGCGCTTTGATGTGTAGGTTTTCTATTGGTGCTTGTTCTTTTGTCCGTTGTTTTGTTTGTCTTGGTTTGTTGCTATTGTCCTCTCTCGTGGTCCTCGTCCCGGTTTCCTTCTTTCCTTTTCCTCGTGTGTCAGCCGGTGTTTCCCGTTGCGCTTGTACTTGGTTTCCCCGTTAGATGATTCTCACGCTTGCCGGTCTCTAGGTCATTCTTTCTTGTGTAGTCGGTTATCAGGTCATCCGGTCTACCACGAGTTGTCGTCTCGTGCTCTCTCCGGTGTGTTCCTGTTTGGAGGTACTTTAATGTTTTTGTCTACTCATTGTTGTTTTATACGTACGTCGGTCAATAACATTAATATTTCATTCTTCGTAAACAGGGCGAACAGTTTAGAATTAATGTACAACTAACAGATTTGACAACAAAAGACAGCTGGTGGTACCTCTCATGCAAACAATGTTGGAAGAAGCTACAACCCAATGGATCTGGTCATAAGTGTCCCATGTTCATCCACAAAAGGAGAACCAAGGTATACTTACAGATATCAGCAATTACTACATGCCATTATTGCCAACCGGAGAAACCCGTTAGTGCATACACTCCCATTTATAGGTACAAAATTATATACTCCGCCGTTGACATTGTAATGAAGAGGGCAACAACGGAGTGGTCGGTCACTTGACATTTTTAGGACAGAACGGTGCATCATTAGTTCAAAAAGATGAGGCACTATTAGTTCCTAATCCACTACATCCACCGACAATTACACCTCGATCTTTGTTAGAGCCTATTGGCAAAAGATATGCCATCACAGCTGAACTTACAGACAACTCCTTAGATTCAGACAATCTGTGTTTTCAAGTAAATACAACAGAAGAAATTCGTTCTATCCTCCCATCTGAAGAACAAACTTCAGAATCAAACCCACTGATTAGCGATGCACATCCAACAAAGAACAAGACCCCAACCGCAGCACCAACGACCGAAAACACTGAAGCCCACCACTACAACAAGCATTGTCCAAACTCCACCAGAACAACTAGAAGTAAGCACGGCTGGAAAGATATAAATTAAATATATGATTTACTTATCTCATACAGTTGTTTCACATATATGTTATTCTTTACATTTTAGTTATTTTTGTTTTTTTGTAGGTAAAAACAACCGGGGGATCTAAGAAACGAGAAAGCACGGCTGCACTCAGGGCATCATCAAAAAAAGGGTAAACATTCCAAGACATTATTGCTATAATATACAAGCTTACTCTTCTGATATTAAAAATTAACATACTAACAGTAGATTACATGTATACAGAAGAGGTGTAAAATCAACAACAATAAGAAGTTTGGCATTCGAAGAAGAGGATGCAACATCGGGCACAACAAGGTAAAATTTTATAATGCAAATATATGAAACATACGTTAAAACATAACAGCCTACAAAAAGTATAACAAAATGTTTATCATTTTTTCAGCCCAAAAGATGCCGGAACCAGTTAAACTACAAACAACAGGGCAACGCATCTATCCTGGAGAATAAGCCACTGTCAACATCTAACCTGGAGAATAAACCACTCTCAACAACATCTACCCTGGAGAATAAGCCACTGTCAACAAGAGGACGATATCTGCAACGTACTGTCAACTTCATCATCTGTATAATAAATGTTTTAATGCTAGGTATCCACCGTGTTTGGGCTGTACCAAAACTGTTTTAATACTGAAAGTTCACCAAGTTTCAGTTGTACTATAACCAACGAGCCGGTACCTACAATGTAATGTCTAACTCCATCTTTTGTACATTAAATATTTTAACACCAAGTGCTCAACATACTTGAGTCATACGAAGATCTTTTTAATGCTGAAAGTTCAGCAAGATTCAGTTATAACTTTACACAATAAACGTTCCAGCATTACTAATCTGATTTGATATGTAACGCCACACATATAATCTAAAAATACAACTCAATTAGTAACAAACAAAATAACCGACATAAGAGAAATTAGCACAAAAAATAGCACAATACAGATTGATGCCCTAAAGAAAATAAAAAAATCTGTATAAACCATGTTGAAAGAAACCATATGCTGACGCTAAAATTCAACAAATAAACTTTGTTGAATAGAACCATATACTGACTCTAAAATCCAACAAATAAACTTTCTGCCAACCTGTAAAGTACTAAAAATAATAAAACTAATCATTTAAATAAAATCACAAAATAAAAGTTCTTATGCATATAGATAAATATAGTAACACACATAGCTCCAAAATATGCCAACGCTTATAACAGCCTATCCTCGAAACAAAAAAAAAACATAAAAAAGAAGATGATCGAAATATTACATCACATAATTTATTTATTATAAAACCTCGAGTACATGAATCACAATAACAACGACACAAACAATGGTGGAGAAAGAACATAGACCAGGAAACACGACAACACAACCACATTAAGGCCTATAAATAGACTCTCGACAAGTAAGCACTCTGTCGAAGGAACTAACACCTTCAGACCATACGAATTTCACATATTCTTTCAATACTTCTGCTTTGGAAACTGCTTGTCTCACGCGTTCATCGCACACATAAGCACACACTCCTGTACGGACCAACAGACACACAGATGCTGACATCTTATGAACTGAATCAACCAACTGGAGACTAGAAGCCCATCCATCTACAACAGAAGTTATGAATTCCTTCAATAAGTTGTTCTCATGTTTGAGACTTTCTATACATTCATCCAGGACAACCCTTTTGAGCTCACTTTCATTTCTCAAACTCCAATTCAGGTCATCCACTTCAAGTTTAAACTCTTTCTTCAGAGAACAAATCAAATCTTCTGCAGCACTCTCTGTTACTTGAAATTCAGTACCACAAGATCTTCGACTATATCCTACGAGCTCAATCACCGCAGAACCTTTAGATATAGGGATGCATACTTTGATGCGACAAGAGAATCCATCAGTAGATCTCTCATACTCCTTCCCAGAAACTACTCCGCTTAGAAACTTCAACACTTCATCTAAAATTACAAGACGCGGGATCTTTTTTTGAGAAAGAAACCTGCATATATTCATACGAAAGAACAAGGTAGAACACTTACAAAACACAGGATCTCACACACACTGCCGGAGAAGAAAGAACACCAGCACACGCACGCCAACCTGACTACTTCTACTGCCAGCAAGCCGTCGGAGAAGAAAGCAGACATCCACCAACCCTGAGAGAAGGAGCACCCCCACGCCTGAGAAACAAGAGCCATCCGACGACGAGCGCCGGAATCTGAGACGATGAACGAGCAACGGCCACAGCGCTCCCGGCTACAGATCCAGCAGCAGACGCTGCAAGCAACGACCCGCACCAGAACAGCCACCATCCAACCACCACCCTGTGCTGGGCTCGACCCCGAGCAGGCAGGACTCCTGAACGACTTGAGTCACCGGCGACAAGCACCAGATTCTCACCTCCACACCCCAGCACCCCCACGGTATGGCCAGGAGAAGCCACACCAAGACGAAGAAGGGGGCGAGGGGAAAAAGCTCCACGGGCCGGCCGTCACCTCCGCCACGACGACCACCCCTTGAGCACCTAGCCTCACCGGATCCGTCGATCCGGGAGGAAACCACGCCGGAAGCTCGTCGACAACGCCCCGCAGAGCGCCGTCGAGGTGGAGATCGAGCCCCGGCACCTTTATTCCAGAGCGCCACCGCAGCAACCACCTCTCCAGCGCCGCCCAGAAAACCTACCCTACTATCTACACGCCTCGGGCACGAATCCGGGGTCTCCCCACTCTCCCACCGCCGCAACGGCGGCCGGAGAGGGAGGAGACCGACGAATCGGCCGTCGGCGGAGCGAGGGACGAGGACGAGCTCCCTTTTCGCCTCTCTCTCAAACAGTACCAGAGGGAGGCTGGCGAGAGCTCGAGTACGAGGCTCTCTGTTGGACTGTGTTTTTGTTGTTAAGACGCGGGATCTTTATGAGCTCCATTTCATCTGCCAACAGTGTTACAAGACAATAATTAGCAAACTTACAAACTGGGCAAAAAAAAAAAATATATATCCAGGTAAACGGGAGCGGTGTTTCTGCACCCGGGTGCACCAGCTCCCCTTATTTTCGAGCAATTTTTAAAAATAGTAAAACATTATAAAAAAATCTGAAAAAATTGGTGACATACATATATGAGTTTACCACACCCGTGCAAAATTTCGGAATGAAATGACAATTGCTGTGCTCTGTACAAAAAAGACAAAATCAGTGTTTTGTCTTTTTTGTACAGAGCACAGAAATTGTCATTTCATTCCGAAATTTTGCACGAGTGTGGGAAATTCATATGTGTGTGTCACCAATTTTTTTTAGATTTTTTCATAATGTTTTACTATTTTTTAAATTGCTCAAAGAAAACAGGTGCATGTGAGCTCAGGTGCATAGATGAATTTCCGCAGGTAAACTTACTACTGAGTTCCGCAATAGGCATATATTCTGACTCCGCACAAAGTCGTCTTGGCCAGCATCAACGAAACATGCATCCAGATCGCCCATGGTACAAAAAAGAGCAAAGAAGAAGAACAACAACACTAGCAAGCAAAACTTGGCTCACTCACTGCCTGCCATGGTACAGAGCAAGAAAGTGAGGAAGACCATATTATATAAAGAACAAGACAACAAATAAAAAAACACGTGATCTAGAAACTGCCACGTACACCAACACGTACCTCATTCTTACGTCTACACCTGGCACAACAGGAACCTACCATCTAGCAGACTAAACAATTAGCAAAACCTATTCGATGCATCTAAACAAACGGCAGGTAATTCTTTTTTCAATATACAAAAATAAGTTAAACTGAAATCAAAATATAATAGCAAACAAATAATTACTTTCGACCCGTTCTACACGAAAAAATATAACGGATGTCCAAAATATTACGTCAATAAGAAATTGTCATATATAAAACTAAAGAAATTCCGATTTAATTTTGTTAGGGAAAAAAATAAGCTAGCCAACTACTCCCTCCGTTCCTAAATGTAAGCTTTTTTAGCCTTTTTTGGTCCACATGTATCTAGACATATTTCACTGAAAGGTTCATGCGAATCTTGCAGTAAAACATATCTAGATACANTCACGGAATCTCGACCTCTCTGATCCCAGACTCGTCACACATTTTTGATACACTCAGAGCATGATTACTCCTACCCGGTCGTGACGCGTGTGTATTGGTGGGGCTCGTGCCAAACCGCTCTTTCTCGGCAGTGGTATAGGAGCGAGGCAAACCGCTCTTTTGTCGCCTACCCGTGCAAAGCTCTTCAGGTGGCACCACTGAGACGGTGTCGGCGACGCCGCCACCACGGAGAAGCCGTAAGGATAGAGTGAGCCGTCGACGAGCAGTGAACTTAGCAGTGGGGTGAGGGTGCGCCGGCGAAGGAGAGCACCTGGATGGCGGCGGACCTTCTCGTAGTTGGTATATTCTTGTGTTATTTGATAAAAGCTGCATGTATTGATCTATACAGAGAGAGGCTTCGAAAAACAAATCTATAGATGTGAAGAAAGGTTTCCGAAAGAAGAAAATGCCTGTGTTCTCCGTTGCTTCGTCGATCTTCATGTGCATACATGTACGTACGCCAACAATGGCGTCCCCTCGGCTGTTCACTCATATGTATGTACACGTGCAATTTTTATGTAAGATAGACATATATAAATATCGATGCGATGCATGAATGTTTTCTCGTAGACGGCAGGGCACGTCGTTTGTTACTCGCTTAATTTTGGTCAATAACTTGTTATCCAACTACTAAGACCTCCAGAAACATTAAAATCCATTAATCCATAAGCATGGAGAAGTTTCCAAAAAGAAAACGAAATATAATCTCCGTTCCAAATTTAAAATATGTTTTACATATTTTAATATAGACTACATATACAGCCTTAAAAAAGTAAAGCTACACACGAAAACATATCTACATACATGCGAATCAGAAAAAAGCTAAAACATTTTATATTTCAGAACTGAGGGATTAATATTCAAACAATATTGGCAGCAGAAAAGGCTAGGTTTCAGCGATGGGCTGTCGAGCTCTGCCATTGAATAGCACAAGAATAGCTAGGTGAAGGAGTACGAATTATTCGGGCTGAGCTCAATGGACTGGCCATCAGGGCGTGCAAAAAGGCCTGCATGTGAAGACTTTGAAGAAATTCTGCTGCTACCTTTGAACATAAATGGACTAGAAACTGCAAAAAACGAAACTACTCCGTACATCGGATCGGAGTAGTAAAACAAATCAGGCACATAAGTTTCAGTGACTACATTGCTTTCATGAAAATCTATACGTACAGCTTGGCAATGACGAAAAAAAATGGATAATTATTAATCACTCGTGACAAAGGCCAAGGATGCTAATTAACAAACACGATATTAATTTGTGAAGAAACTATTTCTACAAGAAGAAAAACATTTTGTGTTCCATTTTGTGTTGTCCGTACGTACGCCGACAATGCCGCCCCCACGGCAGTTCACTCATACGGAGTACGTACTTATGTCTTGTACATGTACACGGACAAATGACCTGACAGCATACGGCCATCCTGTACACGCACATGCTAGCTCCGGATAGTAGACAGGTACGTACCACGTACACGTCGCTTTGCAATGTACGCGCGTATGTACGTCGTCGTTCTTCATTGATGCCTCGACAATAATTCGATCGGCCCGGCTCGGGTCTACTATCATGGAATGATGCCAGAATTAATTAGGAGCGTTGACACCTCAACCACCAGTCCACTGTTAGTTCTAGCTGCTGCCCAATCAGTCCACGGACTTGGACCCCTTTTCGATCCGGCGCTGCCAATCCGATCCAACTTTCTTCTCATCGATCGGCGTGAAGAAGCCAATATGGTCAAATTAAGTTAGTGTTGGCAAGTACCCATAGCACTAGCCGTGGTGGAAATTAAGAAATGGGGGCGAGCAGAGCAGGCACATATGATCGACAAGCTTGTATCTGCAGACTGCAGCGAGCCCCTCTATCCATGTTAAAAGCAGTGGCTGGAACAGGCGTACGTCGCCGGATTATTGGGCCTGATTGGACTTGTCTCGTTGTCTGAATCGGATCATGACGCGCGAAATGACAGAGGAGATCTCTCGACATATAAGTAGATGGCTAGCCGAATCATCATCGTCATCGTGGTGGTGGATACTACTGTATGTTTTAGCGTTTCTGCTAGAAACGTCTCCCAGCTCTGAACTTCTGATTAAACTAGCTAGTAGTTGCAACGGAATTCAGGGTCACATGCTAGTTGCAGCAGATATAAAAGCTACTCCACATAACTAAAGAAGAAGATTAACTGCAGTGTGTACGTATGTATGTAGCACGCGACAATGGGCAAACATATACATGTGGTACCAGTACCTACTTGGCTCCACCGCGACGTACGGTGCGAGGACAGTATGCAACTATTAAACTATATATATATATGCATGTCGAACATGTAGACGTATTGAGAGTAGGGCTACGTTACAATGAAGAAGCTGCTGGCCCAAATCGACGAGCTAGTGTGTGTACTGTACTGTACGTGTACATGGCAGGTCTCCTCCTGATGGTCCACCAAGTACTGGTTGAACATAAATTCTAGATGGAGGTTGGAACAGCTCAATCGTAACTGAAATTAACACACTCCATGACATGAAGATCACATTGGTCTGGTCGTACATCGTGGAAACCATCGAGCGTGCCGACATATCTTTGGCCGTGTAATAGGTGAGAAAATTAAGAAGGTCGGCCATGCATGTAATGACGAACGCACTAATTAATTTCCTCCAAATTAATACAAATCCATATTTGTGTGTGATGTTTCCGTACTACTTTTGGGGCCACAACCTAGGCTATCTAGAGCTCCTTCAAATTAAGACTACGTATATATATCGACCAAACGGTCCCCTGCTCGCAACATCCTCCGCCATGCTATGCGTACGTTCTTCTGCCATAATAAAGTGGCTTGCTCTCGATCACGCCGGGACGGATCGAAAATGACCAATCTTAATTTGATCGATGGAGACTCGAACGCTCCGATTGGTTCAGGTACCAATATGTTGCTCAACTCTCCAAATTAATCGATGCAGAATGTCAGAGGGCCTTCGGAAACTAAACTCCCTCGGAGCGGACGGGTCACTACTTTGTTGTAGACGTTGTCTTGAAGTTTTTTTTTTTGGCTCTCGCTTCGTCTGATGGCTTCGTGACGGATGGGTCGGATGGCTCTATGGTTATGGGAGGCAGACGTCACGCGACGGACCCAGATGGTGGTGGTAAGTCGAGGCGGCGGCCTTGGTCTTTCATGCAGCGACGGTCGAATGGGCAGGGCTGTGGCCTTGTGTGGTGTGGGTGGCGACCTAGGCTACGTGGGAAGCGAGTTCGTCCACCCGGCTGGCTTGTCTTCGTGCAATGTCAAATCGATCTGGCTGCTACGTCGGGACGGTGGTCCCAAATTTTAGGTCTGCGGACGGTTGTCTTGATAGTTAGGGCAATGAAGCGGCTATGTCGAGTAATGCCTCTGGCCCCCTTCGATCCCGGGTTATGTAAATTAGGGTGGCGGTCCTGGAGGCAGAGGTGTGTTTTTATCGTGTTGGGTCTAGCATCGTGTAGATGATAGAGTTTGCTTGCTAGTGCTTTTTTTATACGGTTTTCCTCATAAAAACATGACAATTTGATTATGGTATTTGGCCTGAATTTTCTTATAAACTGTACCAACTCTCTCTTCTCTTAGTCAGAACGACTGCCCTTTGCCTTAAAAAAAAGTACCGTATTTTGTGTCGACTGTTTGAGTTGAACGCATGCAAAGAGAAGACGAGATGATCTCTGTACGTACAGTGGTAGCCCAAGCTGCATTCATGTACGCGTTGATCCGAGGAACAGTAGCCGAGCTGACCGCCAGCAGCTCCGTCGGCGAACCCATCCGGCATGCAGCTCTGCTCGATCCTAGAGAAGAGGATCAATGCATGCATGCACCGACCGTCCGATCGAGCTAGCTAGCTAGAGATCATTGCATTTAGAGGCACGGGCCGGATTGAACAGAGACGATCGATGGAGACGGGCCGGTATGGAGCAGCTTGGATTTGGTGCTAAGGATCTGTCTTCTCTGATGATTAATCCAGCTGCGCCACTACCCACTAGCAAAGCACGTGCGCACGCATGTGCGCTAAGGTAGCTACATACAGTATAACTAGCCAGGTGTCAGGTGTGTACATATGTACGTACATATACGGTGTACGCACATTTTGACATATACACTCATGCTCTGCAAGCTCGACCTGACTGTCAATTATCCCCGATTCCCGACAAGTGTATTCACTGCGTACAAGCTTAATTCGGCGCAACAGTTCGTCTTCCTACGATCCATTGGAGTGCCTACTGTCCCAGTATGTTCCATGGGTACGTACGTTGTACCATCATGATTTTTTATCATGGGTAGAAGATGACCGTTGGTGGGTCGAGGGAGGCGACGCCGGTGGCGAACGCGCCGCCCGGCGGTCGGTTCTGGTGCCTGTCGCCGGAGGGAGATGAATCCGTGGTGGAGGATGGCGAGATCTCGCCGCTGCCGGACTGCTCGCCGGGGGAGCGGTCCCTTTCGGCGTACGTGGTCACGCCGGAGGAGGCGTCGTCTGCTCGCCTGCGGCCCGACTCTACGCGGGCGGAGAAGCGGCTTCGGAAGCAGGCGCTGAGGCGGAAAGCTGCACGGTGCGTTTGCCATTCGTCGGAACCAGGTATGATCGTATCATCTTTTGCAGGTTCGCCGGTGATGGAGGCGCCGGAGAAGAAGTCGCCGGTCTTGGAGGGGGTGCTACCTCCATCTTCTTTTATTCTTGAGGATTTCGATCCGGTTGAGTGGATCACCGTTTGTCGGAGATCAAGATCGAGGAGTGTCCGGGTGGCGCCGGTGGGTGCTCACGCCGGCGGTCGCCGGTGGTCGTCGCCGGTACCGGGGTCGGTGGATCCCGATGTAGGTTCAAATTGGCAGGCCCAGCGGCTAGTGGGCCGACTTGGGTCTGATTCGGTGGTAGGCCCAGTTGGGCTGCCGATCGGGGCACGAGGGGAGAAGGGACGGATCGTTCGTCCGTCTCCGCGTATCGATCAGAACGGAGGTGGAGCTTTCCGTCGGCTCCTAGGGTTCCTCTGGCGGTGCACCGCCGCTGCTGCTCCTTCATCCATGGCGCACGGAGGCGGTGGCAGAGGGGGACCGGACCAGCGAGGGTCCCGGGTCGCGGTGGCGGTCGTTTCTTCGAATCCGGAGGCCCTAGTGGCTTCGCCGGCGGAAGAGGAGGATTTGCTGGAGGCTTCAACAATGGTGGAGGAGATTATAACGGAGGGGGCTTTGCTGCTAACAATGCTGGCCTTCGGTTTAGCCCCGGTTCTGGGTTCAATGCGAGAGGAAGCTTTGGCGACGTCGGTGGTGGCCGGCCACGCTATTTCAATCAAGGCCGAGGGGGCTACAATGGAGGAGGAGGTGTTTATCAAGGTTTTCGCCCCAGGAGAGGGGGCGGGTACGTTCGTCGGCCGCCAGTGATCCGGCCGGTCGTGCCGGTGCCTGTTCCGCCAGTGGTGCCGACTGCTCCTGCGCAGGCTACACAGGGCGTGGCGGGGGCTGCGGCGGTGGGAGCTCTTGCGGTGGGGGGTGCTGCGGTGGCGGTGCCTCCTGTTGTTCCTGCGATTCAGCTGGGGGCTGCGGTCGAGGCTGTAGCGCCAAAGAAGAAGAAAGGCGAAAAGACGAAGTGTTTCCGGTGTGGGAGCACTGATCATCTGTTGGCTGACTGTCAGGTGATTTTATGTGATGTCTGTGAAGAGCCGGATCATGATAGTGCAGATTGTCCGTTGCTTGTGGCGCCCAAGCCCCAGTTGCAGATGTTCGGTTTTGCTCATGAGGAGCTAGTTCTCTTTCAGCTTCCTCTAACTGATTCATATCGGCCTAAGGTGGAGGATGATCGCTTAGCATCCTTGACAGTGTCTGGGGGTGAGATGACAGTGGCTCAGGTCATTGCTCAGATGCAGAGGTTGGTTCCTAATGCCAAGTTCCATTGGGAGGTTAAGGCAGCAGGGGATAATTTTTTCAAGGTGCAGTTTCCTTCTAAAACCGAATTGGACAGACTCAAAATTTTTGGTACATGCAGGGTCCCTAATTCCACCTTAGAGATGACGTTTGACAGCTGGTCGCAGTGGGTTGAACCTCTTGACACTCTGCCGGAGATTTGGGTGCGAGTTTCCGGCATTCCTCCAAAGCATCTGGGGGACTTTCTTGCTATGTGGACCGTGGGTTATCTCATTGGCAAGACGGTGAAGGTGGATATGAAATATACTCGGAAGCACGGGATACTCCGGATTTTGGTGGGTTGCCTTAACTATGCTAAGATCCCACCTACCTTTCCGATTCTTATTAAGGGGACTTTATATACTCTCAGTTTTCATGTTGATGGAGAGGAGGGAGTGGTGCCTGAGGATGTTTTGATGGCTGATTTGGACAAGGACAAGGATGATGATGATGATGAGGACCTTGGGGATGATTTTAGGGACACTTTGGAAAACAGGGAGAAGGAGTCTGGATCAGCTAGGTTGCTTTCTTCTGGGAAGAGTTCATCTTCGGCACCTCCTCTGTCTAAAGGGGCGGGTAAGGGGGCAAGTGATGCCCCTGCTACCGGGGTGGTTCTCTCTCCGTTAGTAAGGCGTTTGTTTCAAGCGGCTCGGGAGGAGTTCTTCGACATGGCTCGTGTTGACGGGCCGGCTATGGTGGAGGACGCCTCACCTGTTGTGCTTCCGGTGGATGGTGACGCGGTGGGGATGGCCTCACTCTTTGAGGTTGCTCCTAGTTCGGAGGAGGGGTTGGTCGAGGTGGCCTCGGCTCCCTTGCCGCCTGCGGTTTGTCTGACGCCCGGTTACCCAGGTGGGGGAGCTGCGGCGTCGGCCTTTGAGGCTTCTAGCCCCCTTATTGCCGAGATGGAGGACGCTGACATCTCGGTGGGAGACTCTTCCGTTTCTAGCAACCCAGGTGGGGGTGCTATCTGGAGTGTGGAGGGTAGTCCGTCGGGCTCTCTCACCGGAGGAGTATCGATGGGGTCTTCTTCCTCGTCTACGTCGCAGGATGAGGGGGTGCAGGTGGCACTCTCTTTATCCCCACGCCCGGGCAGTGGAGTGGCCGAGTCAGGTGGACTCACCACTCCTGTGTCGAGGGGTGGCTTTGGGCTGAAGCCGTCTATGGAGGAGATCGTCGCTTTTGGTGGTATCGCTGATCCATCAAGGTCGGGCGTCAGGTCTAGTGCCCGGTTGCGGGCAATGCCGGATGCTGATAGGCCGCAGCTGGAGAGGGCGATGGACCTTGCGGCGCGGCGTGATTCGGCCTTTCAGTCAGGTACGAGGTTATGTTCTAATTTAAGTTTTGTTTCTATTCCGAATGAAGTCATTGTTGAGCGTGCATCTAAGCTTGGGGTATCGTTAGGTGTTTCTCCTTTGCAAGTTTCTCATTCTATTAAACATCTAAAAGAGGTAGAGGAGACTAGAAATATTACTTTCCTAAAAAACACGCTGTCAACAGAAGAGGGGGAGGGTTTACAGAGTTTAGTGGTGAGAAAGGCGTCTAATCTATGTGATGATCTTGTCGATGAGTTTGAAGAGGGGCTCGGAGATCGAGTGGATCTTCTAGCCCAAGGAGTGAAAGTTAACAGATCTCGCGCGAAGAAAGTAGTTAAGAGGGTACAGGTTCGACGGAGTGACCGTCTTCAAAAACAAAAGAGATCGTCACCATGAAAGGAATTTTTTGGAATACAGATGGGCTGGGGGATCGTGGTAAGCACGTTGCTATTCATGAGCTAGTTCGGGAGCATAAATTAGACTTCATTGCTTTGTTGGAAACAGGGAGATCTAATTTTTCAGCTTCGTTTTTGAGTTTCTTGGCTGCGGGGTATGATTATGAGTGGTTTTGCTTGCCGCCGCACGGTAGATCTGGGGGTATCTTAGTTGGTTTTAATAAGGCGGCTTTAGTTATGCAATCCGCAGTGGCGGGTGATTTTTGCGTTAAGCTCCATCTTAAGTCTAAGGTGGATGGCTTTTTATGGGCTTTGGTGGCGGTGTATGGGGCAGCTCAAGATGAGAATAAATCGTTATTTTTGTCTGAGTTAGTCCGGGTTTGTGATGGGGAGTCATCACCTATGGTGGTAGGTGGTGACTTCAATATTATTCGGCGAAGAGAGGAGAAGAACAATGATAATTTTAATGCTAGATGGCCTTTTGTTTTTAATGCTATTATTGATAGTCTGGATTTGAGGGAGATTGAGTTGTCGGGGAGACAGTTTACTTGGTCTAGTAGGCGCGAAGTTCCCACTCTAGAGAAATTGGATAGGATCTTGGCTAGTGTTGATTGGGAGCAGAAATTTCCTCTTGTTTCGGTTCGTGCGTTGACCCGTGCGGGGTCGGATCATAATCCGCTTTTAATAGATTCCGGTGAGAGTGCTCATCTGGGGAATCGATCGTTATTCTCTTTTGAGTTATCTTGGTTGCGTCATGAGGGTTTCTACGATATGGTGCAAAAGGAGTGGCTGTCGATTGATCAAGGTGCATCGCCGGTGGAGCGATGGCAAAACAAAATTCGACACTTAAGACAATTTTTGAGAGGTTGGGCCAAGAATATGAGTGGGGAATATAGAGTTCTTCGCGATAAGTTGTTGCTACTTATTGATGAACTTGATATCAAGGCTGAAAGTACAATTTTAACTGAGGCGGAAAGGATAGCAAAAAGGGATGCTGAGGCTTACTTGGCTAAAATCCGTCGGGATGAAGAGGCAAAGTGGGCGCAGCGTGCTAAGGTGCGCCATATTCAGGAGGGGGGCAATAATACGAAATACTTCCACCTTATAGCTAATGGCAAACATCGAAAGAAGCGAATTTTTCAATTGGAGCAAGATGAAGGGACTATTGTTGGACAGGAAAATCTGAAGGTGTTTATCTCAGAGTTCTATAAGAAATTATTCGGGGCGTCGGTTCCGTCTAATGTCGTGTTGTGTGAATCCAGGACTCAGGATTTGCCTCAAATCTCACCTGAGGAGAATGACATTCTTACATCACCTTTTGTCGAAAAGGAGGTGTTCGATGCTATTTCTCAAATGGAGCATAATAAGGCCCCCGGGCCGGACGGGTTCCCGGCTGAATTTTATCAAACTTTTTGGGATGTTATCAAGAGTGACTTGATGGACATGTTCACACAACTACATGCAGGGGAATTGCCTTTGCACCGGTTAAATTATGGGGAGATTACATTGCTGCCAAAAAAGGAAGATGCGAGTAGAATAGAACAATATAGACCCATATGCTTGCTGAATGTAAGTTTTAAGATTTTTACGAAGGTGGGGACGAATCGTGTGACATCTATGGCGCATAAGGTTATCCGTCCCACTCAATCTGCTTTCCTTCCGGGGAGAAATATTTTGGAAGGAGTAGTCGTACTCCATGAAACTATCCATGAACTTCATCGGAAGAAGTTGGATGGGGTCATTTTCAAAATAGATTTTGAGAAGGCTTATGATAAGGTCAATTGGGCTTTTCTACAGCAAACTTTACGCATGAAGGGTTTTGCGGCTCAGTGGTGTGGATGGATTGCGAGATTTATTCAGGGTGGGAGCGTGGGAATTAAAGTAAATGATGATATTGGTCATTATTTCCAAACTTTAAAAGGATTGAGACAGGGAGATCCGCTATCTCCGCTTCTATTTAATTTAGTTGCCGATATGTTGGCTGTTCTTATAGCACGGGCTAAGGAAGACGGCCAAGTCGGTGGGCTTGTGCCGCATCTTGTTGATGGAGGTGTGTCCATTTTGCAATATGCGGACGACACGATTTTATTCATGGAGCACGACCTGGAGAAGGCCGTGAATATGAAGTTGATCTTGTCATTATTTGAGCAATTATCGGGCTTAAAGATTAATTTCCATAAGAGTGAGGTATTCTGTTTTGGTAAAGCTAAGGATCATCAGGACGATTATCGTTCTATCTTTGGGTGCGAAGTAGGCGAACTACCGTTCAGATATCTTGGTATTCCGATTCATTATCGTAAGCTTCTTAATAAGGAATGGAAGCCTGTGGAGGATCGGTTTGATCGCAAACTCGGTTCTTGGGCGGGTAAGTTGCTTTCATATGGAGATCGACTTGTCCTCATCAATGCTGTTCTGACAAGCCTTCCCATGTTCCTATTATCCTTTTTTGAGATACCCAAAGGGGTGCGGAAAAGGTTAGATATTTATAGATCTCGCTTTTTTTGGCAAAGTGATCAGCAGAAAAAGAAGTATCGGCTCACTAAGTGGAGCATTATCTGTAGACCGAAAGACCAAGGCGGGCTTGGGATTGAGGTTCTAGATATTAAGAACAAATGTTTACTTAGCAAGTGGCTATTTAAACTTTTGACTGAGGAAGGCGTTTGGCAGGAGATTCTATTCAACAAATATCTTGCAGGAAAAACTCTGACTCAAGTGGAGGTAAAACCAACAGATTCACCTTTTTGGAAAGGTATTATGGGGGTTAAAACAGAGTTTTTCAAGCATATCTCTTTCACTCTTGGAAATGGCGAAGGGGTTCAGTTTCTGGGAGGATACTTGGCTGGGGCAACCGCCGTTGTCGGAGCAGTATCCGTCGCTTTATAACATTGTTCGTTTTAAAAATGTTTTGGTTGCAAATGTTTTTCAAAATGGACATGTCAATATTCCATTCCGTAGATCTTTAGTGGGAGATAAATGGAATGATTGGTTGAATCTAGTTGAGAGACTTATGCCAATTTCATTGTCGACAGAGCCGGATTCTATAACTTGGAACCTTACTCCATCTGGGGTGTTCTCGGTTAAATCATTGTATTTGGAACAAATGAATAGTCCTGCACGATTTTATAAGAAGTATATTTGGAAATTGAAAGTCCCTCTAAAGATAAAAATATTTATGTGGTTCCTTCATCGGAAGGTTCTTCTTACTAAGGATAACCTTATTAAGCGCCATTGGACAGGATGTAAGAAATGTGTATTTTGTACTCATGATGAAACAGTGGATCATTTGTTTGTTTCTTGCCAGCTTGCGAGACAGATTTGGAGGCTCGTTCACTTTACGTTTAATATAACCCCTCCGACTAGTATTACTAATTTGTTTGGTAACTGGTTGAATGGAGTTGATAAGGATACTAAAGCTAGCATTCATATTGGCGTGTGCGCTTTCTTATGGCACAATTTGGAATTGCCGAAATGATGTGGTTTTTAACAGAGCCAATTCTGGACATTTTTTGCAGGTTATTCATCGAGCTACTTATTGGATTCATGCGTGGGCTTATCTTCTACCACCTCACAAGCAGGGGCGTTTGGCCTCTGGATGCACTCGGTTGATAGCGGTCGTTCGGGCTATCTTCAACCAGGGTGGATGGTGGCACACTAATAGGCTGCAATATGTGTAGTTTTGTTGCGCTCCATGCGTTTGTGAGGCTGTTTATGCGATTTTCTTTCATATCTTCTGGGATGTAATAACGTTAACACAGTATTGTTACAGTTGGTTTAATAAATGGCCGTATGCATCACTTTGATGCAGAGGCCGGGGCGACCCTTTTCTAAAAAACGTACCGTTACTTCAGTTCTGGATTTCTGAAGACAGTTTTTTGTGAAGAAGTGTTCAGTTGTGGAGATGGGTTGGGGGCTATCAGCAGCGACTCGCCATGCATGCATGTGTGGCGTTGCTCTCAGCCACCGACACACGCCCACGAAACGACGCCCCGTACGCGTACGGTACAGTGCGTGCTTTTGTTTGCTTGCTGACGGACTATAGTGTGTGTGCACATGCACGTACGTACAAACAGTTTGGCGATTTGGACATGCATGTGGACGTACGTGGAATTCGGTCGCGATCGCCGACCCCTATAAACTCATACTAGTAGTAGTAGTAATGCTTTATTTTAGAAGTTTCCAACCAATGGGCCGGTCGTCTACCAGTACACACCGGTCTCACCGGATTACTCAACTGATGCGGCGACGCTTCCACGGTTCCACTTCCACCGCATATATCGATACTACTGTAGTATTCCACTGCAGTGCGGGGACGTAGTACGAGTTACGACCACGAGCGAGAGTGAGAAACGCCACCGGCAACACTGAATGAACGGGGCACTGCCGACTTCCCGTCAGCGTGCGGTGCGTTGCCCATTGAATCCCGGTCGGTCCTGGCAGCTGCGTCGATCTGGTGGCCGGGGTTCCTCACACACGGTCCGCCACTTTCTGGGGCTCTGGGTAGTGGGGATTCTCATTGGCAAAACGCTAGATGTTGACTTGCTTGCTCTTCGTCGACATAATATTGTCAGGGTACTAGTGGCTGTCCGGGATCCGAGGCTCTTTGATAACTTCACTGTCAATGTGATGCTTTTATTATGCTAAAAGGTTATGCTTTCCGGTTTACCAAGGAGGCGGCTACTTACGTTCCTGAGCCGGATTTTGTACCTTTTATATGGCGGCGACATGAGAAGGATGATGATCCTAGAGGTTCCGAGGAGGGGAACCGGGATGGTTCTAATATGCAGGAGCCACCCAAGTCGGTGGATGGTGATACTCAGATGACGCAGGCTCCGGACACCACTACCCCACAGACTACTTCTCTTGGGCTGATTGATCCGGCGGTTGTGCTTCGGGGTATAGCGGTGACACCTATTAACCCGAACCCGCGGACGCCTATGGGGAAGGAGATTGTCACCAGGATGCGGGCCTCTACTTCGCCATTGGCTCCATCCGCTGTCGGGACGGGTTTGGCGCTGCTGCACCTTGCCGACGATGGGGGGGGGGGGGGGGGGGGGGAGTTGAGCTCGACCCCGTCGCTCGTTTCGTCGTCGGCGCTGCTACCCCGGGCTGAGGTGGATCCCATCAGTCCGCCTAGTGCTGGGGTGCCCGAGTGGCGGGGTGTCGACGCTGCAGAAGGATGCTCCAGGGGAGGTCTACCTCAACCCGCCTCAGCCTGGAGTGGCGCAGCCCGGTGTGGCGCTGGTGGCAGTCGACGCCACGGCGCCTTCACCGGGTGTGGTGCAGGAGCAGCGGATGGTGTCCGAGGAGGCGGGGCCGCCCTCTACCCCGCCTTTGGGTTCCCCGCTGTCCTCTCCTTTAGCTGGGGGGAGTTCTACGACGCTGTGGGTGGCTTCCTCGCCACTTCCGCCCCCGGTGTTGTCTTCGACTTCTCCGGTGCTGGAGGTTGCTCCTCTCTCGGTGGCTCCCTCATCACTCCCACCCCCGGCGCCGCCTACGCTTAGGCGTAGCGCCCGTCATGCGGTGGCGGCTGATGGGTCTTCCGCTACTGACGAGGATGCTTTGGCCAGGGCCATGAGGCGCAAGGCTGAACAGTTCACCGACACCGCTGGTACGTCTTGTCGTTCCAAATCTTTTCTTACTTTTTCAGATTCAAATATTTCTTGTAAGTTGAATAAAGTAAGAATCTCTTTGGGAAACAATGGTTCAAAGATAGCGGTATCGACTAAAGCATTGCGACATTTGGAGTACGACCAGTTAACAATCACTCCAAAAGTCCCTTGTAAGTCGGATACGTCGCACCAAGATGAGGAGGAGCACCATGACACGATTGATGTTCACCTCCTGTCTCATCTAGTGGGTGATGTATCGGAGGGTGGTTTAGATGAGGCAACGCTTAGCTCATTATATGATCTAAAAGCGTCTGACCGGAAATCTCGAGCCGCCTCTCTAAAAAATAATAAGAAGTCTCCACGTAAGCAGAAGAGACTGTCAACATCTCCAATTGTTTCCAAATGAATGGCATGTTCTTGAATAGCAGAGGTCTTCGTGACTTGGCTAAACATACACGCATTGCCGATTCTATTCGGGAACATAATTTGGATTTTGTGGGCATATCTGAAGCAGGTAAACGGGATTTTTCGGTGAGTCTACTTAACCGCCTATCTGGCGGTGTGGATTTTACTTGGACTTCTCGTCCACCACGTGGACGGTCTGGGGGCTTATTACTTGGCGTTAGAAATGACACCATGGAAGTGTTGTCTAGTTCGGATGGAGAATTTCATATTAAACTCCATATCCACAACAAGAACGACAACTTCTTATGGAGTCTAGCCACTGTATATGGAGCTGCCCAGAATGAGCACAAGCCCGATTTTCTCAGAGAGTTGGTGAATCTTGCAAAACATAATCCACATCCTATTATCATAGGGGGTGATTTTAATTTGCTAAGATTCCCGCATGAGAAGAGTAGGGGACGGTTTGACAACCACTGGCCTTTCTTATTCAACACTGTCATTGATAGCCTTGATTTAAGAGATATCACTATGGTTGGGAGACATTTCACTTGGGCTAATAGTCTCCCAGAGCCAACGTACGAAAAAATAGACCGTGTACTAATGGACTCGGATTGGGAAGTTAAATTCCCAATGGTCTCGGTACGGGCGCTAGAACGTATTGAGGCGTTGTCGGACCATGCTCCCATACTTTTAACCACTGGAACGACTAGACCGCATTGCAATCGTCAGTTCAAGTTTGAACTTGGGTGGCTACAGCGGGAGGGTTTTCACGATATGGTTAAGATGGTATGGGAGAGACCGGTTGCTGGCCAGAGTGCGATCCAAAGGTGGAATAATAAATTGCCTGCTTTACGCAAACACCTGGGTGGTTGGGCTAGGTTCACGGACGGTCAGCTAAAAAAGGAAAAGCTTCGTCTGTCATCTATTATAGATGAATTAGAGGCTTTTGCCGAGGTTAGACCGTTGTCCACGCAAGAGATTGAGTTGAAAAATCAATCCAATGCGTATATAGCGGGTCTTCTTCGAGAAGAGGAGCTCAAATGGTACCAACGATCGAAAGCCCAATTTATTTTAGAGGGAGACTCGAATACGAGATACTTTCATAGTCTAGCTAATGGCGGACATCGGAAGCAACGTATCCATTCTCTTTCTCAAGATGAAGGCGTGATTGAAGGGCATGAGCATCTAAAATCCTATATCACAAAGTATTATAAACGCCTATTTGGTGAGCCTGAGGAGGGTAATTTCTCCATGGACGAAAGCCGAATAGATGATATCGCTCAAGTGACCGATGCGGAGAATGCCCACCTTACTGCCCCTTTTTCTAAGGAGGAAGTTAAGCAGGCAATCTTCCAAATGGAACACAACAAGGCCCCGGGTCCGGTTGGGTTCCCAGCTGAGTTCGATCAGAGCTTCTGGGAATTAGTCAAATCGGACTTGCTCGAGTTGTTTGGAGTTCTTCACTCTGGACAACTCGAGATTTTTCGTCTAAACTTCGGTGAGATAATTTTGTTACCTAAGGTTAATGAAGCAGAACGGATCCAACAGTATAGGCCAATCTGTCTTCTTAACGTTATCTTCAATTTTTTTACAAAAGCCGCAACACTTAGACTTAATTCGGTGGCTGATCATGTTGTGTGTCTGACTCAGACGGCTTTTATGCAAGGTCGCAACATTCTTGATGGAGTTGTCATTTTGCATGAAATGGTTCATGAGATGCATCGGAAAAAACTGAACGGAGTGATTTTGAAAATTGACTTCGAAAAGGCCTATGATAAAGTCAAGTGGTCTTTCCTTCAGCAGACACTCAGAATGAAAGGTTTTTCTGATGAGTGGCGGGCTATGATTCATAATTTCGTTTCTGGGGGGTAGTGTTGCCATCAAAGTCAATGACGATGTTGGCCGATACTTTCAAACCAGGAAGGGATTACGACAAGGCGACCCATTATCACCAATTCTATTTAATATAGTTGCTGATATGTTGGCCATAATCATAGAACGTGCGAAAATAGATGGCCAAATTGAAGGTGTAGTTCCCCATCTTGTGGATGGGGGGTTATCTATCCTTCAATATGCCGACGATACAATCCTCTTTATGGAACACGACTTGGAAAAAGCGAGAAACCTGAAATTAATTTTATCAGCGTTCAAGCAGCTTTCTGGTCTCAAGATTAATTTCCATAAGAGTGAATTGTTTTGTTTTGGCGAGGCACTGGATGACGCTGCCCTATACGCTGAGTTATTCGGCTGTGGGCAAGGTCATTTTCCAATTAGCTATTTGGGCATTCCGATTCACTTCAGAAGGCTTACAATAGCTCAATAGAAAATTGTGGAGGAACGGCTACAGAAGAGATTGAGTAGCTGGAAAGGAAAATTGTTATCTCTTGGGGGAAGATTGGTCCTCATAAACTCAGTGCTCACTAACATGGTACTATATATGATTTCCTTCTTCCAACTGCCCAAAGGAGTTCTGCATCGATTAGATTATTTTCGATCAAGATTCTTTTGGCAAGGGGATAGTGAGAAAAAGAAATATAGACTGGCTAAATGGAACGTAGTTTGCCGTCCCAAGGATCAAGGAGGGCTGGGTATTCATGACTTAGAGGTCAAGAATAGAGCTCTCCTCGGTAAGTGGTTGTTTAAACTACTGACTGAAGATGGGGTATGGCAAACTCTCCTACGGAGAAAGTATATTGGTTCAAAAGCGTTATAACAGGTTGCTTGGAAAGCCGGTGATTCACACTTCTGGGCTGGCCTAATGGCGACGAAGAAGTTCTTCTTCCCATATGGTTCTTTTTCCATTAAGGATGGTTCGGAGATAAGATTCTGGGAGGATAAATGGTTAGGCAACACCACACTCCGAGAACAATATCCAGCTTTATATAATATTGTCCTTGGTCGTCATAAGAGCGATACTCTCGCTAAGGTGATGGAGAATTCTCCGCCCAATGTGACGTTCCGAAGAGATCTTGTGGTTCCCAGGTTAGCATCCTGAAATGAGTTGGTACAACGTTTGGCTGTTGTTAATCTCATGGAGGGGACCGACGAGTTTCGATGGAATTTACATGTTAATGGTAAATTCTCAGTGGACTCTATGTATAAAGCTCTCATACAGCCAGATTTGCCTGTGGATAATAACCACAAAATTTGGAAGATGAGGATCCCACTCAAGAATAAAATTTTGCTTGGTACCTTCGTCATGGGGTAATTCTAACTAAAGATAACCTTGCAAAACGCAATTGGCATGGGAGTAAAAAGTGTGTCTTCTGTCACAAGGACGAGACTATTAAGCACTTATTCTTCGAGTGTAGATTTGCGAGTTCTATATGGTCAATCATTCAGATAGATTCTAACCTATTTCCACTACGTAGCATTGCTAATATTTTTGGTAATTGGCTGAATGGTGTGGACAATAGGCTTAAACGACTTATTAGGGTGGGAGCGTTAGCCGTTATATGGTCGCTTTGGCTATGTAAAAATGACAAGGTTTTTAATAATAAGAATTCGTCTCTCATGCAGGTGATCTACAGGACTACTGCTACTCTCTGTTTGTGGTCTCCGTTGCAACGTGTGGAGCATCGCGACCTTTTTACGGAGGTGTGTACAAGTCTGGAGGGAACGGCGAGAGACTTTTTATCCCAACATGGATGGCAGCATAATTTGCGGATCGGCCCTCCACCTCCATAGACGTGTTTACAATTTCTCATTCTGATATGTAATTCACCTTGTTTTATTTTAGTTGTTGATGACTTTTAGCTGTGTGCATCCTAGTTATACAGATGCCGGGTGTAATACTTAAACTTTTAAATAATAAAAACTCCCTTTATCGAAAAAATGCCTGATTTGATTTCCACATGTACGATGAGTGAGTAGTAGTTGAAGGTGTACCTCACGGCTCGCAGTCGTGGCACGCTAGCCTAGATGAGATGCTTGCTAGCCTCACAACAGTTAGGCCCTGATCAAGTCGATGGACCACGTACTCGGATTAACCGGATGTCGGGGAGGGGGATAAAATGGGCCCCCCACGGGCCACTTTCCCCTTTTCAGTCCATGGACCGCGTACGTACACGCTCTCGCACGCGGGCGATCGACCACACAAAACATTTAGTGTCCTTGTACCACACAATTTGTTTCCGCAAAACCCACACACATAGAGCATAATGAACGGCATTGAAGGATATCATCTCTATTCCTTCCAAAAGCTTGAATAGAATGCAACTACAGTTTTCAGGATAAACCAAGCAAAGGACTACAAGTTACGAGAAAGAAATATACATACAAAACTTTTAGCCATATCTTCGTAACCAAAAAAAGCTACGACATCAAACTCTTCTAACAAAAGCAGACATCGTGCACGCACCTATGTATCTTTGTAACCAAAGCAAGCTACTCTAATTACAATTGAAGGAAATAACCTCACTTCTGTAGAGAAAAAGATCCAAAGTTTACGACTACAGAATGTACAAACCAGTAAGAACCTCGAACGAATTTATGTTGACATGTTTAGGAGGGGGATTTACATGGAAGCTAGAGCTATATTATTGGCAACTGGCAAAATTAGCCATGCTACGTATTGTAGAGTGATTTTGGGACTGCATGATTTTTTAAAGAGGTCCTTTAAACCGGGACAGAGGGAGTAGTAGTGTTCATAGTACGAAAAGTTAGGTCATTAAATTGAATTAGTAATTACGTGTTAACCAAAATACCAAATTAAGCATAACAATGTGAAGATAAATATTCTAGGAATATATCTAGAAAATATGCTAACACACCATTTACCTACATATACTCACCTTAAAATACAGTAGAATATAATGTGCCCTACCACAAATGAGTTGCTGCATAGGTAGATATGGCTAAAAGGAGCTTTATTGATTCCGGTTCAAAACATATTGTGTCCTTGTACCACACAGTTTGTTTCCGCAAAACCCACACACATAGAGCATAATGAACGGCATAGAAGGATATATATCATCTCTTTTCCTTCCAAAAGCTTGATCAGAATGCAGCTACAGTTCTCAAGAAAAACCCAGCAAAGGACTATATAAAAGTTACGAGAAAGAAATATATACATACAAAAGCGGACATCGTGCAAGTAACTATGTTTCTTCGTAACCAAAGCAAGCTACTCTAAATTACAATTGAAGGAAATAACCTCACTTCTACAGAGAAAAAAGATCCAAAGTTTACGACTACAGAATCTACAAACCAGTAAGAATCTCTAAAGAATTTATGATGACATATTTAGGGGTGGGATTTACATGGAAGCTAGAGCTATATTATTGGCAACTGGCAAAATTAGCCATGCTACGTATTGTAGTTCGGTCAATTTGATCGTAAAATCTCTCTAGTGTTCTTGATCCATTCTTACCACCGTCGTGACCGATGCTGCACAATCCTTCCTAGGTGGAAAATTTTCCGATCTGGATGTCAACTCTTCTAGTTAATTGTGAAGAAAAGTGGATTTTTGTGTGTGCAGAAATAAGAGGTAAGAAACAGGAACCATGAAAAAGGGGCATACATGTTAGGTAACACACTATCCTCTGCAAATGAAATTTTACTTTTGCACAAACTTTGCATCATCAAACAACCAAATGAAGCACTGTTACTATACTTCAGGGCACAAACCACGTGGGAGATTAAAAAAAAATGTTGTCTCGGAAAATCAAACATTTAAAATGATGTTGAAGATGTCATATATGGTGCTCAAACTTCGATCTTGGTTGCCGGGTCAGGGACAGGGGCAGGCTAAGTCAGTTTTCACAATGTTGATCGACTGCACGTTCGACTCCTTGTTTAGATTCTCCTTCATATGAATCTGAATAGTCTGGTCATACATAAGAATATTTCACAATGGCATTCTGAACTGAAAACTAAAAACTTGGACATAAGAAATCATTTTAGATGTCATCAAACTAAAAACTTGCACCAATGTTTGAAATCCGTCATTTGAGAAAGAGAGAAACTATTATTGTGATTTTCCTAAAACAAACAGGTTAGTGACGGCTCAGAACTGTTGCAAGGAACATTAGCATTACATATGCATTTTTTTGGCTTAAAACTTGAAACAGGAAACACAAGGAACAATAGCTTCTAAATTCCTCAATATTACACATACCTATGGCCACTGACACCTGTACCATGTTCATTTGTAGCCGTCCCCCAAATATAGCTTGGAGATGAGTCCGTAGATATGTGTGGACATAATATTCACATGATTTAACATACTGAAATAGAATACTGACATGAACAAACAATATATTTTGGATAAGAAATTAACATCCATTGCTCGACATAAAGAGATTGTACATTCCAATTTGCATACTGAACACTCCCGATGGAGATGCTCTAATGACGACCGGTAATGAGGATAGTAAAAAAGAAAGAAATCTCGACCGGTCACGCCGGCGGTCGATCTGGCCATGGAGGCCATCGATCGCAATGCACCGCCCAACGCTCAAGGCCACATGCGTACCATAACGATTTTCTCGTGCCGGTGCGCATGCACATGCACGTACGCATCGCCCCCAGATAGATCTCGGAATTAATGGGACAGCATCAGAACGCAATTAATTAAGCAGTCGGCGGGGTCAAGGAAGCTACTCCAGGAAGGATGCCAGATCGTGGGGCAAATTCCCATTGAATATATACTCCGTACATGTGTGTCAGCGGCACAATGTGCATTGAGCCAAATTGTAAGCTTCAATCAAAAGGAGAGGAATAGGATCACGAGCGTTGGTACCTCTAGGGTCGCTCCACTCCGGGGTGACTCGGGAGGCGACACAAACCCTAACTCCCTAGCGCCTCCTCCTCCCCCTCCTTCCCTCGCCGCCGCGAGAAGCACTCACCGGGAAGCCGGCGTGCGGTTGCCAAGGACGGTGACGGCGGGGATCTCGCTGCTTCGCGTCTTTCGCGGAGAGCTTCGGCTGCTGGGGCGGCGGCCTCGAGGTGTGGACGGCGTCGGCCCTAGCGGTGGGGAACGTTGGCTGGTGCTGTGGGACCGTCTCTCTCGGCCGCGTGGGCGGCGATGAGGGCGGTGGTTCATGGTCACGACGTGGGGGGTGCTCGTTGGCCTCCGCCGCCAGATCTGAAGATGGCGACTTCGATCCGCGCAGTTCCCTCCCTGCCTGGCCAGGGTGGCTGGGTCCGGGGACCCGCCGAGAGAAATCCTTGGCCAGCTGCGGTGGCCACGTCGTCGGCGACGTCTCTGACACCGCTCCCCTTCTTGGAGGCGACGATGAGGTATGGTCCCTTCCCCGCTCCTCCCCTACGCCCGGGTGAAAACCCTAGCTCCTTGTTGAGTGGGCGGCGGCGGCGCTCTACGTCGCGTTCTCCTTGGAGGCGTCGTCTTGGGCTGCGAGGAGGTGGTGGATCTGCGTGATGTCCGTGGTGTGCTAGTGGCGGCGAGTTCCTGCGGCGAGGTGTTGTCGGGTTCGGTTGAAGTTCCTTCCTTTGCTGCTACCCTGCGTAGGTGGCCTGTCCGTCCGCGGGTCGGCGCCCTCGAGCCTGGGCGAGAGGGGAATGGGTTCCCCTCTACGACGGCAACGGCCTGGTGTTTTGGTTGGGAGATGAAGATCAAGTTGAGCTTTGCCCTTCCTTGGCGGCCCTTGTTCTCTTTGTGCCGTGTCTTCAGTGGTGCCCGCGTCCGATAGCCTGCGTCTTGTCGCGGTGTTGGTCCGGCGACGTCGTCTGTGGGTTGTTCGCATGATGTGGCGTCCGTGCTTGACTCTGCTTCTCTGCAATTTGGCGTGTTTGGTCTTCGTGCTCTCGGGTGAGCAGCTCTACCTTCTGACGGGGCGGCGTCCTTCGAGCCAGGACGAGAAGANAGGAGCCTATTTTAGACCGTAGAGAGATTTGAGTAGACGACAAACATGGTTGGGGCAAGAGGGATCAACAAATCCGTAGGGTTGTTGGCTGTAGACTTCTTCGACAAGGTGGCCATGGAGGAAAGCATTTTTGACGTCAAGTTGGTGGATGGGCCAATTATTTGAAAGAGCGAGGGATAGGACGATTCGAATGGTGGCTAGTTTTACGACAGGGCTGAAGGTTTTGTCAAAATCAATGACGGGTTGTTGGGTGAAGCCACGCACTACCCAACGTGCTTTGTGACGTGCAAGGGAACCATCTGAATTGTATTTGTGGCGAAAAATCCATTTACCACTAACAATGTTTGCGCCGGGTGGAGGTGGGACAAGAGTCCAGGTGTTATTAGTCATGAGGGCATCATATTCTTCCTGCATGGCGAGGCTCCAAGAGGGATCTCGGAGAGCTATGAGATAATTATGTGGGATTGGTGATGAAACAGTGACCGAGAGATTGAGCCGATCGACTGGAGGAGGAAGATGGCCGGTTGTACTTCTTGTGCGATGAACTATGGGTGGGGGAGGAGGTATAGGTGATGGCACAGGCGGAGTTGGGGGTGAAGAGGAGGTTGGGAGATGTGGCCTGTGAAGGGTGAGGTGGGTGAATCGGGTGGACTGACATGATCGGTGGAGGTCGGGCTGGCAGAAGTTGTTGTCGCGGCAGGGGTTTGGATGGAATTCGCTGTTGCGGCAGGAGATGCTGTCGCGGCAGAGGTTTGGATGGAATTCGCTGTCGCGGCAGGAGATGCTGTCGCGGCAGAGGTTTGGATGGAATTCGCTGTCGCGGCAGGAGATGCTGTCGCGGCAGGAGTTTGGACAGAAGGTGATGTCGCGGCAGGGAGTGTGAGTATTGGTTCTTCTGGTTGGAGAGGTGGGTCAAATATGGCGATGGGAGGGGAAGGTGTGGGTGTGTGTTGAGGGGCATTGGGAAAGGTAGACTCGTCGAATGTGACGTGACGAGAAAGGAGGATACGTCTAGTGGAAAGGTCGAGGCAACGATAGCCTTTGTGTCTTGGTGGGTAGCCGAGGAACACACATTTGATGGCTCGTGGAGCAAGTTTGTGGGCAGCAGTGGAGGCCGCGTTGACATAGCAAAGACAACCAAATACTCGGAGGTGATCGTACGACGGGTGAGTGCTGAATAACACATAGTGAGGTGTAGCTTTTTGAAGAGCGGCCATGGGTCGGATGTTGAGGAGATATGTGGCCGTGTGGAGTGCCTCAGCCCATAAGTTTGGAGGCATGGATGCTTGAAATATAAGGGAGCGAATGACATCGTTAATGGTACATATGGCTCGTTCGGCCTTGCCGTTTTGTTGGGACGTATAAGGACAGGAGAAACGGAAAGTTGTGTCGTGTTGTGTGAAAATGGTGTGAAGTTTAAGGTTATCAAATTCCTTTCCATTATCACATTGAATAGTAAGAATAGGCAAGTTAAAGTGAGTGGTGACGAACGCATGATAGGCAACAAAGGTTGCAAAAGCATTAGATTTCTTTTTAAGGGGAAAACTCCAGAAATAATGAGAAAAATCATCAATGATAACACGATAATAAGCATAGCCGGTTGTACTAGGAATAGGCGAGGTCCATAAATCACAATGGAGTAGTTCAAACGGACGAGTTGTAAATGAGTGCGACAAATGAAAAGGTAGACTAATATGTTTGCCTAACAAACATGCATGACACAGGGAGGTTCCTGATTTATTGATGGGGATGGTTGCGAGCTGATGAATTTGCGAGGTGGTGTGGTGGCCTGGATGTCCGAGACGTCGATGCCATAGATCGGAGGTGGTAGTGGTGATGTGGGCTTCGCCGATGATGGAGCTCCGGATACTGTAAAGAGGGCACACATAGGGATCAAACTCAATTGTACAGTGATGATCAATGGTGAATTGACGAACTGATATTAGGTTTTTGATAATATGAGGAACAAGAAGCATGTTGCGTAAGTAAAGGGATTTGGAGGGAGAGTGGAGCGTGTAAATTTGCGGGTTCAATTCCTGTTGGATGCACGCGAATGGGGTCTTGCTCATTTCCCATCAAGGAATGGAGATTGGGTTGGTGTTTGGAAGGGATTTAGTAAACTGACCTTGGCCAGCAAGCAGAAAAAGGACTGACGGTTCAGAGAGCACTTGTGTATGTGATGCAAGTGAACGTGTACGCGCTTATTCCGTTCGCTTGTCTTTCGACAGGATCTGCACAATTGGCTCAAGCAAGAGCGATAGTAAGAGCTGGCGGGTAATTCCAGAATCTGGAACATATCTATGAGGAAAGTCCACTAGGGCGTTTTCTCGCTCCCTTACAGATCAAACATTAGATCTCGAACCGTTCCCTTCTGCTCTTTCTGTGAAAGATGGAGATGGGATGAAAACTCTCCTTTCCGATGAAAACGAGAAAGAAAGGTGGATCTGGTGTGAGTGACAGGGAGGGTTGCGCTGTTGCCGACGGTGATAGATTGAGGTGGAGAGGGATGAAGGGAGATTAAGTTACCGGGATCGGATGCCATGCGAGAGGATGCGCCTGTGTGCATGTACCAGTCGTTGTTGGGAAGCTGCATATTGTTGAGGGCGGCGATCAGGGCGGGGTCGAGCTGTTGCTGTTGTGGTTGAAGCTGGCCGGTGGGAGCTTGTCTGAGAGCGGTGTAGGCCTGAGGGAGCATGCCGGGGCGAGGTCCAAGAACGCCAGGGGTAGGTGCCCGCCAAGGAGTTGGTGTTGGTGCGCACCAAGGTGCCTGCTGTTGGAGGAGAGAGGCGCATGTTGGAGCGCCAGTCCATGGGTTGAACTGCCAAGGGTTGTCGCGGCCGCGTCCCCGTCCGCCACGGCCACGACCACAGCTGCCGCTGCGAAAGCTGTTGGGAAAGCTGAGACCACGACCACCAGCGCCCCCGGTGTGGTCACCCCCGAAGCGGTTGCCGCCTGGAGGAGGAGGTGGTGCGCCCCCGCCATGGGGCAGCACGCTGTTTCCACTGGCCCAGAGCGCGGTGGACGCGGCGTGCTTGGCATCGGTCTTCTTCTGTGTCTCCTCAAGGATGAGAGCCGACCTCGTTTGAAGGAAGGAGGGGAAGGGCACCTGAAACGGGAGAAATGAACGCAAGTGTGCGTAAGTGTCATTAAGTCTGCGGAGGAGCGTGAGGACGAGTGTCTTGTCGCTGATGGGCTGGCCGACGTCGCTGAGGGAGTCGGCGAGAGCTTTGAGCTTGGCGCAGTAGTCGCTGATGGAGAGGTCGCCTTGCGGGGTGTTGCGGAAGTCGGCTTCGAGCTGGATGGCACAGTGCTTCTTGTTGTCGCGGAATAGGTTCTCGATGGCATCCCAGATGGTGCAGGCGGTGGAGCCGGGGCGCATGATGATGCCGAGGAGGTCGACGGAGATGGAACCATAGATCCATGAGAGCACCGTGTAGTCGTCACACCCCCAAGGAGAGGAGGGCGATGTGTCGGAGGGTGTGGCATTGGCCGTTCCGACGACGTGGGACATCAGGCCATAGCGACCGAGGGCGACGAGAAAGAGCTCCCTCCAGTTGGTGTAGTTGCCATCGTTGAGATCACGGGTGATAGGAACGTGGAGTTTGATGGAGGTGGCATAGGTAGATTGGCTGGATGGGGAGGGGGTGGAGTTTCCGTCGGCTGGGGCGATGGGCTTGCCTTTTTCGGCAGTGGCGGCTTGGGCATCGAGAGAGGTGGCGCGCGTGTCGAGTTCGGCGGCGAGGTCTCGGAGTTCTTTTTTCCTTGGATGTGATCTCGTGAAGCTTTTCAGCGATCTCGTCGGGAGTCATGGCGGCGGAGGAGGAGGAGGTGGTAGGGAAGGAGGGTTTCTAGGGTTTAGGACCAGGCTGCTCTGATACCATATGAAACAATGTAAATCTCGGGCTGTAATACGTGTCAAACGTATCTATAATTTTTTATTGATCCATGCTTGTTTTATGCCATTGCTACATATTTTTACTATGTTTTCATAGCATTTTCTGGACTAACCTATTAACAAGATGCACAGTGCCAGTTTCTGTCTGTGATTTGCAGAAAATGCCCGAAAATGAAATTGCTCAGGAAAATCTGAAAAATTACAGAAAATCAGAAATAATTAAAAACTCTGGGAGCCACAAGGGCAGGTCTAGCAGAGGACTAGAAGGGCCCACGCGGGTGCCTGCCGTGGCCCAAGGGGAGGCCGCGGGCGCAGGTCGCCCCTGCCCCTCAAAAATGCCCCGGTGCCGTCCTTTGGACTACTTATTCGTCCCGACGAGAAAACCCTAAGCCCCGAAGGATTTTTCCAAATACGATACAGAGTTCCGCCGCCATTGCCGACAAGTTTCGGGGGTTCAGAAGGTCCTGTTCTGGCATCCTGCCAGGACGGAGATCGACCGCCGGGGCCATCTCCATCAACGCCGCTGCTTCCCGCGATGAGGAGGGAGTAGTCCCTCACCGGGGCTGAGGCTTATAAAAGTAGCTATGTGGTTATCTCTCTCTCCCATGATGTGATCTTCGTTGTGATCATGAGCTTTGTTAGTATAGTTGAATACATGATATTTTCCTATGTGTAATGGATATGATGTTGCTCAAGTGGTGTTATCTAGTATAATTTGCGGAGTCACCGTTGTGATCACGGTACCTCGGTGACAGTGTGGGTGCCATGTGTGACTATGCATCAAGATTAGAGGGATCTTCATGATGAGTTTGTTCTTTATTATTGTTGGATTGAATAGATCATGAGGTTTCTTGATGCTTGTGTTATTGAAGAAAAAGACTATTCAAGAAATAGGTTGTGGTGTTTGTTAGTACTATCTTTGGATGCGGATAGTGACAGTATGAAGTGTCCATAGATGTGGAATACAAACTTTAAGGTGTGCTTCTCGTAGCCCTACGCAATTCTCATCCTATTTGATCCACAAAAGAATGATCTCCGAGTAACGTCTACCATGCATGTGTTTTTGTGGGAACTATCATGTGTTTAATTATGTTAATGATGTTGAGAGTAGTCACTAGTGAAAGTATGAAGCCTAGGCCTTGTTTCCAAGCATTGATACACCGTTTTTAGTCACTTTTGTCACTTGTTTGCTTGCTGCCATTTTTATTACAGAATTACAAAATCACCTTTTGCCATCCATATCACTTGCATTTTACCATCTCTTCGCCGAACTAGTGCACCTATACAACTGACAATTGTATTAGGTGTGTTGGGGATACGAGAGACTTCTTGTATCTTAATTGCAGGGTTGTTTGAGAGGGATATCTTTGACCTCTACCTCCCTGAGTTCGATAAACTTTGGGTTACTCACTTAAGGGAAAATTGCCGCTGTCCTACTGATAACCCACAAGTGTAGGGGATCATTTGTAGCCATTTCGATGAGTAAGAGTGTCAAACCCAACGAGGAGCTAAAGGTAGGATTAATATCTTCTCAAGTTCTATCAACCATTGACACAACTCTACGCACACAGAATGGTTGCTCTATCTAGGAAATAAAACTATATGAATAAAACGGGTATGAAAGGATAGCTTTGCAAGATAATAAAGAACAAGAAAATAAATGTTAGTTGCTGCAGCAATATGGTAACATAAAGTGACATAATGTAACAGAACCATGAGTGTGGAAAAGTGGTGGAAGGCGTGGCGGAATTGTCCATAATTAATTAGTGATGCTACTCGATTCATTGTCTTCAATGCAGTTTTCTATGTGGGAGAGGCAAAGCATACAAGTTCTCAACTACTTGTGATTACATGTACTATATTTTTGGAACATTAGCAAGCATCCGCAACTACTAACATTCATTAAGGCAAAACCTAACCATAGCATTAAGATCATACGGTCCTTTTTATCCCATACAATGTCAAAAACCGGGATGGGGCTTAGGTTTCTGTCACTCCGGCAACCCTACCCCCCGGTCTCCTTCACGTACTACAAACCCTATGATGTCATCCATGCACGCATAAATATATAATGGGCACCATCGGACTGTACCATATCGACATACAACTCGAATCAACCAAACATATTCAATAATTCAACCATATGACAAAAAGAACTACACAAACAGGACATAGATCATTGGATAATACTTTATAGCATCAAACACCATGTTTACATAGAAGGGTACAGAGGTTTGTGGGAGAGTGGACCACTGTATACAAGGAGGAATTGGCTATGGAGATGGCGGTGAAGGCGGCGGCCATGGAGGAAAGGGCAAGGCGGAGGCGGCACGGGTGGCGCCGGCGGCGGCGGCGCATGGCGGCGGCCGGCCGGCGAGGGGGAGCACCGCCCCCTAACCCCCTTCCTCCATGGCTTCTTGGTGCTATAGAGGAGCCCTCCCCCGGTGAGCCAAGGGGGAGGCAAATTCGTGGCTTTTGGTGGCTGCCCCAAAATTAGGGTTTCCTCTCTTTATATAGGTGGAGACAATGCTTCCCGGCCTTCCGATTGATGGCCCCTTGATCCAAGGGCTTTTGGGCACCTATAGAACCTTCCTAGGGACCCCTCACATCCTTAATGAGGTCCCAAAGTCGTGGCTTGGTCGAATCCTCCAAGTTTGGTAAGAGTTGGAGTCAATCACGTCACCAACTTTCGGAATCCCGTAATCAGATATTTGGCCTTCAGTAAAACGGGGATTCCGGAGCTACGGATCTCCGATTGGGCTGTTCTTGGGCTTAAATGAAATCTATGGAAATTTCCCACAACTTTGTCCGTTGTGAGATCTTCAGTTGACGTCGTCTTCAGGTCTGAAACTGACGATCTCTGAAATCTGTTGGAAGGGACAGATTTCAGGAAAGTCAGAGTCCACCTCCAACAAGTCTCCTTATGCGTTTTTGCCAATTTCCAAGCGATTCCTACACATCAAAGTGTAAAACAAGAACATTGTGCACTTTTGCAACTATTAATAGCTTAGTCCAAATAAATCATAAACTTAATATAAAAACCAGTGTCAAAGGCATAAAAGTAGCATGAAACAATCAAAAATTATAGATACGTTTCGGACGTATGACCTACAAACCTCTGCGTTTGGAGGCCCAACAAGTATACAAGAATAGAAATGTGTAGTGGACATCAGGCTGCTTGAAGCACGCCTCAATCGATCCCTCCTTTATATATATATATGTGAGTACAAGGCAATGGCTTGGAAGCCAAGTTAGGTTACAAGATTGGAGTACAAGAAACAAACTCTAGCTAGGAGACCTAATCGGTATCCGTAACAACTATGTAATATCTCGATAAATTTTTATTGTATTTTGGCCAGGGTAAAAAAGAATAATATTTAGATATGGATCGGTGAACAATGTTCAATTAAATTTTTTGAATATTTTTTGGTTTTTATTTATTTAGACCAAAATGAAAAAAAAACTTTTCCTCAAGATTTTGCATAGGTAGATCTCGACATTACATATACCTAGTATTTTTCCGATTTTTTTAATCTTAAAATATTGTTTTTAATATCGGGCTACCTAGAGCCGAGACTCCATTTTAACTTTCCGGACTTTGAGAACTAGGCAATAGCCTGGTGGTAAGGGTCGCAGTGGCGCATCTCCGCGCCTAGGGTTCGACTCCCGTCGGGAGCGAATTTCGGAAGCCTTGTCCGGATGGGATCTTTCTATAAAAAAAGTCTTTGAGAGACTGAGCACCTTCGAGAGACTGAGTCGGCGGGTCGAGTCTATAAGAACCTTCGAGAGACTGAGTCGGTGGGTCGACCCTATGACTGCAACACACACACCCAACCCTATGACCGCATGCACGCACACCCTACCACTATGAGCACCTTCGAGAGACCGAGTCATCGGGTCGAGTCTTGAGATTGACGACGTCACTGTAGGCGCCTCGCTGTCAACGGGAATGTCGCCTCCCACTGAAGAATACTCCGCCTAAATGAGAAACACCGGTGTCAAACCTGGGGTTCGAACTCTGGTGGACTGGGGATACAGCCACCCTCCTAACTATCCTACCATAGTCAGGTTCTCATCTTTTTTTTACTTTCGGTACTTTGCATATCTATATGGGTCTCTCCATCACATAAGCATGTACACGTTTGCGCGACTGGCCGAAGATCGAGAAGGTCCACCCAGAAGACGAACATGTGTATAAGAGAGATGGTCTTGTGCATTTTTATTGTGCGGGGAGCTGATCAGACATTAGCCTCGACACGGCCCAACAAAATGTGCTTTGCTAGCTGTGTTCTAGAAGAACAAAAGATAAGATTTTTAACAACCCTGTGTCCTGGCCCGTTCTGTGTTCAAGCTCAAAATATTTAGTTCAAATTAAGTTTTTTTTGAGACCTCTAGATGGTACAGATTGTAGTATCTGCTCACGTACAGACTCACACTCCACGCACGCACGCAATACCACACACACCATCCGTACAAAAGCTAACACCTACTAACCGACTCACACTCCACGCACGCACGCAACACCACACACACCATCCGTACGGAAGCAAACACCTACTAACCATACCCATGCATTTTGAGATGGTACAACATGCAGAGAGGCACTGCGAGGTGAGGCCTCCGTGCAGAGAGGCACTGCGAGGTGAGGCCTCCGAATATTCGCTCCCGTGGGGAGTTGAACCCGGGAGGGGCTGGTTGGCCACTGCCATACCGAGCCATCGCGCCACAGGTGCGTCCTCTAGTTCAAATTAAGTTGAAGTCACCCCTATGCTTCCATCCACTTTTGCGGGTCTACGTGGGACGCCGCTCTGCAACCGTACCTCCAAGAGATTACTCATGCGACGGACAAAAGAAAATTGAATCGATTTTACCGGATCGATTGCTAGACCCTGTCCGTTGAACAAGAATTGATAGTCGAATGGTGTGTAGCACTAGACATGTCCTCCAGGCTCGCTCACTTCACATCAGAGGAGGGCTCACCTGAACTCACGCAACTAGTTTCTGTATTTTATTTGAGGGATTGTCTAATTCTTAGTCGTTTTAGATTTAACTAAATCTCAGTTAGTTGTATGTAATTATCTATCATGTCCAACACTGAGTTCAGCACAAATCACGACGCAAATCTAACAGCTAAGGAGACGACTAAGAATTAACTAAATCTCAGTCAGTTGCACACAGTTGTAAATCCTGTGCAACTCTAGGATCAACACGAATATCGACACACACTTCAACAACTAAGGAGGCGATAAAGAATTAATTAAATCTCAGTCAGTTGCACACAATTACACACCATGTGCAACTCTCATATTAGCACGAATCACAACACAAAAAGACGACTGTAATTTAGTTAATTCTCAGACGACTTATAATTAGCAAATCCCTTTATTTGAATATATGTTTTTACGTGTGTTTAAAATGTTGCAAACACATTTTTTTATTGTTATGATAGTTTGTGTTTTTTATCGAAATAGATGATGGTTTTTGTTACAAACGAATATGTAGCAAAATAGTTTTGTTGCCAACCCAGTTTTTAATCATTTGTGAATTTTGTTAAAACGGTAGGTGATTTTTGTTATAAAGCAATTTGCAGAAGAAAAAAGTTGTCTAAACTTTTTTTTGTAGCATTACTTTTTTCAAATGTTGTGATGATTTGTCGTAATAGTATATTTTATGTATATGTGGTGCGTTATTTTGTTTCGATATTCGGGATATTGTTGCAATACTAAGGTAAATCACCATGATGATATTGATATCGAAAAGTTAGACATAATACGATATACCCTTTCGTTTTAATAATATTTTTGTATAATGTGGTTTAATTTTGAAAAACAGAGAGACTACAATAGAACAATATATTATGAGGCATGTATTAACCTTTTTAAAGGGTGACCTACGCCTAACACGCACCCTTTTTCTTTACCTACTAGCACAATACCCGTGCTTTGCCACGGGTAGACCAAATGATTCAATGAAAACACGTCTTTCTTATACTTTCAATTAAAACATGATCATGTCTTATATAGTTTAGCATTTTCTTTTACAATTGGTTGCATGTACTCTGCCATCACCGTATCTGTTACTGTCAGTGCCAATATTTTGATGCATGATTAGTTATTCCGTTCCTGGCAAGGCGACGTCGCCATTTGGACAAAGGCACCACCTAATTCATTTGATTTGGAGGCATCGTCACGATTGATCTTCAGTTTCATGAAAATCGGTTTTTTTGGTTGGGAGGCCCCGTGTTGGTATTAATTAATCGAACAGAATAATATGATACATCCTTTTTTAAGCAAAATATAAATACGGTAGTTTTTTTTTGGAAAAAACCCATGAACTTTCATTGACTTTTGGTCTCTAGTAACCATATTACTATTTTGTTTCGCTAGGTAGATTGGGTTAATCCTTCGTTTGATTTGACAATGTATGCGCTAGCACAAAAGTATGTCTGGTGTGGGAAAAATACTGAACGGTGATATCCGTTAACAAAGCATTTGAAATATTCAACCAATACCATGGTTTCTAAAATTATTGCAGTATTCAGTACTTTTACGTGTTTGGATGCAATGAATATTGTGTTTAAAAAATGAAATATTCTCTAAAACTACACACACAAAAATGTTGTATTAGAAACTATGGTCCCGACTTGTTTTTATTTTCTAAACTGAAATATTCTTCAAAACTGAAATATTTCTTTGGCTGGAGATGAAATACTTTGGTTTTTTATATTGTTTCCAAAATACTGAAGTTTAAATAAGAAAAAATAAGAAAAATCGTTTTTCCACTTTAGGGCACTTTGATTTTTGAAATACTACAGTTTTGAAAATACTGAGCTGCAAAAAAGAAGCGTTGTTTTTTCTTATGAGATGTACCATCGCTGTTTGATCCTTTCGTTCTATTTGGCATGTAGTCATGTACGTGTACCGATTGTTGGACCCAGTCGCGCGCGTACTGATCGTTGGATCAGGTTTTTTGTTTATACTAGCACAAATGCCCGTGCGTTGCCACGGGCAAACAAATTTAGACCTGGATACGTTGCTATATAATGAAATGTTATTCCCAATCTCAGTTCAACATGACCTTTGCATCAATAGGCGTTATATGAATCCTCAGCTCCATGAAAATATGAGCATCTGTGACTTAAATGACATTGGTGACATCCTTTTGCCATGGTACTAACATAGAGAACTATTCAATATCCGGAAACGTTGAAATATGCATTAGGACAACCTCAATAGATTTTCAGTAATTAATAGTAAGTGTGTCAATGGATACACTTCACAAAATTAAGAATGAAAATAGAAGAACATTATTTTAGTAGATTTCATTTCCTCGAGCTGGTTACAATCGTTGTAGACAGATCTGATCAGTAATAGAGCCAAACCTTATACCAACAGTGCCCTCTAGCCAAGATTACTTTGTTAGCCCATGAGCAACATTATTACAATTTATTTTAGCTGCACAGTCAGTCTCTATGGCGGATGGTTGGATGCCCTGATCAGCGCAAAAGGACAAGCATTTTAGGAGTGCTTTTGTTTGGGCTTCCTCTGCATGAGTACAAGACTGAAGCTAATCTGACATGGAGCAAATCACCACACCCGAGCGATACCTGATGACGCCACCCATTGTAGCTTGGCATGTATCCTGGATGAAGAAAGCATCAAAAATCAGTTTTAGATTATCTTGCAAAGGTGCAGTCCAGCAAATCTTGACAAGAGCTGGAGTCCAGTCATGGGAATCAAGAAATTCATAGTAGTAGCTAAATTCATTTTTCCAGAACATAATAGGCTGTACAGATAGTTATGAAGAAACACTGAGGACTTGTTGGTTTTATATGGCTCAGTGATTTCTGCCAAGAATGACAAGAGCACAAATCTAAAGCAGCATTGCACCTCAATACCCAATGGTGCTATGTACCCCCATTTCGAAAAAAAAATCTCCCAATAGATAGACGTGTCTTCAAATAGTAATTAGGACTATTTCAATGTGGATTTTCAGTAAACAATAGGACCATCTCCCGATAGGTTCAAGACCAGGACATTTGTGTATTTTTTGTTTATTAGCAAGGTTCAAATATATCATACTGATATACTAACTTCTTTCATGGTTTTGAGTAACCTCAGCAAGAAACACAAAGGGACTGATAAAGAAGAAGCAAAAGTGCAGCAGCAATAAACATTATAGCAAGTACCAGCGATGTGTACCAACCATACTATGTGCAAAGAGAGAAGGTAAAATCATTGCATCATGCAGCACTGAAAAAAAAGAGGGACAAATCTGTAAAGTACTATGGAAGTTAGCTACCGGTTCAATGATAACCTATGAACTTACATTTAATAATAATATGAACTTGGCACCTTTTTCTGGTAAAATACATGTAGACCGGTTTCTACGAAGGGTGGTCTAGAAGACTGATATTCATCGAAGGGCGCGGCACACACTCGTTCCCCCTGCCCGCTCCCGCGAGCGGCAGGGCGGAACCCTAAATTTCCCCGCCGCCAGCTCCTCCCCCGTCCTCCCCTCCCCTGCCGCCGCCAGAGGGTGTCGCCGGGCGAAGCCCGGAGGCGCCGGCGGCGGCGGGACCCTCCCTCCCTCTCGCGTGGTGGTGGTGGCGCGGGCTTCTGCGGCCAGCGAGGGCGCGGCGCTGGTCGGGGGCGCGGCGGCTTCGGCGGCGGTGTGGCGGCTCGACGTGCTGGGCGCGTCCAAGGCGACGGTGGCAACGACGTCGGCGGCGGGCGGCGCGAGCAAGATCTGCCTCGACTTGAAGATCCCGGGTGCGATCTGGTGCGGGGCGCGCGTGACCCCGCCTCTGGCGTTGGTCGGCGGCTTCGGCTGGCTCCTGGCAGTGGGTGGGTGGCCGGACGGCGTGCTGCCGCGACAGGTCCGGAGCAGGGGCTCCAGATCCCGTCGACCCCTTCCTGCTGCCCCAGATCCACGGCGCCGACGGCCATGGGGGCCGAAGGTCGCTGATTTGGAAGGGGATCCCTTGTATCGTCGTCTCTCCAGTCTCCGGGGACCTCGCGACGGTGACTCCCGGTGCTCTTCTCTTGTCTTCGGTGCTCTTTGCTTGGATCCCTGGGCGGCGGCCCCGGTTGGTGGTGAGTCTTGTGGTTGGCGGGCGTGCCAAGGGCTCTGGTGCTGTCCGGTCTCCATGGTCGTAGGGACGACATGGTGCCGGTGAGCCGCGTGGCGTGGGGTGTGGACTGCTGAGCGCCATTGCCGGGGTAACCCCTGCCCTTGGGCCTCAACGGCGGCGTCCGTGGACGTCATCCCCTTCTTGAAGGCGTCGATGTGGCGGTGCTCGGTGTGTCAACGTGCTCCGGGTGAAAACCCAAGATCCTCGGATCGGGCGGTAGCGGCGCTTCTGCGTCGTGATCTTCTTGAAGATGCCGCCTTGGAGTCCCACGGCGCGCGGCTCTCCGATGGTTGGGTGGTTCCACCCCACTCTCCTCGGGAAGGCTTGCTTCGTGTTCTGCCGTCTCGTTTCGTCTGGCTAATCTCTGGCGCTGCTCCTCGGTGGTGAGGCGTTGGCTGATTCCTGGAAGTGACCGGTCTCTGGTGGCGTTCCCTGCATCGGAGGAGATAGCTCGATTGGTCGCTGTCGGCTCGCCTTCGGGAGAGTGCCGGTCCGACATGCAACCCGTCCTTGTGTTTGCTCCTCCCTTGTGTAGGTTACTGTAATGGTCGCCGGCGGTCTCGCGTTCCCGGTTGTAGTGCCTTGGCTAGGCCTGTTCGTGTGTGAGTTGGAAGTTCTGCCTTGTTTTGCTGGGTTCAGCGCCGTGTATCTGTTTCGCCGTTTGGCGCTATTAATTTATCGCCGGGCCTTTGGCCTTTTATCTAAAAAAACGAAGGGTGGTCTACAGGAGCAGAACAACCACCCCAAGGACACGATCTGAAGAAGCCCGCACATTCAGGAGTGAGCTGGACCTTTTGGCTGCTTCGCCGCTTGTACCCTTCATCGATGACTACAACACAGCATCACTGCTGTCGAGCAACTGCCCTGTTCCTTGCCGTCACTGCCGTTGAAGGGATCAGTGAGCTTCGGTGACCTATTGTGCAGCCTGTGTTGGGACAACCCCCAAGAAGGCCATTGTTAGTTTATTATTGCATAAAACATAACACAACCCTGGCAGCTAAACCTGGTAATTTTCACTTCTCTGTACACAAAAAGGGGGCTAGTTTCACATCAAATGATGGCACAATATTCACATCAAAACGTTAACAATCCATCGCTATTCCCCACCCCGAATCCCATCCAGAACAACCAAATCGGAATACATACGAATAAACCGTCACAAATGCGAGGGGCAAATCAGTGCGGGAGGGAGATTGTGGTACAGGAGACCATACCTTCTGACGACCTGAGCGAGGGTCTAGATGTTGTTGTCGATGATATCTTCGCGGGGAACATTAGGGTTGTAACAGTTGCCTATGGGCGGATCCATGACAACCAACCAATGCTCAAAGTCACACCAATCCATGGCCAGAACAAGAGGGGAAAGGAGAGGCCATCAGGAGCGGAACGCCGTGTAATGCCCAGCGTGGTGGATATACTGGGCTCGGCAGACATGGGCCGTGGACTGGCTGTACTGGGCTTGCGGTCTGACCTGTTGACGATAAGAAGGAAGCAACAACAACAAGTAGGGTATCGAAGAATTGAATCGTCCTGAAGCTTCTCTCCCTCTGCTCCTGTTGCTCATCTCCTTCTTTTGCTGATTTCTCACCCCAAACTCTATTGTATCCTCAACTTGTATCCAAATACTAGTACTGATTCGGTTGTTCGTCGCATCCTCGTGGCTGGGACGTGACAATTTGGTATCAGAGCTAGCAAAAATCCTCAAAAAATCACCACCCCACTTCCTGCCCACCATCTGTTCGATGAAATGTCAAGCCACCCAGAGTTGTTCTCCGGCGGCGCTCTCCGCATCACCGTGCACCATGTGTACTACCCGGTCACTGAGGAGACGCTGCAGCAGGTGTTTGTAGCGTATGGCGTGGTGAAGATCTCCGTGTTCCAGAGAATCAATCATGTGGAAGCGGTGGTTCAGCTTCGATCAAGACGCGGAGCAGCCGGGCTCTCGCCTTGCATGGCCAGTGCATCTACGAGCGTGCCTGCCTCCTCGACATCCAGGACGTGTCGCTGGAGTACAACCTGCATTTGTGCTCGCTGCTCGAGCTAAAGCAGACCGCAACCGTGGCCGAGTACACGACGGCATTCTGGGAACGCGTACATCGCGTGCTGGATCTCAACTCCACCCTAAGCATCAAGTGCTTCGTCCACCAGTACATCGAGGGCTTGCACATGGATATTCAAGCAGCCGTGCAGTTGCAATCGCCGTCCAGCATTACCAGAGCGTCGTCCCTTGCTCGGATAAGGGAGGAAGAAATAATGAAGGATGGGGCGATGGGCGCCGAGGAGCTTGACAACGGCTACGACCATGGGGTTCACGGCCTCACGCCTACGGAGACCCTCACCGACGTCTCCCCCAAGCTTGCTGTCCCAGTGGAGTGCCGAAGTCACAATGCCGCCGCATTGATGTCAGCGCTTTCTGCAACCACGACACCTACGTCGTCCATGGCACCAATGCCCGTCACCTACTCGACGGGTGGTCTGAGCTATGGCGACGTCAACAGTCCCGTGGCGGTTGTAACACCCCGGCCACTCCCGGACCGGCGTCTGTTACGCCTGGCAGCTCTCTAGGATCTCTAGACTGGCCCCACAGACCAACACTAGTCTTTTCTGCGCACTTTGTCCTCACTCGTGCACACCCGGGAAGAACTTCCCGGTCGGTCACCCATCCTCAAATTGCTCCGAGCCAAGCACGCTTAACCCCGGAGTTCTTTTCGAATGAGCTTCCGAAAAAGAAGTTGCAACTTGTTGATATGAGTATCCTATTAATCCTATTGAGCCCTGAGCCAGGATCTCACAGCAGATGCTCAGGCCATCGCCATGGCCTTCGTTCGTCGCCGAGCACACAAGTACAGCTCGCAGCAGCATCGTCGAGCCACCACTGAGCGCCACCACTGCGCCGAGTAGTGGATGCGTGATGCAAGGTCCTGATGACGGGGCAAGTGAATTTTCTGCCAAGGAGATCGCCCGCAAGGTCTGCACTTCTGGTGTTGAGTCGCCACTGTGCTTGGAGCTTGTTATGCATGCTATCAGCAAATGGGACCCTGGTATTTCCTTGATCAATCGTGGAATGGCGATTGATAATTGCACAGGTTGGTGGTGCGGAGTCCCACCAATGGATCCAAATGGGAAGTGTAGCTCTGAGAAATCTTTGGCTGCTCCTCTATATTGTTCTGAACAATTCCAATGGGTAATTGCATGGGAACTCTATAATGACTACAATGGCAGTCCAGGACATATTCTTGTGTTGACGGTCAACACCAGTTTTGAGATACTGTACAATCCTGATGCTGCTCCAATGAATGATGGTGTTCAGGATATTTGGACTTCACGGGAGTTGCCCTGTGGGACACACCATGGTGTGGACCTGATGCTTCTCGGTAGTAATCAACAATGCCTAAACGTCGAAGCTTACTTCCTTGAACATGATGGTGTTAGTTCTCAGTGTGGCTATGCTATTCTTGCTACTGGATATGGGTCAACAATTATTATCCTACCAATTCACAGACTAAGGGATCCTGGTGGTTCTCCTAATCATTGGGACCACATCATCGGCTTGAGATCTCATAGTCATTTACCAAACAGTCTGCACCTGCTGGACCCTGCAGCAATGAGAAGTTGTTTTTGTCATCCGGATCTTAGTGGTGATAGTCTTCATACTACTGAAGTTTTGGTTAGGTTTGAGCTGTTATGGCATCATGGAGGTTCATGGTTTGCATGCTTATTACTACTGAATAGCAACCTCCTTGCTGGACACACCAGTGGTTACTCCATGCACAACCTACTAATGGATTCATTTGGCTGGCTTGGAGGTCATGGGCTGGTAGCAAATTTAGGAGGTGTATGGGAAATTATATATAGTGGAGCTACATACTCGAGTGCTGCAGTTCAACTTCATCTCTATTTGATGCTTGAGTACAGATGTTTGATTGTTATTTTGAGGAAGTTCACCAATCAACAGACGGTTCAGGTTAGGATTACTCCTTATGGTGGTTCTATGGATCATATGGTGGTGTTCTGTTATTGCAGCATCTCATGGTATGTGGAGGTCCTGCCTGCAAGCACTTATTCAGTTATTGTGGCAACTATGTGTGCTTATCAGCAGAGCACAAAGCTTGAGATGCATACTATTCTAAACATGGGCACATTACAAACTTTGAATCAAATGGTGTTTCCCAGTGTCTCTCAGTGTTGGCCTTTTAGAGGTAGTAGCAATGAGAAAAATAACATGCCCGGTCATCTACAAGTACAAGAAGAACTACGCAAATGGAGGAATTTATATTCATTCTTTGGTGTGTCAAGCGATCTTGAGCAGAAGCAATGGGATCCTGGTATTGGCCACACAGAGTTACAATCCTTCTTGAAGCAAGATCAACGAACACTCGCTGCCAGGTTTCAGGGTTGCCCAGAATATCAATATGCTGCCTTCAGACCATGTCGACCTCATCAAGCCATTGCTTGGGGACAAGCAATGTTTCTTGGGGGCGGTAATGTCATGCCCAGCATGGTGGATATACTGGGCTCGGCAGACATGGGCCGTGGACTGGCTGTACTAGGCTTGCGGTCTGACCTGTTGACGATAAGAAGGAAGCAACAACAACAAGTAGGGTATGGAAGAATTGAGGGTGTGTTTGGTAGCCCGTATCACCTCAACATTTGTTTCTCAACTGGGCCAAGCTGAGCTCATACATGTTGGACTGAGAAATTGCTGTGTGTTTGGTAGCCCGTATATGTTGAGACGGGCTGAGGTGAGAAGTTGTTTGGTGGCCTCTACGAACTGAAACAGGCTGAGACTAGAGTCCAAAAATTAAAATTACATATAGGTCCAAAGTTTCACATAAAAGTCCTTAAACACAAATTAAAAAAGCAATCGGGTCCATGTGCATCGATCTGAGCTGGGCGTGTGGGGAGTAGCGATCCCGGCGGCGGTCCTGGGCGGGAGCGTGGTCGCTGGCGGCGGCCCAGGGCGGGGGCGTGGTCGCTGGCGGCGACCCTGGGCGGGGGCGTGGTCCCAGGCGGCGGCGAGATGTGTGGCGGCGAGATGTCTCGGGCAGCGGCCCTGGCGGCGGTCGTGGTCCCAGGCGGCGGCGTTGTCTCAGGCGGTGGCCGCGGTCCCTGGCGGCGGCCGTGTGCGGCAGCAGAGGCGCGGTGGCGGCGGCGCGGCCCCGGGGGAGGCACGGTGGCGGCGAGACGACTCGGGGCGGAGGCGGAGGCTCACGCGCGAGCGACGGCAGAGAACGTACGCGGGGGGCTAGCGGGGGCGTCGGCCGGCGGTTCGCTCGTACGCGCAAAACAGTGTTTTGCGGGTTCAGGAGAGCCGGGATGAGGAGCGAAGCTCGATTTGGGCTTCGCTCCTCGGCAGGGCGCTGGGGCGTTTTTCGTATCTGCTGGGCAGGGCTCTGGGACGAGAACCGACCTAACAAACACCTAAATGTCGTATGAGGAGAGAAAATCTGAGGGGAGCCGACCCACCAAACACACCTTGAATCGTCCTGAAGCTTCTCTCCCTCTGCTCCGTCCCTCACCTCCTGCTCCTGTTGCTCATCTCCTTCTTTTGCTGATTTCTCACCCCAAACTCTATTGTATCCTCAACTTGTATCCAAATACTAGTACTGATTCGGTTGTTCGTCGCATCCTCGTGGCTGGGACGTGACACGCCGCCTCTCGGAGGATGGGGACGAATTGGGCAACGTGATCTGCCTAAGATGCTTCAGATCGAATTGGGCAACGTGATCTGCCTCAGATGCTTCAGGTCTAGACTCGGCACTACCCCTCCTCCTCGTCCGCCACGTTTTCGTCTCCTACAAGCCGTCCATCACGGGGAGCGCCAAACTCCGGCGGAGCGGTGGCGTCGTCCATGGCTCCCTCCACGAACGTTTGTCGTTGGCTGGGTTAGGATAAGATTAAGCAAGGAGGATGAGCTTGATAAAGTGGGACGAGAAAGGAGGATGCGCCTGTGCGGGCAAAGGCAGGCGACGAACGAATCGTTTTTTACTTATGCGTGGCATAGGTGGGTAAATATATGCAATTTTAGGGGTAAGTCCAATGACGTACCAAACCAAACCGCGGAAGCCTTATCGCTTTTATTATTAGGTATAGATTTTAGGCAAACCACGTCCCGTGCATGAGCCTTTTTTCGAGTGTGCCGATCGCGAGTCCTTTTTATTGGTTTGGGCTGGCTGAAAGAGCAAAGCAGAGTCCGTGTTGAACAAGTAGGGCCGGCCCATGACGACGAAATTTGGAAAAAACTGACGTCGCCCATCTATATGTGATACGACGTACTCACCAATCCCAAATAAATAGTAAAAGGTAATCGTTAAAAAAAGGGTTCTCTTTGCGAATGGAACCCCGCGTTCGCTCTCCTCGCGTCAAATGGCGGCTTCTCCTTTACGCGGTCCCTATTTGTTGTTTAAATATTCACCAACCGGAGTTAAAGTGGGAGGAAGAGAGAGAAAAGAAGGGTACGGGTGGGAGGGAGTTTTCCCTTTATTTTTTCAAAACGGAAACTAAAAACGAAATATCTTGAGAACCGCTAATCCAAATTACGAACCGTTTTTCATTTTTGATCTCCTCGCGTCAAGATCTTCAAAACTAGATCCAATGTTGATAGGTTTCGACAAACTTTTTTTTTGTATATCCGGTTCTGTATAGTTCGTACATCCGGTAGCAGTTTGGTTGTACATTTCCAGTTTTTGTATATCTCTAGTTTGTACATCTCCATTTTTGTATATCCGGTAGCAGTGTGGTTGTACATCTCCAGTTTTGTACATCCGGTAGCAGTGTGGTTGTACATTTCCAGTTTTGTACATCCGATAGCAGTTTTGTACTTTCGATGTCTGTACACTGTTCTCTGGTATTTTGTACACCATAGTCTATTTTTCTGTACGCCCTAGGGGCGGACCCAGAGGGTGGGCCGGGTGGGCCATGGCCCACCCAGAATTCTGGTCAAAATTTTGAATACCCCTATTCTTTGGTTCAGATTTGGCCCATTTAACTCGTCCAGTGCGTGAAAATTAAGTGTATTACGCAGGACTCAAACCCGCAACCTCAAAAACCGGAGGAAGCAAAGGAAGTTGGGCTAGCCAAAAGGCGCATTCGTTGTTTGCATACACATATTCTATAAATATGTTTAGTTTCCGTAACACATCATTAGTATTTTTTTCTGCTATGGTTCAACCGGTTCAAAGCTAGGTAGCTAGCTGCAGATTGTAGTCTTCCAATTCAGCTATTTACCTTTTAAAAGTTAGAATTAGAAGGTATACTGTATAGATTCTAGATTTTTACAGTTAACGAATTCTATTTATAAAAGTCAACTAATAGCTTACACATGGTCGGAGCTTACATGTTGTTTATATGTTTCTTTTGAAATTATGGAATTGATTATGAAGAGCAGTGGCGGCGCCACTAGGGGGTCGACCCTGGTCGGCTGACCCGGCTGACCAAAGCCAGGAATCAATACCCCAGGGGCCAGGTTGTATACTGCGTGCTGCGCATACGGCCGGCCGGCCGTATAGCGGTATAGGTAAGGCAGGGTGGAAAAAAAACGAACCGCGCGTGCTCATCCCCATGATTCCATCCGCCCGAAACCAGAATCCCTAATCCTCTTCTAGTTTCTCTGCTTTGCCCCGCCACCAGGCCGCCGCCAACCGGCCACGCCTCCTCTCCCGCCGCGCCTCCTCTCCCGCCGGCAGCCCGCACACGCCTCCTCTCCCGCCGCGCCTCCTCTCCAGCTAGCAGCCCGCCACGCCGCGCCTCCACTCCCGCCAGCACGCCTCCTCTCCACCGCGCCTCCTCTGCCGTGTTCCGGTCGTCGTCGCGCACAGCGCACTGATGGATGCTGAAGAGGAGGCAGCTTGGCTTAGGGAGCAAGAGGAAGAAGAAGACACATCTGAGCCATCGGAAGAAGAAGAATCTGCAGGGGAGGATGAGGAAGGAGAGGTTAAATTTCCCTCTGATTTCAGTTTTTACTTTAGCTTTGATGTGTACTTGTATAGTTGTATAGCCGTGTAGGATATTGCTCACTGATTGCTTACTATTTGTAGAATACTCAACAAGCAAATGTTCCTGAAATGTTTGATCTAGCAAATGTCATCTCTGATCCTGGAATTCGGAGACCAATTGATGAATTTGGTACCCCACAAATCAGAGATAAAATGAGATGGGCATATTTGTCGAGAGGCCCGAGTCGTTTGATTGGTCATAACTTTCCTAAAACCAAATTTGGTCCAGATTGGCGGGGATTTCGAGATGTATGGTATACCAAATATGATTGGCTAGAGTATAGTGTGGAGAAGGATGCTGCATTCTGTTTTTATTGTTTCCTTTTCAAATCTTTAACACAATCTGGACATGATGCTTTCACAAAAAAAGGGTTTAAAAATTGGAAGAAAGCCTCGGAAAATTTCAAGTCTCATGTGGGTGGGCCAACTAGCATTCACAACAATGCAAGAAATAGTTGTGAAGATTTCAGAAATAAAAAGCAAAGTGTGTCATATGCTATCACTTCTCAGGAGGAGAAATCACATACTGATTATGAAATTCGTTTGAGGGCTGTTGTGGGTGTTGTACGGTTTCTTATTGAACAAGGTCTAGCATTCCGTGGGCATGACGAGTCTAGCACTTCCAAGAACAAGGATAATTTTCGGGAGTTGTTGGATTGGTATGGTGCAAGATGCAAGGATGTAGCGGATGTGATCAATTAAAATGCTCCTGGCAATTGTCAATTGACATCTCATGAAATCCAACAAGATATTACACAAGCATATGCGAAAGAGACTATGGAAGTCATAATGAGTGAGCTTGGAAATTCTAGTTTCTCTCTACTTGTTGATGAGTCTCGTGATGTATCGGTTAAAGAGCAAATGGCCGTGATGGTGAGGTTAGTTATACTCTCACAACTTATAATACTAGTTGCTAGTTTCATTTATTATACTCTCACAACTTATAATATATGGTCTTGCTTGCAGGTTTGTGAACATAAAAGGAGAGGTTTTGGAGAGATTGCTTGGTGTTATGCATGTTGTTGATACTAGATCGGCTTCTTTGAAAGCATCTTTGGATGTAATGTTTGCTAAACATGATTTGTCCATGTCTAGATTAAGAGGACAAGGATATGATGGTGCATCGAATATGCGTGGGGAGCTACATGGTTTAAAAACATTGGTGTTGGCTGACAACCCTCATGCTTTTTATGTGCATTGCTTTGCCCACCAACTTCAGTTGGTGGTTGTGGCTGTTGTGAAAGGAGTTCTAGCTGTTGGTAATTTTTTTGGTCAGTTAAATAAGATTGTCAACATGGTTAGTTCTTATAATATGTACATTTTTCGTCATTGTCGTTTGTCAACATGGTCACTCTATATGGCATTCTAATTTATAAATGCAAATTTTTGTAGGTGAGTGCCTCTTGTAAGAAGAAAGATGCATTGTTGCAAAAGCATCATGACCATATGGTATCACTACTTGAGAGTGGGGAGATCTTGCCAGGAAGAGGCCAACATCAAGAAACAAGTTTAGCAAGACCAGGTGATACACGTTGGGGTTCACACCATAGAACTCTAATCCGGATTCATCAAATGTGGGATTCAGTGATTTCAGTGCTAGATAGTATTTCTCATGATGGGACAGATGCGGAGGAGAGAGGTTTGGCTTGAGGTTATATGATCAACATGGAAACCTTTGAATTTGTTAGTATCTTGCATTTGATGCTTCGAGTGCTTGGTTTAACAAATGATCTGTCATACGCATTGCAACAAAAAGATCAGAACATAGTTTGCGCTATGAATATGATTGTCTCTGTGAAAAGTCTATTGCAGAAATTGAGAGATGATGGATGGGAGCCTCTCTTGCTGGCCGCTACTAATTTTGTGGTGGAAGAAATATTATAGTGCTGAATATGGATGTTAACATTTGTGCCAGGGGTTATCCAAGGAGCACACGCAAGATGGTTACTTGCTTGCATTATTACAAGGTACAAATCTTTAATCAGGTGCTTGATAGAAACATAGTTGAGATGAACAACAGATTTGGTGAAACTTCTACACGTCTATTAATGTGCACTGCATGCCTTGACCCTAGAGACTCATTTAGCCGATTTGATCATGGCGAGCTAGTTGAGCTTGCAAGTATGTACTCTGCTGATTTCTCTTTACATGATTGCTATCTCTTAAGTGACCAACTCAACATATACATTGATGTCATGAAGAGAAGTCACGAGTTTTTAGCTTGTGGTAGTCTGAGTGGTCTGGCTCTCAAGTTTGTTCATACTGGACATCATTTGATCTTTCCATTGGTATATCGCCTCATTACACTTGCATTGACATTACCGGTGGCCACAGCATCAGTTGAGAGAGCTTTCTCTGCCATGAACATTATAAAGACATATCTTCGAAACAAGATGGGTGATGATTGGCTGAATAACTTGATGATTTGCTATGTTGAGAAAGAGATATTTGCAAAAATTGATGACAAGAAGATTATGCTGCGTTTTCATTCCTACAAGGAACGTCGAGGCCATCTACCTCGACACTTTCGTCTTCCTGGCATAAATCCAACTTAATGGTATGATACTATTAGTTTAAGTCATTTAGATGTCTTTTCGTGTTTTTGGTAGTTCTATTGTAAAAATGATGAAAATTGGATTTTCTGGACCATTTCTTGTGTTGTTATGTGCTGTATAAACTTCCTTTTGTGCCTTAAAAAATTTAGACCTTATATGTTCGACCCCCCTCGTCTCAATTCCTGGCTCCGCCACTGATGAAGAGGAACTGTGAAATTGCGAATCTTTCTCTAAACATGAAGCATATGTACTGAACTGCAATTTTTGGAATCAAATGACTCTTGATATTGTTCGTTTGCAAAAAAAAGTCACTCCGTGATTTTTTTTAACTGTGCCCACCCTCCAATTTTTTTCTGCGTCCGTCACTGGTACGCCCTACTATACAAGATGCTTGCATCATAGACGCGCTAGGTGCGGATGTACGCGGAGCAGGCTGCACGTACATGCCACGGGGCTTCGGCGCGCGCATGCACGTCCGCGCGGAGGCCACACTTGTGCGGGCACGGGGAAGACGTAATCAATTTGCTCACTCATACGTGATCAGATGCGCTACTCCATGCACGCCACGCGTCAGCTCTGCAATTTCCTCGCTCGCTCGAAATTGACCTTCGGAAAGGGAACTCTTTTATTAGTCCTACCCATAGTAAAGATATGTGCAGATGAATCCAAACTCACCGGCGGATGTTTTCTGTTTTCTTTCCACATTTAGTCCACATACATGACACACGAAGCGAAATTCTTCACGTGAGATCACATCTCGAAGCACCGCTCAGACCTCACACCCCAGAGCACAATGGAGGTCGCCTACGTATACCTCGGCGTAGCAGCCGTGTCACTGTTCATTGTGCTTGCCAGCCGGAGGCGCTCGGCGGCGCACGATGGGGACGGCCTGCGTTTGCCGCCGGGGCCGTGGCAGCTGCCGGTGATCGGCAGCCTACACCACCTCGCCGGGCAGCTCCCTCACCGCGCGATGCGCGATCTGGCGCGGCGCCACGGGCCGGCCATGCTGCTCCGGCTCGGCGAGGTGCCCACGCTGGTGGTCTCCTCCCGGGAGGGGGCTCGCGAGGTGATGAAGACCCACGACACGACGTTCGCCACGCGGCCCCTGAGCACCACCTTGCGCGTCATCACGAACGGCGGCCGGGACATCGTGTTCGCGCCGTACGGGGACTACTGGCGCCAGCTACGGAAGATCGCCGTCACGGAGCTCTTAACCGCGCGCCGCGTCCTCTCCTTCCGCACCATCCGCGAAGAGGAGGTCGCCGCCGTGCTCCGCGAGGTCGGCGACGCCGCGGCGGCCGAGCGCCCCGTGGAGATGCACGCGCTACTTTCCGCGCTCGTGGCGGACAGCACGGTGCGCGCCGTGATGGGCGACCGGTGCAAGGAGCGCGACGCGTTCCTGCGGGAGCTCGACCGCTCCCTGAAGCTCTCGGCGGGGTTCAACCCGGCCGACCTGTGGCCTTCGTCACGGCTCGCCGTGCGGTTCAGCGGCGCCGTGCGCCGCGCCAAGGAGTGCCGAGATGCCGTGTACGGCATCCTCGACGGCATCATCCAGGAGCACCTGGAGAGGATGGACAGCGGCAGAGACCACAACGACGACCTGCTCTACGTTCTGCTAAGGATACAGAAGGAAGGTGGGCTCCAGTTTCCGCTCGACATGGACGCCATCAAATCTGTCATCTTCGTAAGTCTTCTCGCTTACTGGCTTTATTGACTTCCGAACTATCTGTGCATGATCAGCAGTGCTATGCTATCACGATCATGTGATGTTTTCCATATGTTGGCGTGTTTTTCCTTTTACTGCCGAACTATCTATGCAAATTTATTGAAAAACGGTGATTTTTCAGTCGGCACTGAGCTGCACATTACTGAACCTAATGTCCCGGTCGTATAAAACAACGGTGTGCAGTTTTAGGTCCTAGAAACAACTGTGGCACCTGCATATTTTATATTGAGAAATATACGAGTGTGGCGTTTTGAAGGCCGAGCTTTAAGTAGTTTGTTTTTTGAAAAGTTTAAAATAGGTATTTAAACGTTCTAAAAAATTAGGGGAAAATCGTAGATGTAGATAATGATAAGCTCTACTAGTGTGCTCACTGGCGGACCTAGCGTCCCTGCTGCCCGGGCAGCCGCCGGGCTTCCGGCCAGATAATGTAGTGTATTTTTCACGTATACTTGATTAAAAATTATCACAATAAGCCTTTAATTTAACAGTTTGCCCGGGCTTCACAAATTTCTTGGGTCCGCTACTGAGTGTGCTAACAAAATACGAAATTCGTTATATTTTAGGCTGAGCAAAAATGTCAAATGTGTGGATATAGGTAGGTGAACCATGAATATTTTCAAAAACTTAAAATTTGTCAGATTTATCATTTTTGTGAGATAGAGTTCGATATTTTCTACACCTAGAATCTATTTCTGAATTTTTTGAACATACAAATGCCGATTTTTTGCTTTTTTAAGGCCTCCCGGACGCTCGGCACCATTTTGGACTTTCGGAAATTCAGCCAATTCCTATAATGGATATCGCTTTTCAAAACACCGGAAAACTAAAATTCAACACTGCTAATTGAAAATGTACAATTCCTGCAAATGTCAGTGTGATCTTAAGCTATACACAACGTGAGACACAGAAAATGGTAGTTGGACGTTGTTGGGTATTAGGGTATTATCCTACTTCAGTTATGTGAGGGTACGCTGGTACATCAATGGCGGACCCAGAAACTTACTGAACCTAGGAAAACTACAAATCTAAGTGCTTAGATACTATTTTTATGTTTAAACCGTGCTAGAAAAACACCCGAGATATGGTGTTGCGTCGTCATCAAGCTCAGGGAGGCATCCCGGGCTAGAGAGACGGTAGATCCGCCCCGAGGTATAGGGCAACTTATAAGGGTTAGAGCGGGTACTCATATTAGATGCAATTTTGGGAGGGGTGGGAAGGGCCAAGGTCACTATAAGAGTGATGTTCAGTGGTTGGTACTACGATATAAATCTCGGTGGACCATAGGTCATGGTTGGTCGGCTAGAATGTGTTAGCGGACCCAAAATGACCAAAGGGGGGGTGTTTGTTGGATTTTAGTTTCACTAGTTATTTGGAGTGAGCTATCTTTAACTTGGAGTGAGGGTCCAATATCTCTTACTACTACTCCCTCCATTCCGAATTAGATGACTTGAGTTTGTCTAAATGAAGATGTATCTAGATGTAAAAACATGTCTAGGTATTCTTATCTGAACAAAACCAAATCATATAATTTGGAACAGATGGAGTATTAGTTTATGTTGCTTTATAGTTGGGCTTGGACTGGCTAGAACTCTTGGTTTAGTGGGCCAAGTGTACAATAGAGGTTGAAACACTGATTTAGCGGGCCTAGTTGCATAATATTAGACACTATCGAGGTTTTCATAAACATAACATTAGCACCTACTCCCTCCGTTCCATAATATAAGATGTTTTAGATGTTTCACATGTTGTCTAGATTCGGACTAAAAGAATGGAAAGTGGATGAACACATATACTAAAACATGTCTAGATACATGTGGTACAAATACGAATGTGGAAAAAGACTAAAACATCTTATATTATGGAACGGAGGGAGTATCTGCCGGCAGCCTTGTTTCGGTGATCAAAGAGGAGGCAGCCGTTGGGCCTCCGCCGGAGCGTCAGGGCTTAAAGCTGTTGTGCCGATAACTGAGCCTCCCTTATCTGTAATTTGCTTCCTAGGAGGAATGTAAAACAAACTCTATCTTTTAATGAAATGAAATGAAATGCAAAAGCTTTTTGCGTTTTCTCGAAGAATTTTTTTTCAAAGAAAACATATGTGTATGGTTAGATTTTTTTAGAATAATATCCTGACGTACTGTATAAATATTTAGCCAATTAACTGTTTCTCCGATTTCGTAGCTGTCGGGGAAATTCCCGATGTTTGTCTGAAATTCTGAATCCAACGTATGGAACGCAAATTACGCCTATTTTTATTTCCTAGTGCTGAACACCTCAAGACTCAAAAGTCCGATGTCAGTAACTCCAAAATGTTTCGCACGCAGGACATATTCGGCGCCGGCAGCGAGACGGCGGCGACGACGCTGGAGTGGGCCATCGCGGAGCTGATCAAGAACCCGGAGGCCATGCGGAAGGCGACGGCCGAGGTGCGGCAAGCCTTTCGTGCCATCGGCACCGTCGCCGAGCACGCTCTGAGCTCGCTCCCCTACCTGCACCTCGTTATCCGGGAGACGCTGCGGCTGCACCCGCCCCTGCCGCTGCTGCTCCCGCGAGAGTGCCAGGAGCCGTGCCAGGTGCTCGGGTACGACGTGCCACGGGGCACGCAGGTGCTGATCAACGCCTGGGCTCTCGGCCGCGACGAGCGCTACTGGCCCGGCGCGCCGGAACAGTTCCGGCCAGAACGGTTTGAGGGAGAAGGAGAAGCTGCGGCGGCGGAGTTCAGGGGCACCGACTTCGCGTTCCTGCCGTTCGGCGCCGGCCGCAGGATGTGCCCTGGGATGGCGTTCGGCCTCGCCAACGTCGAGCTCGCGCTCGCCAGCCTGCTTTTCCACTTCGACTGGGAGCTGCCAAGTTCAGGTTCGGGTTCGGTGGAGCTCGACATGACCGAGGCTTTCGGCCTCACCGCGCGCCGGAGGGGCCAGCTACTGTTGCGCCCTGTTCTCCGAGTGCCTGTTCCCGGATTTGCCAGTATGGTTCTGTAATTTAACTCTTCTGAATCACTCTCTGCTTCGGCAGTGTATATATATAGTACTCCCTCTGTTCGGTTTTACTTGTCGTGAGCTGAGCATGTATTTGTACTGAGCTAGTTGTCTTTGCGCGACAACTAAAACGGATCGGAGGGAGTATGTCACAGCAAGTTCTGTTGAGGAATCTGGGTAAACCCTTATATATATAAACAAACAAGAAGATTGATCCTGGAGTCTAGTAAATTGGTAAACCAGTCAACCAACATACCCTTAATTTCATCTGAAAGAAAAACGTGATCATCGGGTTCGGGTGGTTTATCTGTGCTTATGCCTGAACTACTTCCTCCGTCCCGAAAAGGATGTCACAGTTTTTTCCATTCATGAATGTATCTATATGTAAAACATGTCTAGATACACTCGTGGATGGAAAAAGTTGTGACATCCTTTTTGGGACGGAGGGAGTATTTCTTTTTCTCGAGAGTACGTCAAAGACGTTACTATAGCTTTATAGAAGGTAGAAGCATATACAAGATCATTTTTTTTTTAGATAAAAGGCATTTTATTGTCCAGCTTTGAATTAACAAAGCCTAAGGTTCACCACAACCGATTCTTACAAAATGGCATACAGCTTAGCCAACATGAGAGAACAGAAAACGTGATGCGGCATACAGTTTAGCCAAACTACTACATAATGCTGCGGCATACAGCTTAGCCAACAAGAAAGGAAAACTAGAGGTAGTACCAAACAGAGCTCCAAGGGAACAGGACTAGGTTGGCCGACAAGAGGAGTGGATTTTCTTGAGTCTTGAGTTCTTCGACCAGCTTCCTTGCACCCTCCTGCTCTTTACTCCTTAGCGTGGGAGTCCAAAGCTGCAAAAAGAGAAGTAGTTTGAAGAGAACATCAGCAGGGTGTCGAACCACCTTCTCAATAGTAAGTTTATTTCTAACAGTCCAAAGGGCCCAAGATTGGACCTAAAACAGGACCCAAATCAGTCTGCGTTCGTGTCCTGGCAGGTTCGATAGGATATCGAAGAAGTGTGCAAAGCTAGACGGGTTCCAGTCCCTCCCAAGGGCCCGGCGACACACAATCCACGAGAATTTAGCCAGAGAGCACTCGAAGAAGATATGGGACACATTCTCTAAGGCGCCGCACAGGGCACATAGGCCATCGGAGGGGCCGAAACGGTTCGCTATATTCATGCCGGAGGGAAGCTTGTCGAGAGCCAGTTGCCAGGAAAACACTTTGATTTTAAGAGGGAGCTTAGCCTCCCAGACATCCCGGTGGAAGGGGAAAGTCGCCCCACGCGACAAATGGGCATACATTGAGCTAACAATATATCTTCCCGAGGGGTCAAGCGACCAAGAGATCTCATCTTGGCCGTAAGAGAGGGTGGTGGCGGAGAGGATGAGGTTGAGCTCCTGCCACTGAAGGATTCCGGCCGCATTCAATGACCGCCGGAAGTGGCACCCTTCTGTCACCGCAACTGCCACTGATAGGGATGGGTTATCGTAAATGTTGAAAAGAAGAGAGAATCTTTGGCAGAGGGGCCCTTCCCCTTGCCACCAGTCTAGCCAGAACAGGGTCCGAGCCCCATTGCTCACCCTATGCTTGGCTCCAGCCTTAAAGAGATGTTTTATTTTGTGAAGACTTTTCCAGGACTGCGACCCCCCCTCCCCCGGTCCGAGCTGGAGAAGATGTCGCCATTAGTGGTATATTTGGCCTTAATGATATTTGCCCAGGTCGTGTCCTCTGACTGGTAAAGCGTCCAAATCCATTTCAGCAGGAGTGCCTCATTCATAAGTTTTGAGTTAGTGATCCCGACGCCTCCCTGAGATTTCGGCCTACACACTGTGGGTCAGTTCAACATGTGATATTCTCGTTGAGGTCCTGCTCCTTCCCAAAAGAATCTGGCCCGATGCGATTCAAATTGTTTATGGACCCCATCTTGAAGAAGAAACAGTCCCATAGCGTACGTTGGCAGGCTTGCAAGACGGGAGTTGGAGAGAATGAGTCGTCCCACCGAGGACAAGAACCTACCAATCCATGGCTCCACTCTATCTGCAAGTTTTTGTACAATGAAGGACCACTGTTCAGCCGTGAGCTTCCTATCAGCAATGGGCAGCCCAAGGTAAGTCATAGGAAGCGAACCCAATTTGCAGTTTAAACAACGGGCTCCCCTGTCTTGGATGTCACGTGGTTGCCCCAGCACCACCACTTCGCTTTTGTGAAAGTTGATTTTTAGCTCATGTCTTGATCGCGAACGATTCAACAGAGAACACCCAGAAACGCCTACATGCACACTCTAGCCTACTCTCTCACAACATGGGTGAAAACTCCGGTCACTCCACGGCGGGCCTCAGTCCACTGTCGCAGCTCCGACAAAACCCTAGCTACCACCTGTTCCACACTGAGATGCTGCCGTGCCGCGTGAAAGACCCAGCCATTTCTGTTCTTCCAAAGATTTCAACAGGTGATGAGAACCACTAGGGTATCGAAGTCCCCAAAAGTAGAGAAAACGGGTTCCCTTATGAAGCTATCGCCACCTGGGACATACTACTACCTACTGAAGCTACCAGGTGCCGTTCCATCCACCCCCAAAAGGCCAAAAGTAGAGGAAACGGGTTCGGCAGCGACAACACGATGAAGCTGGTAGCCTACTTATTTGCACATCTCCAATCAGTGGTGTGACCTGTCATGTCACATGTCCCAAGGACAAGACGATATGGATCAGATGATCGATAATCCGGCTGCATTAACACGGTTAACACGGGGTGCATGTTCATCTCATCTCAGCGCGACGCGTCACGCCACGAAAGTGCAAATTGGTTCGGCGATGCAGACGTAACAGCGTCCATCTATCCAACTTGACAGCTCTGTCTCTCTGTGTATCAGGATCGGAACGGAACCCAATCCAATTGATGTAAGACAACACGCACCGGCAAGAGCTACTAACTCCGGTATATTTATGTCTGACGACACTGTCTGTTCTTAATTCAGACCGTGATGAAGGTCGGAGACGATCTCCTTACCTAGCGAGATCTCGCAGATGCTGCGATCCAGAAAAGCTAGTCGTTGGGATTCCTGGAAACTTCCCGATGGATGATTGCTCGAGTTGAGTCGAGTAGACAGTGTTAATTGGTTGTTAGTATTTGGCACAGGATAAGCTGAGTTTTGTGTTTAAAGGTTATTAAAGCTATCAGATCAAGGGCATGCCTGCTTTTCTTATCCAGACGCCTCCTTTTGCAGCGCAGCCACACAGCGATCGACATGTCCTAATCATCTTTGTCTCTTGTGATTATGATCTTCTTTTCGTGTAGTCTTATACTAGTACAATTGCTTGTGATATTCGCATGAGGGACTAGTGCGCCCCGCCGCTACGTATCAGGGGCTCTTCTTTTCAGTAAAGTTGCAGCTATTGGAATGGTATGGTAGTTTAACTGCAAAGAAATATCTGCCTATATCTGTCCGAGTGCACCGAGCACCACCACATATGTATTCCACCGAGCTGTGAAGATTGCTGCTGCTGCTTGGAAATGGAATAATTTTCTGAACGGAAACATCTCTTGTCTAGTTTTGGTCTTCTAGTTGGCTGAAGATTCTGCAGGAAGCTACTGCTAGGAGAGTGACCTATTTGAATCTCGGTAGAATTCGACAGAGCGAGGAGACGAGGACAGTAAACCACAGGAGACGAGAATGCGATGCAGTTGTAATCTCTTTCCAGATTTCATCAGGTACCAGACGTCTTCATCCCGATGGTGAGGTCCAGCAGGAGACCAAGAACCCAACGAAGCTCGCCTTCCACGAAAACTGGAGGATCGGCGGCGACGGTTCGTTCGTCCGTCGACTCTGAAACACACACGACAGACAGCGGCGCCGGTGGGCGGTGGCCGGGCCGGCCGGACGCTCCGTGCCGTTGGCGCCACGGCGCCGTTTGTCGAGCTCGTTGTCCATGTCCGGTGCTGCTCTGAACAAACGTTGCTTTGCTTTTGATTGACCCGTTGGGCGCTATCGTCGTCTGCGTGCAAGGATTTCAACGTGCGTACGCGGTATGTATGTACAGAGTTAGTATGAGTACTGTGTTGATGGTAAGAATGAAAGCGTACGTTTGGTGGTTGGAACTTTGACACGCGTCTTTGGTCATTTGGTGGCGTCGAAGCATCAATGCGTGCTAGTTTTTCGTCCGAAGAACTACCCGGGAGACACTGTTTTTTTTTAGCTCGGGGATGCCCTGCCTTGATTTTTTTTTTTAAGTATGCAGATGCACTTGTTTTTCTGAACAATTTAAGTTGTTGTACGTCAAAAACTGACTTCATATAAAAAAATTATGTTTATGTTATCGAACACTGCACAAATCCGTTTCAGAACCGAAAAAAAGGATCAGGTTTAGCCTGAAACCAAATCTTGCTCTTTGCAATAACTATTTATAAACCTAGCAAAATCAGACTCTAAACAATAATGTCCTATGTGTGGTATTTAAGAAGGATTTGAATATATTTTGACCAGTTTATGAGGGTGACTGAAACCATTTCTAGTGTGATGGATTATGTTTTACGTCTCTACGTTTCTTTGTACATTTTATAGATCTAAAATTCTAATTGTATTGCTTAGTACATTTCTTGGTTAAGGACATGAGGACATGTTTTCTCAATTGAAAAGATAATAGTTGAGAGCTCTTCACAATACGAAGTATGGATAAAATTGTAAGAAAATGGAGATAAAGAAAAAGGTTAGGCAACGGCCAGTGCTGATTTTATTACAACATGGACACTTCTATGCTGCTACAGACTCTATTATCACCGATTTTGATCATTGCGTAAATGAGTTATTTTTAGAGTTGTTTCAGAACTTGTCTTATACTCAATTTTCTAGATTCAATGCTCGTCTTACGAAGAAAATTATCATGGGGATTTCTCTAATTATGAGCATGAAATATACAAGACATCTTGCGTATTCGTTATTCATACGCGGACAATTGAAGACATTAGTGATTGTCTTGTGATATTTAAAAGACAGAATATGTTTCCTATGGTTTATGGCCTCATTAAACTAGTATTGATTTTATCAGTGATGACGATAACAATAGAAAGGGCCTTCTCGATGATGAAGATTATCAAAACTGAGTTGCACAACAAGATGTCCATGTTGGCCTCTTGATGACTTCATTATGTGGTGCATTAATTGAGGGATATTCAAATTCTTTACCGATCAACAAAGTAAGTTTTTTTTAAGTAGAGCATTACCATTGCATAGGACTTCTATGTGTCGTTAAAGATTTATTATTGGTATGTCTTTACGTTTTACTTATATTTGGATATGTGTATCTTCTATTGTATTAAGTGAATATATGATAGAATTTTATATATAGTACGTATTGGTGTCTCATGACTATTTTTTAATCTTATTTTTAGAGTTTGCTTGATCGCAGATTCTTCGTGTCACCCGCCGGTAGTATGAATCCATGCTAGTCTTGCAAGATAGTGTAGCTGTATATGGGTTGAACTTGGACTCTACGGAGGGTTAGTATAAATCGCAACAATTCAATCTAAAAAAAAAGAGAGTACTCGTCCAGTGTTTGGTTACATGATCATGACATGCACGGGTCACAAAACAGGAGTAAGAAAACCTGGCTACCTAGCATTGCAACGCAAACCCGTCGCCAAATTTAGAGTAACTCCACCGAGGATCCTAAAAGAGCCCCTAAAGGCACTTTGGGGTGTGTCAGACACAAAAATCGGCCACACCGGGGTTCCAAAGCTTCAGTCCGGCCCAAATCCTATCCGGCACCACTGCCGGGCTTCCAACTCTAGGGGGTGGCTTGGCGGTGCCAGACAATGTCCGCCCCGCGAATCCGACAGATTAGGCCCCTCTGTCATCGACATGAAATGGCTGGAGCCAAATTTCCCCCTACATTGCCGCGCCGGACGTCAAAACATCTCAAACTTGTTCTCTCCATTCTCACAAACCCCTCTCCTTCTTCTTGCTCGCCGCCGCCGCCCCCTCCGACCTCTCCTTCCTCGTTGTCTCCATCGCCTCGAACCTCTTGCCGGCTCCGATAGCGCCGGGGAGACTGAAGAAACCCAACCACAACAAATCCACCAAGACACCAGGTGGCCATACGATACGCCGTCAACAAGTTCCATGGATGTTAGGATCAAGTGAACAATAGAAACGAGAGTGGCTCCAACGAAATCGACATAGTATGATGCTAACGAAAACTATGTTTTTCGCATGCATGACACTTGCATTGTTCTTTTAACATGTGTCTTTTGATCTAGTTGAAGGAAGCTATCACGATGTATCAAACCTTGTACAAGAAGACTACATTGCGTATGTCCATTAGCCGAGGAGGCGGCAACGAGGTCGACATCGACGAAACCCGAATGTCGGGGGCTGGCCCAATCCCATGGCCAACTGGGAACAAGAAGGCGAAGGCGGCGACACACAAGGCCGGTGCATCTTCATCCCTACAAGAGCCTCTTGCCACGTTCATCACATCCTCAACCACTCTCAAAGAGAAGATGCACGAAACGGAAAATGAAAGGTGGGATATGTACTATACCGTGCAAGGCCAATAGCCGAAGGTGCTGCAAGAATCGAAGGAGGTGAAAGAGATGAAGATCAAGGAGATGCAAGAAAATCGGGAGCTCAAGATCATGGCCATGGACACGTCAAACATGACGGCGGAACGACAAGAGTACTTTGCCGAGGAGGTCGGCGTGTCATGAAGGCGAGGAAACAAAGGGCCGCGGATGCCGAGACCCAAGAAGAATGATTTTCATGTTCTTTGATGTCTAGATGTATTTTGGTGGCAAAATATGTTGTTGGCCGTGCCTGTGTTGGCCGGTGAAGCTATTGGTCGTGACTGTGTTGGTTGGTGAAACTATTGGCTGTGCATGTGTTGGCCGGTGAAACTATTGGCAGTGCCTGTGTTGGCCGGTGAAACAATCGTGCCCGGCCGTGTTGGCAAATGTATATTTTGGGTTGTTGATGAGATCAATTTTGCTTTGGGGATTTTTTTTGGGGGTTGCCGGTGTGGGAGACACAAAAAAGTGTCGGAAAAGTGTCTGGCACCCCCAAAGGGGGCTCCGATTGGGGTGTGCACAATTTAGGCGCCCCCGGTGGAGGTGCTCTTAGGGCCAGTTGGGATTTCAGTATTTTAGCTGTATAAACGACGAAATGCGTCGGGAGAGAATCCAGACCTCGTCTGGTCCCTATAATTTACAGCTGCATGGCGTACCGGAATGGAGAAATACAAGCAGTCTGGTTCGTATAGTTCACAACTGCATGGGGTGGAGAAATATCGGGGTGGAGAAATACAGGCAACCAAGCGGGGCCTTGTGAAATATTTCCAACTCTTATCACATTCCTTTCACAAGTTTTACCAACCTTTTGGCCAATATGGGATCAATGAGTCTCTAACTAATATTTTGGATAGCCAATGGTTGCTAAATTTTGGTACGAAATAGTGGAATTTTTGGAGAGCATATGCGCGACTGTATTGACAAAAAAGTCTACCGGCACGTGGCGGCAAACCCGCCAAACGACACGTGACACTTGCCGCCATAGCTAATGGCGGCAGACATTATTCACTCGAATGCTTTTGATTCCAAAAAATTCAGTTACCAGCAAAAAAAGTGTGAACAATGTTGCTGTCATAGGTTGCGGCGGCAACGTGTCGTTTGACGGGCTTGCCGCCACGGGACAGGTGGTCTTTTTTATTGGTGCCCAAATTTGGCCTACCATTTTTTTTTGTCAGCCTGAGATATTTTGGATTTCACTTGGTTGGATGCACGCAACCAAACAAAACTTGGTTGGATGCCAAAATTTTGGTTACATATGAATTTCGCCAACTCTTATCATGTTCCTTTCAGAAGTCTTACCTTCCTTTTGGGATCAACAAATCGCTAACCAATATTTTGGCAAGCCAATAGTTGCCCTCCAATTTTGATAGGGCATACAAAGGCATGAACCGAACAAACATACTACCCCCTGGCCCCTAGGCTATAGCTAGCTAGCGTTGCAACGCAAACCCGTCGCCAACGACCGGGTCTCCGGGACAACTATGATGGCACCTGCAAAACGCACCGCTCCCTGTTATGTTACCCTGACGTACGTAATATACTTTCCCCATTCTCCTCCCACTCCGAACAAACAAACCCAACTCGCCTCATCGTCTCCTCCCCACCGCAGCCCCCAGATCCATCCTCCCTCCCGTCCACCCGCATGGCCAGCGCCTCCCCACGCCTCCCGGGGGCACCCTCGTAGCATGGGCCAGTCCCCCTCCTCCAAATCCTCCTCCACCCCTTCCCCGCCGCCGCCGCCGCGCCGCTCCATGCCGCCGCCGCAGATGCCCGCCTCCTCCTCCTCCTCCTCCTCCTCGTTCGCGCCGCCGCCGCCCGCGCGCGACCACACGCAGGACCTCCCCGACGAGATCCTCACGCTCGTCTTCGCCTCCCTCACCCCCGCCGAGCGCAACGCCTGCTCCCTCACCTGCGCGCGCTGGAAGGAGGTGGACGACGCCACGCGCCACCGCCTCTCCCTCGACGCGCGCGCCTTGCTGGGCCGCGCCGCGCCGTCCCTCTTCGCGCGCTTCACCGCCGTCACCAAGCTCGCCCTCCGCGCCGCGCGCGGCTCCGGCGCCGACAGCCTCAGCGACGGCGGGGCCACGGCCGTCGCCGCCACGCTGCCCTCCGACCGCCTCGCCAGGCTCAAGCTCAGGGGCCTCAGGCAGCTCTCGGACGCCGGGCTCGGCTCCCTCGCGGCCGCTTCCCCCGTGCTCCGCAAGCTCTCCGTCGCCTCCTGCACCTTCGGGCCCAAGGCCTTCGTGGCCGTGCTCAAGTCCTGCCCCCTCCTCGAGGACCTCTCCGTCAAGCGCCTCCGCGGCCTTCCGGACACCTCCGGCGCCGGGGCCGCCACCACGGAGGAGATCCTCTTCCCGCCTGCCTCGGCGCTGCGCTCGGTGTGCCTCAAGGATCTCTACAGCGCCCTCAGCTTCGTGCCGCTGATTGCGTCCTCGCCCAACCTTCGCTCCCTAAAGATCCTGCGCTGCTCAGGTGCTTGGGACCTGCCATTGGAGCTCATCGCTGCCCGTGCTCCTGGCCTTGTTGAGATCCACCTTGAGAAGCTCCAGGTCGGTGACCGTGGGCTGGCTGCCATCTCGGCCTGTACCAATCTGGAGGTGCTCTTCCTTGTCAAGACCCCTGAGTGCACCGACGATGGCATAATCAGTGTCGCGCAGAACTGCCACAAGCTGCGCAAGCTACATATTGATGGGTGGCGCACAAACAGGATCGGGGATCGCGGGCTCATGGGGGTTGCACGAGGATGCCCGGACCTTCAGGAGCTTGTCTTGATAGGGGTCAACCCCACCGTGCAAAGCCTCCGGATGCTTGGTGAGCACTGCCGTGTGCTGGAGCGTCTCGCGCTTTGTGGGTGTGAGACTGTCGGGGATATCGAGATTATTTGCCTTGCTGAGCGCTGTGCCGCTCTCAAGAAACTTTGCATCAAGGGATGCCCGGTCTCGGACCGTGGAATGGGAGCACTGAATAGGGGTTGCCCCAGTTTGGTCAAGGTGAAGTTGAAGAGGTGCCGTGGAGTATCGTATGAATGCATTGAGCAACTGAAGATTGTTAGGGGGGATTCGTTTTCGATCAGCTTGGATATTGTATTGGAGCATGATGCAGGGACCGTGAGGGAAAATGTTGTGCAAGAGACTGGACAAGCACAGATTACAGAGCTAACTGGACAGATGGCGGCCATGGACCTTCCTACGAATGCTGCTGGTGCACAATCTTTTGCTCAGGCGAGTAGTAGGATGCGGAGCGTCATGTTAGCACTTAGAAGGAGGTTTGGCAATCCTCCACCAATGTGATGTGGGATGGAAATCGATGAACTCCTTTGCTGTTTTATGGTTTCTAGTCTCATATTCATGTTCTTTAGCTTATTACATTTCATATCCAGTCCCTGCAAAATCTCCATTATTTGTTATTCCGTGTTTTTCTGCTGAGCTGATAGTATTTTCTCTCTGTGTTGTGATTTTGAATTGCTCTAGGATAGCTATGCTGATGAGTAGCATGCTTCCTTCCGTATCCATAAAAAATAGTTTTTTTGTTTGCATGTAGCTGCAATTCTTTGTTTGCATTTCAACGACATGAAATTAAAAATGATCACCTTCACTACCAAACACATAGGTATATTTAGATGACAAAGTACACCGTTGGCACATGGTGTGGAATTATGCACAACAGCAGTTTATCCAACTTGTCATTGTATGCATATGAAATGGTGTATCGTAAACAACCAAAGAGGCAAAAATAATGCATACGTTAAACCAAGTGATATTGTCTCCTATTATTTGAAAAGGTCTTGGATAGTGATATGGTAGATGTTGCTTGGAAGTTTAATTAGCAGCGATAGTGATAATTCTGGATTTCATTTTATGTATTAATATGTAGGCGTGTATCTTTGCCCTTCATCATGTCTTAATAGTATTATACTTCAATGTAATTGGATTGGTTCGGCTGGAAGTCATCTGGACTGATTCGTAATAACCCTTCTAGAAATGAAGTAAAGTCAGCGATTATCTATGTTCTTCTATATTCGAATGATGATATTTAGTCCGTTCTTGTACACACTTTTCAGGTCTAGTGTTTACATTGTGAGCCTTTGGTTAGTTGCTGTCACATGACCCGTACCAACTTTGTTGATGTTGAGAATTAACATATGACCACAACATTCTGACAGACACCATATTTTAAAATGCACAAGTAAATTCATCGTTTCAGTAGTTGTCAAGCTTTAGAGTGTAAGCATATGGAAGTCCATAAGAATAACTTTTCTGCCTTTGTTATGAGATATCGCAACCAGTTGTCAGTAAATTATGCCTTGTCACTGGGATATCTCATCTTCCTCGGTAAATTATGTGTTGTTGGGCCTTTCTAATATGAGATATTTGTTGAACTTTGGGGTGTTATCCTTCAGAAAATCTTTACCAGTAGCTTTCAGTGGCGGGTCTATTGTTGTGCGTGTGTTAAGTCTTATATACGCGTTACAGGTCAGTAGGCTGAGACCTTGGACATCATTCTCCGAGGCTCTAAGCAATGAACCTTCTAGAATAATCGATACCTCCATTGCCTTGTCATGGAGGGCTAGAAATTCAAACAGTAAGTTTTCCTCTGGCATAGAACTGGGGGTATGTGTTTGGGTATAGGTTCAAACTGGCAATAAAGTAATAGAAGTACTTGCCAATACTCTTTTGATCTATTCAGCCTGGCAGAATATCATCAGGCAGTGAAGGGGTCAGAAAGATCTATTAGTTGGTCAAACTTGGACATCTGCTTTTAATACTGCTTTGGCTTTGCTAACCAAACATAACATCTGACATTATATAATACTCCTGGGAGTGATGCAAAGCTTTGTCCAGGAAATGCTCCCTGTAACTCAGTCCACAGAACATGGTCATGCTGCCCAAATTGTCGACACGAGCGCCCTTATCGTGGACGTTCGGAATGGCGATGTCCTTGTCTGGTCGATTGCTGGCACTGTTAGAACTTATTATTAGTACTCCTACTGCGCCGGTTGCTGGGCGTTCAGGCCTGGTGCCATTAATCCAAAACGTGAAGCTTGTCGGTTCTTCTGTCTTGTTCCTAGTTGTTTCGCTGTGCATTTTGCTTTGGATGCTCCTCTTTTGCACGGAATGATGTAATGTTGTTGTCCACACCCGGGTACCCGTGCATCCGTTGAACTCTCGTCTCCCTGGCAGCACGAGTGCAGAATCCTGGCCACTTATGAATTCCATTTGGACCATTTCATCATTTCAGATTTCGAAACTTGTAGCATTGCAGCTGTTGCTTTCAACTTGGGGCGCCAACCTGTACCTACTACCTAGAGCCGAGCTCGGTCCTGTCCTGCCTGCACAGAGACGTAGCATCCGTCTTTAAAATTCAGTTCTTGCTCTGTTTGGTTGGACGCGTGCCTCATCACCCTTGATGAGATTTTTTTCCCTCGTGTTCTCTTGATATTTTCTACTCGGTGTTCGTGGCTGCGAAGAGGACATTTGCTCTGCAATTAAAGACGTCGCCATTTGTCCAGCAAGTTAAGCGTGACCTACACAAGTGTGATACAGTAGCAAATATCTCGCTTCACGGTAGCAGCTTAATTCCTGGGTCCCTGACATGCTATCTTCTGAGGAAAAACGTTTGCTCCGAGACTCCGGTGTCTGTTATCATGTCCCGAAGTGGCATGGGGTGTAGGTAGATAGGATGGATGCAGCGACATTGTTCCGGATGCTGCAGCAGCGGAGGAGTCCGTCGTAGGTTTGGCTCGATTGGTGTTCTCTGGGAATCCAGAAGCCAACAGCCCGACATGGGGCATCACCGCATCATCCCAGTGTCTCGGAGACCGAGAAAAGTTGAAGCTACTTACTTGGGTCTAGGACTAGGAGTACCAATCTTGGATCTGCATGATTCCTCCGGCCGGTAGATAGCTCGACCAGAATTAGCAGTTCAGCACACACAAGCTCGAGGTTCCACTAAGCATCACTTGTACGGCATCAAAGGTACCAGCTGTACCTCCTTTTGGCGCATGAGCAGCACTGAGATTTTTTGGTCGGAGCAGAAGAGCAAGGAGGTTTGCCGAAGGGAAACACCAGCAAAGAAGAAGTGTGTCTGTCGTGAAGGATCATGATCGTCATGTTATGACTGTTTTTTTCTAGAAAATCAATTTTGTGTGTGTACGGTGTTGTAGGCCTCGGACAGAATGGGCCCAGCCCAATAGGTGAAATCCGACCTGACCCACGTCGCCTCTGGAAATGACACGGTATCGCTCGGGCGATTGGTACCCCTGTTTCGCTAAAGAATTTCGGTTCCTGGGCTCGGCCCATTTCCGCTTCGTAACGCTCAGCTGGAGGAAGGATGGTTCGTCCACCAGTACGCTCGCTGGATGGCCTGCATAAGAATCGGTCGTTCGTTTCTTCGCCTCCTTTCTACGTCAAACATTTCTATATATTTTCTTTTTTTATTTCGTTTCAATTTTCCGTTATTTCCTTCCTTTGGTGTACTTATGCTTTTTATTTCTTTATCTTTCTCTTTCTTCCTTTATTTCTTATATTCTTTTTTTGTGCTTTCACTATACCGTTTCTTTCTTCATATGATTCAATTTCAAGTCGAGTTTTTAGTTTTTTATTTAATGTTTCATTTTAAACATGACGCAAGGAAGAAACGGCTTAGGTAACTGGCGAAGCTAAGACTCGGCAAATCCCTGGGTCGAGTACCCCGGGTTGATTGAGGGGGAGAGAGATGAGCGCTGGTGATCACGACGGCTAACAGGCGAGGCGTTTACCTAGGTTCAGGCTCCCGGAGGATAAAACCCTACTTCCTGCTTGTCTGGTATTGATGTTGAGTGTGGCTACAATGGCGAGATGGCAATCTCGCTAGGGTTTGAGATGGCGGCTATGAGCGTGAGCGTATGCGTTACCCTAGACGAGGGACCCTCCTAGCCTTTATATTGTAAGCTAGGTCTCGGGTGAACGGTGCTGATGGCACTTACAAGACGATCGAGGCTGATGACCTAATGTCGACTATCTTGGGTCGCCCGTCGTCCTCCTTGGGCCTTCCTTGGGCCCTCGTCATAAGGCAGATGTTCTTGGCGTGACCCAGGTATCACCACCGTGGGGTAGTCGAAGAGTGACCCCACGACAGTAGCCCCCGAGTGCTTAGTCGAATCGTAGAGTCGGGTAAAGGACTCCTTCCTTCTGGGCACGCCACCAGGTTCCTGAAAGGAACAAATAAAATTGGTCGACTCCGGCCGTTCAGGGCTTATGGAGGATTCCTTAGTCGAAACATCGACTGCAGGGTAAAAACTGCAAGTATTGCTTTGGTCAGTGATTTTTCGACTGCGATTGTTCTAAGTCATTCGGGAGCACGTACAGCGCTCCCGATGGGAGTAGCCCCCGAGGTTAAGCTGAATTGCTTGCAATTGAGGTTAAACTCAATTTTTCCTTCAGTCGAAAAGCCCGCTCCTGATGGGAGTAAAGAAGAGACTCGAGCTGACGGAGTCGCAACTGGCTTTGCGTGACTTACTTTGTAGTCGGCCGGTTTGGCTTACTGCTTTGAGTTTTACTCAGCTCATGGAGCTTACTGAATTTATTTTCCACTCAAATGGACTTGTCGAGTCTATTCAGCTCTTAAAGCTTATTGTATCTTTGTTGCACTCGAATGAATTATCCGGGTGCTCCATCAGCCCGTTGGCTTACTTGCTACGCCTCCGCAGGTGACGTCAGCGCTGACGTTTTTGGCACACTCTATGTCCGATGGGACGTGACAGGGTGGTCCCAGTGTCAGTATTGACTGATTTGACCGTTGGGCGCGAAATTTTCGCGGCGTGATGATGGCGCCTCGATTCCCGCGCGTAGTGGGCGGCGTGGCTGGCGACGGTTGCTATCTCTGCGCGACATGTGGACGGCCAGATGAGGTTGTGGAGAGCGGTTTCGCGGGGAACGGCCAGGATGAACTGACCCCGCGGTATATATTTTTCACCGCGGTGGGGAACAGTTCATCCCATCCCCATTTCGCCGTCGCCTCCACTGCTCTCTCCTCCATTGCTGCTCCTTCCTTCCAGTTTCTTTTCTCCACTCCCCGCGAGCAAGGCCACGATGAAGAGGGCGAAGACCGCTGAGGGCGCCGTCGCCGCCGCCGATGCGAGCGTGATGAAGAAGGTCGATGGCGATTGGGCAAAATCGTCGGTGAAGAAGGCCGACCTCCAGGGCCTCCACGCGCAGGGGCTGCTGCCGCCGGCGGACCAGGCGACGGTGCGTGCGCCTGGGAAAGAGGTATTCCCCTCTCCTCGCGATGGGGAACGCGTTTGCTTCGTGGATTTCCTTCCGCGGGGTTTCGGGTTCCCCCTCCACGATTTCGTTCGTGGTCTCTTGTATGCTTATGGGATTCAGATCCACGATCTGACTCCCAATAGCGTCTTGAGCATCACGAGCTATATCGTGCTCTGCGAATGCTTCCTGAGAATCTCTCCCAACTGGCTGCTGTGGAAGTCGCTGTTCCTCGTGAGGAGGAACGTTGGGAAGAGCAAGCAGGTGTATCTATTCGGCGGCTTCGGCATCCAGGTGCGTGGCGACACCACGTACTTTCAGATGAAGAAATCCGACTTCGTCCAGGGCTGGCGGAAGAAGTGGTTTTACATCAGGTGCGACCAAGAAGGGCTTCCCGACTTTGTGGCTGATCGCGCGTTGCGGAAGACGAACGCGTGGGCGCACCCGCTGTCGAAGGAAGACAAGGAGGCGACCAAGCCTTTGCTGACGCTCCTTCGTGGCCTTCTGAAGAGCCTTGGGCGCGAGACAGGTGGAGTGCACCTTATTGCCACCTTCTACAGGCTCCGAGTGCAGCCGCTCCGCAGTCGCGTCCAACCAATGTGGGCGCGTGAAGGTGGTGATGAGCTCGATGATGACGAAGTCGAGTCGAAGGTGAGGAGCATCACCAGCCTCCGAGCCGTGGACCCGTGCAACGTCAAGTGCCCAGTTGAGCCGTATGGCCCCAACAATCCTGTGCCTGAGGTGAGCGCCGTGTACTTTGCTCTTTTCTTGCATCTTCTTCAGTCGAATCGTTTTGTCTGACTCGAATACTTCATTTGCTGACAGGGTCGCTCGAGCTATTTTAGCCTTCCTCCACTGATGGAGAACGTACCTCACGAAGAGGCATAGGTCCCGGAGGAGGACGAGGATGATGACGATGAACTTCCCTCCGCCACCTCTCCGAGTGAAGAGGTAGTGGAGGACGATGAAGATGAAGAGCCGCTGCAGAAGCGACAGAGGCGAAAAAGTGGTGACTCCGCCTCGGCGTCGTTGCCCTTGAAGGAAACGGCTGTGGAGGACAAGGAGGAGACGAGCGGGTCGTCCTCGGGTGCTAGGCACACGAGCGACCCGGCGGAGCCTTCGGTCGTGCCTCCCCTCAGCTCTGCACCGCCGACTGAATTCGCAAGGATGCCCTCCGTTTCCCTGGGCAGCGAAGATGATCTGGATGTCACCAGGTTAGTCTTGCAACCATCGCCTTGTTTTGTCGAGTGCACTTTTTGACTTTGCGAGTCCTTGAATTGAGTTATCTTGTCGCAGCGACCGTACTGGTGCTGTTGGTTCTTCGCCTCCAGAGATGGAGCACACTTCTGCTCCCGTGTTCGAGCAGACTGCAAAGACGACCGAAGAAGAGCCGCAGGCGGGTGACGCTTTGACCTTGAAAGCTTCGACCTCCTCCATGCCAGAGAAAACTGCTGATGCGACCCCGGTGGACGCTGGGTTGCTTGAGCATGTAAGTGTCCCTTAACTCAGTCTGCAAAATCTGTATCGGGTGCGCGAACAGCGCTCCCGATGGGAGTAGCCCCCGAAGATGTGCGTGACTAGAATAGTCGGGCGCAGATTGATGTCTAGTGTTTCCTGCAGCCGTATTATCGCCAGCAGATGGAGGGATCCGCCACCTTCGTTCGCATGGAGCAGGAGAGGAATCAACTCCGCACTGCTCTGGAGCAGGCGAAAGGTGAGTGTGGACCCTTGCGTTCGAGGGGTGCTTCGACTATCTTCATTGTTGACTTTGCTCCGGTGATCCACGGGCGAGAGGGAGAGCATGGCGAAGCGGGTCGCGGAGCTGGAGAAATCACTGGGTGAAGCCCAAGAGCGTGAGCGAACCCGGGATGATCTGGAGAAGACCCAGGTTGAACACTTGCTCGCACTCGCCGATGTTATTGGAAGTAAGTATCTCGGCTCATTGCCTACTTTGCTTTTTGTCGACTGCGGAAGCCTTACGGGTGTGGATTTCTTTTGGAGCAGAGACTTGCGGAGGTGCTCCTCCAGAAGGAACTTCCAGTGCCAATGTCGGCTTGACAGAGACTGTTGGCTTCATCGACCGCGTCTGCGCGTATGCCTCGACGGCGCTGCAGAAGTCGACAGGCGCTTTGGCGACTGTGCACCGGAGCATCTTCCCCAGCCAGCTACCGCCGGTCGCTGTTGATGCGCTTGCGGCTCCGTTTGGAGACAACGCGACCACCATGGCGGACTACACGCGTGCGCAGACGGTACGCGGCTCAGAGCTCACTTTCCAGCTACTACTTGGTCACCAAGTCGTAGGTGATTTTGAGAAGGTTGTCAGCGACTTCCCTCGGAGGCCTGATGGCAGAACCGCGTCCCTTAACGGTGTGAAGGCGCGTGCGAGTCAGCTGGCTGTGAAGTTGATTGCCACCTTCGAGAAGAAAATCGCCAAGGCTGCAGAGTTGGCCGCTAGGAAGAGCCGTTCTCAGTCGGAGTCTGCGATGTAGACTCCTTTATTTTAAGATTCTTCTACTTTTGATCTTGGTCTGTAATGAACCATATAGTTTGCGGGTCTTCTGGCCGCGAACATGCTGATGTTGAAATGTGAATTTGTGCCTTCGAGTCTTCTGTCATATTTATGCTAGAATGAATGTGCTCTTTTCCTTGCTTGACACTGTCGAACTTGGCAGTCTGAGATGGGCGAGGCTCCTGAGGTCACTGGAACTACTGGTGCGGGTGAGGATGAGGACGCCTCTTCGGCTGCACCCACTCGCCATCGTCGTCGAGCTCCTCCAGCCCCTGTGCGAAGCGTGAATGATCAACGAGTGATTACCTACATGAGGAACAAGGTTGTTCAGCTCGAGTCGAAGCTGAAGGTTGCCGAGTTGGAGTTGGAGCGCTTGAAGTCACGGCCCGCTGCGCCGTTCTCCCAGCGTGAGGAATTCCTTCTTGGCCAGATAGACTTGATCAGTCGACAGCTGCAAGGTTGGGCTTCTAGCGCTTTGCTTCGGCTTCTCTATGCTTTCACTGTTCTAAGTGCTGGGTCTTGATGCAGATGTGAATTCTGACTGGAAGGCCGAGCAGAGTCGAGTGGACGAGCGGGTGGAAAAAGAGGCCACCAGTGACTCACCCGAAGCGCGTACATTTTGGTCGAACAAATCCAAAGGCAGTGTACTGGCTAGAATGCTGGATCGCACCTGGCGGGCTGCTTTGCTCTTGGAAGGTTGTAGGAAAACCCTCTGGCAGATCAACAGGGTGTACTTTCCGCACAACGAGTAGCCTAATGGACTGGCTGCGCTGTTGGAGAGATTCCGCGAAGGCAAGGCGTTGAAGGAAGTCGTGCACGCCCAGCTTGTTGGCGGGGCGAACGTGGCCCTGGCGTACGTTCGAATGCACCGGCCTCATCTTCCCTTGAACAAGGTGCTTGACGGCTTGCCTGGGACAGATGACTACGCCGATACCCTTGCGGCTGCGCGTCAGATGATTCAACAGGTCCAGAACTTCAGTGAGCAACTTGTAGGGCCACTCGATGCGCCAAAGGGTGAGCCTGTAGAGTAAGACTACCAGATTGCTGTTGTGTAGCATTAGTTTGTAAAAGATATTTTTCCCAAGTGGGAGTATGATTGTACGTATGCTGAGGTGGTTGTAGTCTCCGAGTGAATAAATTTTATCTTGTGGACAAACCTGTATGGCGCAGCCCCCGAGCGGATCGAGTGCGGCCGAGGTGTGTCGAGTCAGGCCTGTGCGGCGCAGCCCCCGAGTGCTTCGATTGCGGCCGAGGCGTTTTCGAGTCAGACCTGTGCGGCGCAGCCCCCGAGTGCGTCGGGTGCGGCCGAGGTTTTTTTTGAGTTAGACCTGTGCGGCGCAGCCCCCGAGTAATTCGAGTGCGGCCTAGGATGTTGGCTTAGACCTGTACGGCACAGCCCCCGAGTGCGTCGGGTGGCGGCCGAGGATTTTTCGAGTTAGACCTGTATGGCGCAGCCCCCGAGTGCGTCGGGTGGCGACCTAGGTTGTCTTAGACCTGTACGGCGCAGCCCCCGAGTTCGTCGGGTGGCGGCCGAGGATTTTTCGAGTTTAGACCTGTATGGCGCAGCCCCCGAGTGCGTCGGGTGGCGACCTAGGTTGACTTAGACCTGTGCGGCGCAGCCCCCGAGTGCGTCGGGTGGCGGCCGAGGAATTTCGGGTTGGACCTGTATGGCGCAGCCCCCGAGTGCGTCAGGTGGTGGCCTAGGTTTTGACTTAGACCTGTACAGCGCAGCCCCCGAGTGGTTCGGGTGGCGGCCGAGGATTTTCGAGTTGAACCTATACGGCGCAGCTGTGGTGGCCTAGGTTTTGACTTAGACCTGTGCAGCGCAACCCCCGAGTGGTTCGGGTGGCGGCCGAGGGTTTTCGGGTTGGACCAGTATGGCGCAGCCCCCGAGTGCATCAGGTGGTGGCCTAGGTTTTGACTTAGACCTGTACAGCGCAGCCCCCGAGTGGTTCGGGTGGCGGCCGAGGATTTTCGAGTTGAACCTGTATGGCGCAGCCCTCGAGTAATTCGGGTGGCGGCCTAGGTTTATGTTGCTTGCTGATAAAAGTAGAGGGGAGAGCTTGTTCCTCAAATCACTTTATTGACTTTTGCGAGCAGGCCGCCTCATTAAAACCCTTCCAGTCCCCTCGGGTACCCTGGCGAGGGAAAGAGTGCGTCTGAAACCTGCCGCTTCTTGGCATTGTACTGTTACAAATTGGGGTCGATCAGGCGTCGAAGCGGCGCAGTTGCGCAACGTTCCACGGGTTGTTGCAGACTGTCCCCGTTGAAAGGACACGGATGTCGCCTAGAGGGGAGGGGGGGGTGAATAGGCGATTTAAAATTATTACGGTTAAGGCTTGAATAAATGCGGAATAAAACTAACGTTTAATTTATCAAGCCAAAATCTAAACTAGCTAGGTTTACCTGTGTGCACCAACAACTTATGCTAATCAATATAATCAACTAGGTGATAGCAAGATATATAACTTTAAACTCTATGGCTATCACAAAGTAAATAGCATAAGTAAGAAGCTCGGGTATAGAAATACCGAGGCACTTGGAGACGATGATTTATCCTGGAGTTCACTTCCCAATGGAAGCTAGTCTCCGTTGGAGCGGCGCGGTGTTCACCAATGTGAAACACCGAGTAGCCTTGATATGGCACACCGTATCTCCGTTGTGTCTTACCACCAATGTGGCGAGGCACTTGTCACTATGTTGCCGTTGAGGTTGACAACTAGAACTTTTACAAGGATGAAGATCACTCCACAAGTTGGAGGGTCTTCACCAAATGCACCGAGCCGCCAAGACTTGATGCTCCAAGGCCGGGGCACACACCACAACTTAATTGGTGGCTCCCGGCAATGTCTTCGTAGCTACCAAAGCTCCGAGACGAACAAGGTTGAGCCGCACTCCACAATTGGAGGCTCCCAACAAATCCCGCGAGCCACCAAGACTCTGAGAAATCAACAACCGTCTAGGGTACCAACGTGCCCTAGAGGAACAAGCTCTAGGGCACCCAAGCACCCAAGAGTAACAAGCTTCTCAACTTCATTTTCCACGAATCACCGTGGAGAACTCAAACCGATGCAACTAATGCAATGACAAGAACACACTAAGTGGTCAAGTTCTTCCAACCCGAATCCAACCAAAGCAACTAATGCTTGGGAGGGATTTGAGAGGAAGAACAAGGAGAAACACCAAGAAACTCCAAAGATCTAGATCCAAAGTGTTCCCCTCACTTAGAGGAGAAATCGAACGGTGGAAACACGGATCTAGACCTCCTCTCTCTTTTCCTTAAAAACTAGCAAGAACTATTGGAGGGATTGAGAGATAGCCAAGCTCAAGAGGGTCAACAATGGAGGGGAAAAATAGCTCAAGAAGTTGGCAAAAGGTTCTTGTTCATTTGGGGAAGAAACCCCTTAAATAGCTGCCCAAAATTCTGTCCGTTGGGGGCAAAACTGCGCGAGGCCGGCCATATGGCCGGGGCAGCCCAAAAACAGCAAAAGCAAAGGAAGCAGGGCAGCCCACAAGCAGCCAGCCGGGTGGGCCGGCCATGGCCGGGATGGGCCGGCCATGATGGCCGGCCAGCGGCCCGAGAGGCCCCGGCCACGAGGCCGGCCAGACCGGGCAGCCCCTTCCCTTTTTTTTCGTTCTTTCTTTTCTTTTCTTTTTCTGCCTAGAAAACGTCCGATACCGGAAATGCAATAACTTTTGTATCCGGACTCCGTTTTCGATAATCTTGGACTCGTTGGAATCACCACAACAAGCACTACAAGATTATGCAGAAAAACATCATAGTCCAACAATATATTATAATAAAAAATGAGGAAAGGTTAAACCTCTTTCTTGCAAACCGGAACCGTCATATCTTTTGCAAATGAAGTTCATAAGAGGTGAAACCAATTTTGTTGGAAAGAGGATGATAGTAGCCATCCTTGAAAATATTTGAGAACAATTAAGAGATAAATTATCAACACATGTATGTGTGGATAATTTCTCAAGGACAAACCGACCATATTTCTAATATCGAAAACGCAATGGAAGACGCATATGAAAACCGTTTTCGATGAGCTTGGCCTTGTCATGACAAGCACGACAAGCACCAAGACCACACCATGATAAGAGACAAATAAGAACCAATAAAGATGATGCCAATGATGCAAAGGTTTGAGCTCTCTACGACCGATACGCTAAAGCTCACTTGAGAGCCCCTCTTGATAGTACGGTTACCTATCCTAAAACCCGGTCTCCCAACTACACCGCGAGACCGGTAAAATAGAAACATATCAAGATCATACCTTTGCATTGTGCATTCCACTTGAGCTAGATGATGACGATCTTGATCTCCTCTCAAGTGGATCACCTTTCTTGATTACACTCCGCTTGGTGAAGCCTCGCATATTGCTCCCCCATACACCAATATGGGAGAGACACTCTTTCGCATATCTTCACTTGCCCTTATCTTGTATGTTGATCAACTTGCACTTAGCCTTGATCAACATATAATCTTCTTCTTTTAGCCTCGACTCCAACATATGGAGTTCAAGCATTCCATACGGACCAACACTGCAAATATAACTCAAAGCACACATTAGTCCATAGAGATTGTCATTAATTACCAAAACAACATATGGGGGCAACCATGCTCTTTCACCCGTCTTCGAGTCCTTCAGGAAGTAAGCTCCACCGCCGATTGCCTCTGTCATGATGTACGGACCCTCCCACGGGGAGGCAAGTTTATGCACCTTCTTCTGTTTGAGACGGAGGACAAGATCACCAGGGACGAACGCTCTGGGCCGTAGTCGCCGCCCGTGATAGTTGCGTAGGTCTTGCTGATACACGGCTGTGCGGGTAAGGGCGATGTCGCGTGCTTCGTCCAGGGTGTCCATGTCATCTTCGAGTGCTTCTTCTGCATCAGACTCATCGTAGGCCACCACTCGGGGGGCGTCGAACTTGATGTCGCACGGCAGGACTGATTCAGCGCCGTACACCATGAAGAATGGCGTGTATTGGGTAGATCTGTTTGGCGTGGTGCGCAGACTCCACAGCACAGGTGGCAGCTCTTCGACCCAGGCGCCTGCGGCGTGCCTCAATGGTACTCGCAGGCGCTTCTTTATGCCCTTGTAGACTAGGCCATTGGCTTTCTTGACTTGTCCGTTGGACTGTGGGTGCGAGACAGATGCATAGTTGAGCTTGATGCCTTGGTCAGAGCAGAAGTCCTTGAATTCTTCGGCTGTGAAGTTCGAGCCGTTGTCGGTGATGATGCTGTGTGGCACGCCGAACCTGAAGATGATCGACCTGATGAAGTTAACTGCCGAGGAGGCAGTCGAACTTGTGATTGGCACGGCTTCGATCCACTTCGTGAACTTGTCGACTGCCACCAGGAGATGAGTGTGTCCGCCCGGAGAAGACTTCTTGAATGGACCCACCATGTCGAGCCCCCATTGAGCGAAGGGCCATGCGAGTGGTATGGTCTTCAGTGCTGATGCCGGTGCGTGCGGCTTGTTGGCGAACTCCTGGCAGCCGATACATTTCCTCACGAGTTCTTTTGCGTCTTGCATTGCAGTGGGCCAGTAGAACCCTGCTCGTAGGGCTTTGGCCACCAAGGCTCGACTGCTGGCGTGGTGTCCACAGATGCCGGCGTGGATCTCGAGTAAGATGGCTTGACCGTCGACTGGGTCGATGCACCTTTGGAGGACTCCTGAGATGCTTCGCTTGTAGAGCTCCCCGTTGATGACGGTGAAGCCCTTGGAGCGGCGGCTGATGCGCTTGGCTTCGACTGGGTTCGTTGGCACCTTCTGATGCAGTATGTAGTCCAGGTATGGGCATGTCCATGTGGGTTCGACCAGCATTACCTCCATGGGTTCCTTCTCCGTGCTGGGCGGGTTGGTGGTGCTCGTTGTCGGTGTAGAGGATCCTGGCGCGGGCCGGAGCTTGATGGAGCGTTGCGTGATGCACTCGAGGAAGACTCCGGGTGGCATCGGTGCTTTGTCTGAGCCTAGGTTAGCGAGGGTGTCGGCTTCCTCGTTGCTCTCGCGGCCGATGTGCCGCAGCTCGCAGCCGTCGAAGGTGCCTTCCAGCTGATTGTATAGGTCCCTGTAGGCTATCATGTTGTCGGCGATGGTGTCACATTGCTTCATGGTTTGCTGCACGACAAGGTAGGAGTCTCCGTAGATCATGAGGTGAGTGGCGCCGCAGTTTTTGGCCATCCGCATGCCGTGGATTAGGGCTTCGTACTCTGCCTCGTTGTTGGAGGGTGTTGGGAAGTTCATCTGTAGTACGTACTTCAGTTTGTCGCCTTTGGGTGAGATGAGGACGACTCCCGCCCCTGCTGATCTGAACTTCTTGGACCCGTCGAAGTACATTGTCCATGCGTTGGACAAGTCGGGTATGTCTGGCAGCTGGGCCTCTATCCACTCTGTGGTGAATTCTGGAAGAACTTGAGCCTTGATTGCCTTCGGGTGCGCATACTTCAGCCCCCAGGGTCCCAACTCAACAACCCACTTGGCGACTCGCCCTGTCGCGGCTTGGTTGGTGAGGATGTCGGAGAGCCCGGAGGAGCTTACCACCGTGATGGAGTGCTCGGAGAAGTAGTGGACGACCTTCCTTGATGTCATGAAGACTCCGTATGCTAGCTTCTGGTAGTGCGGGTACCGCTGCTTGGACAAGGTTAGCACCTCGCTGAGGAAGTAGACGGGCCGCTGAACAGGGTGACTGTGCCCTTCTTCTTCTCGTTCGACTACGAGTACCGTGCTGACCACTCTGTTCGTGGCCGACACATAGAGGTACAGCGGCTCGTTCTCCAGTGGCGCCACCAGTACTGGAGGAGTCGTGAGGGTTTTCTTGAGCTTGTCGAACGCATCTTGCGCTTCCTCTGTCCACTCGAATTTATCTGTCTTTTTCATCAGTTGGTAGAAAGGCAGGGCCTTTTCTCCCAACTTACTAATGAACCGGCTGAGAGCTGCGACTCGACCGGCTAGGCGTTGCACTTCATGAAGCTTGGTCGGTGCTGGCATTGTGAGTATGTTTTGCACTTTCTCAGGGTTGGCTTCAATTCCTCTTGCAGAGATGAGGTACCCGAGCAGTTCTCCGGCTGGCACGCCGAAAACACACTTGTCCGGGTTCAGCTTGATCTGATACTCGTTGAGTGCGGCGAAGACTTTGCGGAGATTAGCAATTAAACTGTCCTCCATTCGAGTGGTGACGACTATGTCGTCGACGTAGACTTGGACGATCTGTCCTATTAGCTCCTTCAGGCAGGCTTGCATCGTGCGCTGGTATGTGGCTCCAGCGTTCTTCAACCCGAAGGGCATCATTTGGTAGCAGAACACACCATGGGGTGTGATAAATGCAGTTTTCTCTTCATCTTCAACTTTCATCCTGATCTGCTGGTACCCGGAGTAGGCGTCCAGGAAGGATAGGCCGCGCACTGCCTGCAGTCAAGTCGATGATCTGGTCTATCCGCGGGAGTGGGAAGTGGTCCTTGGGGCAGCACTTGTTAATGGCGGTGAAGTCGACTGCACATGCGAAGTTTCTTTGTCTTCTTCTTCTCCACCAGAACCGGGTTCGCTACCCAGTCCGAGTCCTTGATCTCTCAGATGAATCCGGCATGGAGCAGCCGGTCGATCTCCTTGATGATGGCGTCTCGTTTGGGACCCGAAAAGCGTCGCATGGTCTGCTTGACGGGTCTGGCGTCCTTGTGGACGCGTAAGGAGTGCTCGGCAAGTTCCCTGGGTATGCCTGGCATGTCAGAAGGTTGCCAGGCGAAGATCTCCCAGTTCTCATGTAGAAACTCGACGAGCGCGCCTTCCTATGCGATAGGCAGGCTTGACGACACCTTGACTGTCTTACTGGCGTCCGTCGGGTGGACTTGATGGGTTCTTGTGTCGTCGGTCGTGTTGAAGGCGGAGTCCTTGGTTGGCTTCTTGCGTGGCGGGAAGATGGTTTTGTCGTTGTCGACTACCATCACCGCAAGGTGCTCCTCCATTCCGAAGAACTCAGAGATCTTGCTGAATTCGCGGTCGTAGCCGTTGGAGCGGTCGAAGTCGCCGTGCACCGTGATGATGCCCTTGGGTCCAGGAATCTTGAGCATAAGGTAGGCGTAGTGAGGTATCGCCATGAATCTGGCAAAGGTTGGGCGCCCAAGTATCGCATAGTACTGCGACTTCCAGTCGACTACCTCGAAGTCGATCGCCTCCCTCTGGAAGTTGCCGGGTGTGCCGAAGATGACGTCGAGTGTGATTGTTCCCATGGGCGTGACTGCTTGCCCTGGTACTATGTCATGGAAGGTGGTCTCTGATGGTTTCAAGTTTGTTGTTGGCCTGTTCATCCTTCTGAGGGTGTCGCTGAAGATAATGTTAATGCCGCTACCTCCGTCCATAAACACCTTTTTCAAGGTGTAATCCCCGATCAGAGCTTCGACTACCAGAGCGGCGTGCCCGGGTCGTGGTACCGCAGGCGGATGATCTGCTCTGGAGAACGTGATCGGTGTCTCTGACCCTCTCAGGTATTCGGGTACTGCAGGTGGACAGGTGACAGCCTGGTAGACTTGGCGAGTGATGATCTTCTGGGTCCTGTTTGAAGGGCGCCCCTTCTGTATCATGTTGAGCTGTCCGCGTGCCGCTGGATATGCGTTAGGGGCCTCTTGCTGCGGCTGCTGCTGCTGATAGAAAGCTCCCGCTGCCTGTGCTGGATTAGCGACTACAGGTGTGGGTGCGGGTGCTGCTTGGAGAGCCAGCTGCGCGACTGGCTGCGCTACGGGTGCTGCCTGGAGAGTCAACTGCGTGGCTTGCTGAGCGACTATCTTCTGCATTGCCTGGTATATCCTGCGTGCCTTTTTGCAGTCCTTCAACAGGTGGCGGGATCCCCACTTACCCGTTTCCGGGTTCCTGAACATATGGTGCTTGCAGGGTTGCTCCAGCTCTTCCTCCGGAGTCAGCGTGCGCCTCTGCCACTCTCGTTTGCGGCTCCCATCACCACGGTAGGTGCTGCCACCGCTTCGGTTGAATTGCCCTTGGCTGTATTGGCGACTCTGGTCATCGCCGCTTCGACTGTACTGCCTTTGACTGTACTGGTGACTGCTGTCGCATGCTTCATCCTCGCGGGGGGTTTCGAATCCCGCCGCTACTAACTCTATTGAGTCATTGCCGTGGTAACGCGGCTTCTTCTTCTGGCGTCCTTCCCGCCAGTTGCTTGGTCCGGCCTCGTCTCTTGGGGAGTAACGTGAAGTATCACGGACCGAGTCCTCTCCGTCTGCCCACTGGTTGGCTATCTTCATGAGCTCAATCATGTTTCTCGGCCGGAGCCTACCAAATTCCTCGCGGAGGTCGCGGTGGTAGACGCCGTGCATGAAGGCATCCATCACTCGGTCTTCCGAGGTGGCTTCCATGGTGTTGCGGAGCAGGGTCCATCGTTGGATGTACGACCGGAGCGGCTCGTCTCGTCCTTGCTTGCATGCTTGGAGCTCGACGAAAGTTGTCGGCCTTGAGTACGTCCCCAGGAAGCTCTTAACGAAGGCATCCGCGAACTCGTCCCACGTACTGAAGGCGTCCTTGGGTTGAGTGTTGAGCCACCCGTGTGCAGATCCTGTGAGCATCAGCTAGATGTACTGCATGGCTGTAGTCGAAGTACCGCCCTGGCAACTGCAGGCTATGAGGTAGTCCTCCAGCCAGTCTCTCGGGTCCTGCTTTCCGTCATACTTGACCGCTTCTGCCGTGAGCTTGAAGCCCTTGGGCATTCTTGTGTCGCGGATGTTGAAGCTGAAGCATGCGGCGCCGCGTGGCTCGAATTCGCTATCGTCGCGGTCGTCAGCATTGGGTGTGCTGACCGTCCGCTGGGTGCGGCTGCGGTCTACCGTCCTCTGTGTGATGACGTTGCGGATGTCTTCGCCTGGCTGCGGCTGTCGCAGTTGTCTTGGAGCTGGGCCTACGAGTGCTGCGGGTTCGCGGTCGCGGCGACCCCGATTTTCTTGCGCCTTTTCTGTTGGCGCCTTGTTCGCCAGAGCTTCTTCAACGGCCTTGATAGACATGATTTGGTTCTTGTGGGGGAGAGCACGGGCATCATCCTCAGGCGGCTGCGTCAGTCGCAGGTATGTTTCGACTGCCATGAGGGCAGCTCCGGGTGTTTTGGGGACGGGTATCCCAACCGCGTCTTCAGTCATGTATGACGATTCGAGGTTGCGGGTGATTCCGGCGCGTTCGGCCTCTGTCATCCGGGGCACGCGGGCCCTGTGGCGTCTTGCTCCTTGCGAGACCTCTGTCGAGGCAGCAGTGAATGAATAAGCGGCCCTCCTGGCACTCGACACGTCGGCTTCCTCCTTGCGTCGGAGTAGCTCGGCCTTCTCTGCGCGAAGTTGTTCGCCTTCCTTCCGCAGCAGGTACTGGACCGCCATAAGGTCCTCTCGGGGTGCGTCTGGTGGGGGGTACATGCCCTCCTCAACGTGCTTCAGGGCTCTGATTGCCATGTCGCGGGTGATGGTAAGTCGCGTCACCTGGTCCGGCATGACCACCTCCAGTGGATATGCGGGTTCGTCACCGTTGGCCCGCGACGGGCCGACCATGTAGACTTGTGCGGGGTATATCTGGGAAGTGGGGCTGATGCTTCCACTGCTGCTTCCTTCGTCCGAGCCGTGCTCGGAGTCTAAAATGGCTGCAACGTGGTGGGTACCACAGTCGCCATTGAGGCTCTTTCCGTAGAGTTTCGCGACCTTCACCGCGGACGCGAGGAATGGAGTCGATGTCGTCGACGCGGGTGCGATTGGCTTGCGGACGATCTCGCGGCGCGAAGGCGTGGCTGACGTAGTCGGAGTCGATGTAGATCTTGGCCTTGCCCGCGACGCGATCAAGGTAGTCGAAGTAGACTTGATCCGTGCAGGGGTCGCAGCCGATGCGATCTCCTTGGCAGCCGGAGATGCGGGTGTCGTGGTCGCGTTGGGCGCGATCTCTGCCATGGAGGCAGTTGGTGTAGTCGAGGCGAGCGCGATCTTCGCGGCAGTCGAAGATGCGATCGCCGCAGTCGCGGTAGATGCAATCACGGCAGGTGATGACGTGGTCGTTGTAGTCATGGCAGATGCGATCTTCGCGGCAGTCGAAGATGCGATCGCTGCATTCGCAGCAGATGCGATCTCCATGGCGGGTGAAGGCGTGGTTGACGTAGTCGAGGCAGATGTGGGTGTCACCATGTGGCACCCCGATCCGGAGATCGAGTACCCCATATATCAGTCCCAGGAGCACTGAATATATGACAACTTGATAACAGAACATAACCACTTTATTCAGGGTCGGGGAACCGACGATGGATTACAAGGGTCTCATCACAAGGCTGCGCCCTAGCGCACACAACAGTTTGTACATTATTTATTGAACATGACTTCATCAGAGGGCGTCAGCGGATTGGCGGAAGCGTGCGACGAAGAGGGCCTAACTCCACAGGGCTCTGCCTGGATACCAGATCTAGTTCTCGTATAAGGGGTACTCGGCGACGGGGGTAGGAGGATCTGGCCACATGAAAAGCCAGGTGAGTACATGGAATGTACTCGCAAGACATCAATCCACAATCAACCGTAACCAAAGATCCTATATGGCATGGCATGTGCAAGTGCGAGTCCAAGCTTAACGGTTGGACTTAACTTACCTACTTACCTGTGATGAAAACCGTGGCTTAGGAGATCGGGTCTCATTTCCACACAATAATATACTCAACACTTAGGTTCTCAAGTTTGACCAACTCTGGTCCAACCCAAGCTCAGCTTTTGACCAACTATGGTCCACCTCGAGGCTTAGCTTTGACCAACTATGGTCCACGTTTCTGCTCATTCAGCTTTGGCCAACTCTGACCGCTTAGTGGATTTATTTCTCCGTGTTCGACTGGACTGACTCTAGTGTGACTGGACCCAACACCGTTCCTTGGGTAGGAACAATACTAGATTCTAGATTTGACACTCTCGAGAGGTTGCAACTTTTATCCACACGTTGGGGTCTAAGCTTGTACAGCCGGTACCTGCCGCACAAACCTATTCCCCCGTAACCGTCCGCTCTACCAAGACACTCCTTGTATAGCTACCGACTTACCACTCGGGCTAAGTCTTATGACGAAGTGAATCCGGCACGTCCCCAACTCATGAGCAACGCCTAGCTCCGGAACCTTCACAAGACTAGCCACAACCACAACTATGCAGTATCCGACTAGACTTGCCAAGTGGGTAGCATCAAAAGAGGTTTGGTAGGCTACTAAGCTACGGTCTTCCCATTTCAACGACGCATGGTTGTGCGGGTGTGTTTGGCGAGTGGCACTATTTGACTCAATCTAGTCGACGGAGGTGGTTATCTTTTTAGTCAATTTTTATTCTCAGCCATAAGACAGCAGCAAACGTTAGTCCACAAGATATACAGGAGCATCAAATAATCACATAGTAGTTCAGCAAGGTAAAATAAGGTCAACCGGGCGATGGCGGAGTTTCCTCCGACCAGTGTCAGCCACAGTTTTGGTAAAGATAAAATAACAAAATCAACCGGGCGAGGACGGAGATGTCTCCGGCCAGTAGCAGCCACGGGTTGAGTAAATAAATACGCACACCCCACTCTACGGAAAGTAGACGAGATTCAATCCACGTGGGCGGAGCCCGACATGTATTTAGTCGCCGGCCGGAACTCAACCCACACTTGATGGGTTTATCGTATTACAGGAAAGTAAAGTTACTTGGAATAATAGTACTGAAAGTAGGCGAGATTCAATCCACGCGGGCGGAGCCCGACATGTATTTAGTCGCCGGCCGGAACTCAACCCACACTTGATGGGTTTATCGTATTGCAGGAAAGTAAAGTTACTTGGAATAATAGTACTGAAAGTAGGCGAGATTCAATCCATGCGGGCGGTGCCCAACATGTATTTATTCGCCGGCCGGAACTCAACCCACACTTGATGGGTTTATCGTATTGCAGGAAAGTAAATTTACTTGGAATAATAGTACTGAAAGTAGGCGAGATTCAATCCACGCGGGCGGTGCCCAACATGTATTTATTCGCCGGCCGGAACTCAACCCACACTTGATGGGTTTATCGTATTGCAGGAAGTAAAAGTAGCATTAGGTCACATGAAATGATAGGCATGAAATAAGACATGTGGGATGCAACTATCGCGCAAACAAGTAACAAACAAGTCAAATAAGGCATCGATGACTTGGGAACGGATGGTTGGGGGCTGATGGCTTGCATTAGGGTGTGGGATCAACTTCTCCTTCGTTGAAATGGTCAGAATCTATTAGAGAATTCAAAAATAGGCATTATAAACCCACCAATAGCTACTCAACAACTTCCCAAGCAAATAAGCTTAAAATATTTCAAAACAAAGCTACTGCAAAAGGTTTGATGATTTTCTGAATTTTTTTGAGAGAGATATGATCTTCCAAAGTTAACCCTAGAATCTGCCAATTCAAAAAACAGAGAAAATAGAAAAGAAAACGCTTGGAAATGCTTAAAGGTCTGACGGCCTGGGCCCACTGGCCAGCGGCCCATTAGCCGAACTGGTACGCTCCAGGAAAAAAAAGAAAAGGAACAGAGGGGAGGGAGTCGCCGACGCCGGCGTGCTCACCGTCGAGGACGAGGGCGTCGATACCGGCGATCCTAGGGCAAGGTGAGGGTGGCTACGGGCTCCGGGGAACTTGGATTGGGTGAGGGGAGAGGTGTGGGTGGCGGGGTGGCTCTGGGGGTGAGAAATCGCCCGGAGACAGAGCGGCGGGGACGCGCTCGTTGCCGGCGCTCCGGTGCTCCCGGGGAGCTAATCGTGGCCAGGGAGGAGGCTCGGAGGGAGGGGGTGGTGGTGTGCTGCTCGAAGGGGGCCGAGGGCTCCCTTTTATAGCCTCCCAAGGTGGGGGTCCGGACGGGGCTCGCGACGAGGTGGAGGGCAAGGAGGCCGTGGCAGGAGGAAGACGACGGGCTTTGCGTCGTCGGTGTAGCAAGAGGACGGAGCTGGACGACGGGAATTCCGCGGCTGCGGATAGGGCCGAGGGTGGCGAGGTACTGGAGCGAGGTGTCCGACCACGGAGGCGAGATGACGGCCATTCCGTCGATGATGTAGCGGGTGGCGCGTCGTCGCTGTAGCTGCAGGGCGTCGTGGACGACGGATTTCGTGGCCGGCGGATAAGATCGATGGTCACGGGCGTGCAGTGTCGGGCACTGGAGAGAAGGGTCCCGCGGCGGCACTGTGGGTGCGGCGCGTCGGCTTGCGGCCGACGGCGCACAGGGGAGGTGGCGGCGACGCGTGGCTCAGGGGGGGGGTGGTCGAGGGAGAGGAGGAGAAGCAGGAGGCGCAAGAGGAGCTCAGGGGGAGGCCAACGGCGACGACCAGAAACTGGCGGCGCCGCCGGGCATGGATGTGCCAGTGGTGGCCACGCCACTGGCCATGCCGAAATCGGCATCACCAAGTTTCTCTCATCCTAGGGTCCCAAAAGGAAAACTAATCGTGTCACTTGGCGCCAAATCAAATTTCCCACAACTTTGCAAAACAAAATTTTCCCAAAATCCAAACTTTCCCTATACAAAAATTTCATCGAACACCTTCTGCTGAAAAGGGGAAAAGGGTTTTGGGCATTTCAAATAAAAGATATTTGGCCAGGAAAATTCACAGAGGTAGATATTGGTTAGGAGCATCTACCCTGGGGTTTTTGGAATTTTTGAAAAAGGTTTAGTAGGGTTTCCAAAAATAACAAGGTTTAGGCCAGAAAGTAAATCATGGAAAAACTCAAATGTTTCCTAAACAAGGTATGGAATATTTTTACATATTTGGGTTATACACTAGTTAGAGATCCTCCCAGAATTTTTGTAGAATTTTTGAAGATGGTTTTGACCTGCTTCCTTTGGAAAGCTAGGGTTTTGGGGTTTTCGGCAGAAAATAAATCAGGGGAAAAGTCAAATCTTTTCCTAACAAGTCCCCCAATATTTTTTTCATAAATAGGTTCTCCTCTAGCTGGGGATCGCTCTGGAATTTTTGGGGAATTTTTGAAGTCACCCTTGATATAGCTCCTTTGGACGGCTAGGGTTTAGGCCCCTTTTTGTATTAAGGAAAAGACAAATATTTTGTGATCCTTGAGGGTTTTGGAAATGTGGAATAAAATAGAGGGCCAAGATCAGAAGATCCAAAATCAAATCCAAATTTTGGTTTTGTCAAAGAAAATTTTATAGGGCCAAAATTCGGGATGTTACAAACCTTCCCCCCTTAAAATGAATCTCGTCCCCGAGATTCGAGTTGCTCATGGAATAGGTATGGTTATTCTGCTATCAAAGAATCCTCTCATTTCTAGGGGGCTTCCTGTTTGGTGGGTTTATCCTCTATTAACCTTGTGACTCTGCTGTGGGTGTGGCGTTCTGGCTTGTCCAAACTTTGAAGGGGACATTGCTCACGCGTGAACTCGTGGCTTAGGTCCAAGTCTAGGGAAAAACATAAAACGGTGCCTTGCAACGAAACCTTCTAACGAGAGAGTGGGGAGTTCCAGGGTCAACAATAATTATTGCAAGTTTAGCGTTGGTGGTTCACATACCAAGCATCACATCTGAAGCTTCGTAGGTTCCTTCGGCGGACATGTGGTGGACACGAGCGACTTGAGGTGGCTTGATTGTTCCGGCGGAATGGTTGTTGGGGTTGCCATTGTTGTTACTGCCATTGTTGTTCTTGGTCAACGGGCAATCAGCTATGTAGTGCCCTTTCTTGCCGCACTTAAAGCAGGAATTTTCCCTCTTGCAGTCATCCACGAGAGGGCGCTTGTGGTAGAATTCGCTTCGGGGGTATCCTTCCTTTCGGGGTGGGGTCCAGGTAGTTGGAGGTGCAGGGGCCTGTGAGTTGGGTGGCCAGGTACGTGGCTTCTTGTGAGTTTCCTCTTGCTGGTGTTTGCGGGACTCAAACTTCTTCTTGTGGGAATCACAGATGGTGCGGTGTTCCTTCTCTGAAATCAGTGCGGTGTTTACCATGGCCTGAAAATCTGAGAACTGTAGGACACTGAGCTGAGTTTTGATTGCCTGATGCATTCCATGGAGAAATCGGTCCTTCTTCTTTTCATCTGTGTTGACGTCATCAGGGGCATAGCGGGCAAGGTCGTTGAACTTGGTCAGGTACTCGCTTACACTTGAGTTGCCTTGAGTGAGTGCTAGGAGTTCTTGCTGCTTCATCTTTATAAGGCTTGAGGATATGTAGGCCTTGCGGAATACTTCTTGGAATTCAGTCCAGGTGACAGTGGTTCCATTTCCTCTCATATCTTTCTGACTGTCCCACCACACATCGGCTGGTCCTTCGAGATAGTGAGTGACGAAAGGTACCTTGTCTTGCTCATCAACTGCGAGCGATCTCTAACTTCTTTTCCATGGTACGGAGCCAATCATCTGCTTCGAGTGGGTTGGTGGCCTGCGAGAACTGGGGTGGCCGAGTACGCTGAAAGTCTTGCAGCTTGGACCGGGTCGGGCGAGGGGCGTTCTGTGCTTGCATGTAGGTGCCAAATTCTCTCATAATTTGAGTCATGTACAGCTGGTGGCGTTCATCCATCATCAACAATAGCTGGCTTGGAGTTGGTTCCTGTGGGGCTGGAGTCGGCGGCTGTGGGGGCATTGGGTCCATGCCGGCTTGTCGGGCTGAACGGCGGATTGGGGTTCCTTGACTGCCACTTGTACCTGTGTTGGGCCTCATCCTGGTTGGTTGAAGGTGGGGTTGACGGGTGCCATGAGCTTCCATAAGGGGAGAAAGAAATGCAACATCCAAGAAGATTCAAATAAAAGCAAGAGATAAAACCAAGGCGTTTTTATACAATGGAGAGTTGGGTTACATGACACATGGTACACAATATTATACGAGGGACAAGCCATTACTCCTATATTATTCACACGCGCGTCGGGCTACGCAATTGTTGACTACGATACCTAACTAGGATGCGAGCGCTACTGCTCCTGAGGCTAGCGTCTAGAACTACATCTCGAGGGGAGTAGTAGGTGCGATGATGTCGATGCCGTTGATGCTCCTTCCCAGCGTTCTGGGGGCGTACGAGGGGAAGGGTGTGCCGATGTCGACGCGGAGACACTGGGCCTGAGGTTCCTGAGTGTATCCAGTGAAGAAGCGAGGAGGGGCGCTAGAACTACGGAACGCGGTGGCTCGAGCGGGAGTGGAAGCGAGTTTTGCTCTAAGCTGGTCAAGAGTACGGGGAAGGTGGGTTGGGTATGGAGAGATTCTGTGGGAAGGACCAAGTCCTGGCGCTCTTGTTGCTTCAACCGCAGCCATGCTGGCGTGAGAAGGTGTGTCGTGCAGATACTGGTGGAGGTAGGATGTGTACCGGAGAAGGGCAGTGAGCTTTGAAGAGAGATTCCTCGGGTTGGGAAAGAGGACATCTCCCCGTTGCCCCAATCCAACCTTGGGAGGTGTGCATAGCGGGGGCACCTCCTCATGATAGGGTCGTGGGTGCGGAGAAGAACGATGGCATCTGCGGCGGCTTCTTGGATGGCTCGGGTCTCCTGGGGGTGGACGCCGGAGGAGAGGGCGTACGTGTGTCCTTGGCCCACGGGCGAGGCGCACAAGTAGACGGTGGCGATAAACTCCCGAGTGGGTCCCATCATGTCGGGAGCATAGCACGCGGTAGGTCGGAGAAGGGGAGGATGGGTAGAGGTGTGCCCAAATCTCGCGGAGGAATTGCGGCATGCCGGGAACGTTCAAGGCGGGGGTTTCTACGGGTAGCTCAAACTTCATCTGTACCAAAGTTAGAAGCCAAAAATGTGAGTTGCAAGGTTAGAAAAACACAAACAGATAGAGAAACAATAAAAAGCAAGCAAAGCAACGTTCGCTATCTAAGGCTCCGTTTAGAACTAGGGTATCCTGCTGGCAGTTAGGCTCTGATACCAAGCTCTGTGGCACCCCGATCCGGAGATCGAGTACCCCATATATCAGTCCCAGGAGCACTGAATATATGACAACTTGATAACAGAACATAACCACTTTATTCAGGGTCGGGGAACCGATGATGGATTACAAGGGTCTCATCACAAGGCTGCGCCCTAGCGCACACAACAGTTTGTACATTATTTATTGAACATGACTTCATCAGAGGGCGTCAGCGGATTGGCGGAAGCGTGCGACGAAGAGGGCCTAACTCCACAGGGCTCTGCCTGGATACCGGATCTAGTTCTCGTATAAGGGGTACTCGGCGACGGGGGTAGGAGGATCTGGCCACATGAAAAGCCAGGTGAGTACATGGAATGTACTCCCAAGACATCAATCCACAATCAACCGTAACCAACGATCCTATATGGCATGGCATGTGCAAGTGCGAGTCCAAGCTTAACGGTTGGACTTAACTTACCTACTTACCTGTGACGAAAACCGTGGCTTAGGAGAACGGGTCTCATTTCCACACAATAATATTCTCAACACTTAGGTTCTCAAGTTTGACCAACTCTGGTCCAACCCAAGCTCAGCTTTTGACCAACTATGGTCCACCTCGAGGCTTAGCTTTGACCAACTATGGTCCACGTTTCTGCTCATTCAGCTTTGGCCAACTCTGACCGCTTAGTGGATTTATTTCTCTGTGTTCGACTAGACTGACTCTAGTGTGACTGGACCCAACACCGTTCCTTGGGTAGGAACAATACTAGATTCTAGATTTGACACTCTCGAGAGGTTGCAACTTTTATCCACACGTTGGGGTCTAAGCTTGTACAGCCGGTACCTGCCGCACAAACCTATTCCCCCGTAGTCGTCCGCTCTACCAAGACACTCCTTGTATAGCTACCGACTTACCACTCGGGCTAAGTCTTATGACGAAGTGAATCCGGCACGTCCCCAACTCATGAGCAACGCCTAGCTCCGGAACCTTCACAAGACTAGCCACAACCACAACTATGCAGTATCCGACTAGACTTGCCAAGTGTGTAGCATCAAAAGAGGTTTGGTAGGCTACTAAGCTACGGTCTTCCCATTTCAACGACGCATGGTTGTGCGGGTGTGTTTGGCGAGTGGCACTATTTGACTCAATCTAGTCGACGGAGGTGGTTATCTTTTTAGTGAATTTTTATTCACAGCCATAAGACAGCAGCAAACGTTAGTCCACAAGATATACAGGAGCATCAAATAATCACATAGTAGTTCAGCAAGGTAAAATAAGGTCAACCGGGTGATGGCGGAGTTTCCTCCGACCAGTGTCAGCCACAGGTTGGGTAAAGATAAAATAACAAAATCAACCAGGCGAGGACGGAGATGTCTCCGGCCAGTAGCAGCCACGGGTTGAGTAAATAAATACGCACACCCCACTCTACGGAAAGTAGACGAGATTCAATCCACGTGGGCGGAGCCCGACATGTATTTAGTCGCCGGCCGGAACTCAACCCACACTTGATGGGTTTATCGTATTGCAGGAAAGTAAAGTTACTTGGAATAATAGTACTGAAAGTAGGCGAGATTCAATCCACGCGGGCGGAGCCCGACATGTATTTATTCGCCGGCCGGAACTCAACCCACACTTGATGGGTTTATCGTATAGCAGGAAAGTAAAGTTACTTGGAATAATAGTACTGAAAGTAGGCGAGATTCAATCCACACGGGCGGTGCCCAACATGTATTTATTCGCCGGCCGGAACTCAACCCACACTTGATGGGTTTATCGTATTGCAGGAAAGTAAAGTTACTTGGAATAATAGTACTGAAAGTAGGCGAGATTCAATCCACGCGGGCGGTGCCCAACATGTATTTATTCGCCGGCCGGAACTCAACCCACACTTGATGGGTTTATCGTATTGCAGGAAGTAAAAGTAGCATTAGGTCACATGAAATGATAGGCATGAAATAAGACATGTGGGATGCAACTATCGCGCAAACAAGTAACAAACAAGTCAAATAAGGCATCGATGACTTGGGAACGGATGGTTGGGGGCTGATGGCTTGCCTTCGGGTGTGGGATCAACTTCTCCTTCGTTGAAATGGTCGGAATCTATTAGAGAATTCAAAAATAGGCATTATAAACCCACCAATAGCTACTCAACAACTTCCCAAGCAAATAAGCTTAAAATATTTCAAAACCAGTGCCATTGGATAGAGAATTTCAAAACAAACCTACTGCAAAAGGTTTCATAATTTTCTGAATTTTTTTTGAGAGAGATATGATCTTCCAAAGTTAACACTAGAATCTGCCAATTCAAAAAACAGAGAAAATAGAAAAGAAAACGCTTGGAAATGCTTAAAGGTCTGACGGCCTGGGCCCACTGGCCAGCGGCCCATTAGCCGAACCGGTACGCTCCAGGAAAAAAAAGAAAAGGAACAGAGGGGAGGGAGTCGCCGACGCCGGCGTGCTCACCGTCGAGGACGAGGGCGTCGATACCGGCGATCCTAGGGCAAGGTGAGGGTGGCTACGGGCTCCGGGGAACTTGGATTGGGTGAGGGGAGAGGTGTGGGCGGCGGGGTGGCTCTAGAGACAGAGCGGCGGGGACGCGCTCGTCGCCGGCGCTTCGGTGCTCCCGGGGAGCTAATCGTGGCCAGGGAGGAGGCTCGGAGGGAGCGGGTGGTGGTGTGCTGCTCGAAGGGGGCCGAGGGCTCCCTTTTATAGCCTCCCAAGGTGGGGGTCCGGACGGGGCTCGCGAGGCCGTGGCAGGGGGAAGACGACGGGCTTTGCGTCGTCGGTGTAGCAAGGGGACGGAGCTGGACGACGGGAATTCCGCGGCTGCGGGTAGGGATGAGGGTGGCGAGGTACTGGAGCGAGGTGTCCGACCACGGAGGCGAGACGGCGGCCATTCCGTCGATGATGTAGCGGGCGGCGCATCGTCGCTGTAGCTGCAGGGCGTCGTGGACGACGGATTTCGTGGCCGGCGGATAAGATCGATGGTCACGGGCGTGCAGTGTCGGGCACTGGAGAGAAGGGTCCCGCGGCGGCACTGTGGGTGCGGCGTGTCGGCTTGCGGCCGACGTCGCACAGGGGAGGTGGCGGCGACGCGTGGCTCGGGGGGGTGGTCGAGGGAGAGGAGGAGAAGCAGGAGGTGCAAGAGGAGCTCAGGGGGAGGCCAACGGCGACGACCAGAAACTGGCGGCGCCGCCGGGCATGGATGTGCCAGTGGTGGCCACGCCACTGGCCATGCCGAAATCGGCATCACCAAGTTTCTCTCATCCTAGGGTCCCAAAAGGAAAACTAATCGTGTCACTTGGCGCCAAATCAAATTTCCCACAACTTTGCAGAACAAAATTTTCCCAAAATCCAAACTTTCCCTATACAAAAATTTCATCGAACACCTTCTGCTGAAAAGGGGAAAAGGGTTTTGGGCATTTAAAATAAAATATATTTGGCCAGGAAAATTCACAGAGGTAGATATTGGTTAGGAGCATCTACCCTGGGGTTTTTGGAATTTTTGAAAAAGGTTTAGTAGGGTTTCCAAAAATAACAAGGTTTAGGCCAGAAAGTAAATCATGGAAAAACTCAAATGTTTCCTAAACAAGGTATGGAATATTTTTACATATTTGGGTTATACACTGGTTAGAGATCCTCCCTGAATTTTTGTAGATTTTTTGAAGATGGTTTTGACCTGCTTCCTTTGGAAAGCTAGGGTTTTGGGGTTTTCGGCAGAAAATAAATCAGGGGAAAAGTCAAATCTTTTCCTAACAAGTCCCCCAATATTTTTGCATAAATAGGTTCTCCTCTAGCTGGGGATCGCTCTGGAATTTTTGGGGAATTTTTGAAGTCACCCTTGATATAGCTCCTTTGGACGGCTAGGGTTTAGGCCCCTTTTTGTATTAAGGAAAAGACAAATATTTTGTGATCCTTGAGGGTTTTGGAAATGTGGAATAAAATAGAGGGCCAAGATCAGAAGATCCAAAATCAAATCCAAATTTTGGTTTTGTCAAAGAAAATTTTATAGGGCCAAAATTCGGGATGTTACACACCACCGCGCGTAGCACGGCCGCCGTAGATCGGAGTGTTCCGCGGCTGTCTATGAGGTAGTGCATGGTGCCAAAGGTGGTCCACATACCTTCACGCAGTTCAGCGTACACCGAGCGATGGGCCGGCGGGTGGCTGCCGTACTCGAAGGAGCCGAAGCAGATTGGCTCCCTGGTGCAGGCGTCGATCTTCAAGGTTGATGGGGCCGGTGCGACCATGGTTCCAGCGCTCGTTCTTTCCCACAGACGGCGCCAATTGACGAGGCTGAGACTCGGCAAATCACTAGGTCGAGTACCCCGGGTTGATTGAGGGGGAGAGAGATGAACGCTGGTGATCACGACGGCTAACAGGCGAGGCGTTTACCCAGGTTCAGGCTCCCGGAGGATAAAACCCTACTTCCTGCTTGTCTGGTATTGATGTTGAGTGTGGCTACAATGGCGAGATGGCGGCTATGAGCGTGAGCGTATACGTTACCCTAGACAAGGGACCCTCCTAGCCTTTATATGATAGGCTAGGTCTCGGGTGAACGGTGCCGATGGCACTTACAAGACGATCGAGGCTGATGACCTAACATCGACTATCTTGGGCCGCACGTCGTCCTCCTTGGTCCTTCCTTGGGCCCTCGTCATAAGGCAGATGTTCTTGGCGTGACCCAGGCATCACCGCCGTGGGGTAGTCGAAGAGTGACCCCACGACAGTAGCCTACGCAATTCTCATCATATTTGATTCACGAAAGAATGATCTCCGAGTAACCACTACCATGCATGTGTTTTTGTGGGAACTATCATGTGTTTAATTATGTTAATGATGTTGAGATTAGTCAATAGTGAAAGTATGAAGCCTAGGCCTTGTTTCCAAGCATTGATATATCGTTTTTTGTCACTTTTGTCACTTGTTTGCTTGCTGCCATTTTTATTACAGAATTACAAAATCACCTTTTACCATCCATATCACTTGCATTTTACTATCTCTTCGCCGAACTAGTGCACCTATACAATAGACATTGTATTAGCTGTGTTGGGGACAGAAGAGACTTCTTGTATCTTAATTGCAGGGTTGCTTGAGAGAGGATACATTCACCTTACCACTAGTAGAAAAGGGGCATTTAGTCCCGATTCATTTGGGCCTTTAGTCCCGGTTCGGGACCCGGGACTAAACAATCGGGACTAAAGGTAGTCCTGGTTCCGGTACGAACCGGAACTAAAGAGTCACCACGTGGCCCGCTGCTGGTAGGACTACTTTTAGTCCCAGTTCGCAACACGAACCGGGACTAACAGTTTAGTCCCGGTTCGCAAACGATTTTATTTTTCGAATATTTTGAATCTATGAATTGTTGGACTCGTTAATCTCTCACACCGGAGCCTCTTAATCACACTTAGTATTTGGTCAAATTCCAATTTTGGTCAAACTTCCCGGTCGGTCACCCATCCTCACACTACTCTACCCCTAGCACGCTTAATATCCTGGTTCCTTCCCATCCCCCATCCTATAATCTACTTGTAATCTTATGCCTATAGTATGCTATTAATCATATTAACTCATGGATCATGTGGGTCACACATTTTTATAATTTGAATTCTAAATAATTATTTAAATATACAAAAATGACTAACTAATCATAATATTGAATAAATATAAAAATAAATGTGTTTTATTATTTTTTGACATTAATTCATTTAATATGGCATAATTTATATCTTTTAATCTGTAAATCGAAATTGAACAAATAATATGTCCATTATTATCAGAAAAATATGAAGAATCCAAATATGACATAATTTTTATATTTCTTTTTTTTTAAATCTGAATTTGGAATCTTTTTGAATTTCAAAAATCCAAAAAAATTCAAAACAGCTGGTTGAATTCGGAAAAATAATTTAGTCCCGGTTGGTGTATCAAACCGGGACTAAAGATAGACCCTTTAGTCCCGGTTTGTGCCCCGAACCGGGACTAAAGGTGCTCCCCCTTTTAGTCCCGGTTGGTGTCTCAAACCGGGACTAACGACAGACCTTTTAGTTCCGGTTTGTGCCCCGAACCGGGACTAAAGCTGCTCGCCCCTTTAGTCCCGGTTCCAGCCACGAACCGGGACTAATACCCCCATTCGAACCGGGACCATTGGCATTCCGGGCCCTAGCAGCTCGAACCGGGACTAATGCCTGCCATTGGTCCCGGTTTGTGTCTGAACCGGGACTAATGGCTTTGGAGCTCCTTCTGAAATACCCTTTTTCTACTAGTGTACACCTCCCTGAGATCGATAAATCTTGGGTTACTCACTTAAAAGAAATTTGATGCTGTCCTACAAACCTCTGCGCTTGGAGGCCCAACAAGTCTACAATAATAGAAGCGTGTAGTAGACATCAAACTCTTTTCTGGCACCGTTGCCGGGGAGGAAAGGTAAGCGGTACTCACACTCGAACGACGAAGCTAATTTCTAGCATTGTTGTTGGGGAGGTGAGTGCTTGAAGGTATCTTCTTTAGATCTTGCAATTAAATCTTTTCATTTCTTATTTTTCATTTTACTAGTTTGGTATATGGAACGTTGTCCTTTAAATTTGTTGTTTGAGAGTGACCTCTCCACCACTCCCGTGGTGGATAAGGTTACTCCACCTACTGAATGTATTCCTTTCGAAATACCGATGGGAATAATTGATCTTGTTATGACTAATCGCTATGCAGGAGATGGAGCTGTCCATCATAGTAATCATCTGCTTTATATTAAGGAATTATGTGATTTGTTTGAGATTGTAGGTGTTTCAAGAGAGGTGATCATGAGGAAATTATTTTCCTTCACTTAAGGAGAAAGCATTGGAGTGGTATAGGCTACTAGACAATTCTCATTTGTTGGATTGGAAGGAGCTTATGTCTATCTTTTATTCTAAATTTTATCCTCTTCATGAAATTCAAAAATTATATCTATAATTTTTGGCCACATGATGGAGAGAGCATAGCTCAAGCTTGGGAGAGATTAAAATCATTAATACTTAAATGCCCTAACCATGAGATTTCCAAGGATATCATTGTTAATAACTTTTATGCAAGGCTATCTCGTCATGACATGGAAATACTTGATGCTTCTTCTATGGGTTCTTTTACAAGTAATAAGATTGATGCTAAATGGGATCTTATTGAAAAGATTCAACACAACATTGAAGATTGGGAGATCGACAAAGGTAAAGAGTCAGGTATAAATTATGAGTACGATTGCATTAAGTCTTTTGTTGAAACTGATAGTTTTAATGAGCTTAGTGCTAGGTTTGGACTTGACTCTCATATAGTTGTTGATATCTATAAATCTTTTGCTTCTCATATCAATATTCCTAAATAGAAATGGTCTAAGCATCATGAACCTTTCAAAGACATTTGCAAACAAAATGAAATTGTTAATGATGATTGCAATAGACATGATCCAATCTCTACAAATAATGTTTTGTATAAGCATGTTAATTTTTTTGGAGTGCATAGACCTTGTGAAAGCACTCGGGTTGAAGAAGATAAATATTGTAAGCAACATAAGCATGAAAGAACTAGCAAATGGCTTAAGGATTTATATAAATTTGCTAGAGAATTAAATGACCTCTATCCTTTTATGTGCGAACTTTGCAATGAAGAAGGTAATTTTAATTTCCAATGCTCGTACTTTAACGATAGAACTATTAGCTAGTTTTGTGATAACATGATCACCTCTAGTCTTTATGATGAACTTAATTTATTTTTGGGGTGTGAAGAGTTATCAGAAAAAACTTCTTGGTTAGATAGGAGTACTTTTGGGACGAATAGCATTCTTCAGGGAGCTTATCATTATTGTGTTCTGAATTGTCGTGACAATGCTTACATTGCAAAAATTAGAAAATATAGCACTTCACCAAAGTATAAAAGGAAAAATGTTTCTTATGTTGCCAATAATGAAAGGGAGAGATTCTCCCAAGTTTCTGCTGCCTTTTCTAATAATGAATCAGATTATGTGGACAAGCTTCCTTTCCAACCACTCCCTCCTAAGGTGGTGGTGAAGAAGAAAAAGAGAGGGAGGAGTAAAAAGAAAGAGGAAACGGTATCATCCCCTAAGCATATTTCTCCCATCATGGTTGTTTCTAATGAGTATGAATCAAAAATTATTGAAGATGATCCACTTGATTGTATTCATCATTATCTTGATCTTAAGTCTATAGGCACTATTGAAGAAGATTATGTTATGCCTGTTACTTATTGTGATGATCATGATTGGGAAAATAATACTACTTATGATCTTGAAAATCTTTTTGGTAGCAATTTTGAAAATGATGATATTTATAGTTGTTATACTATTGGGAATATTCATGTTTTTTCTAATCATAATGTGGAAAACCCCAAGCTTGGGGATGATGGGTTTAAAAATTCTTTTGGTATTGAAAGTCATGATGATTTGTTTACGAAAATATATGCTTGGAAAGATGACTATCCCCTTGCTTATGATGATATTATGCCTCAAGTTTTGACGATTATTGTGATGATAACTATGCCATAAAGAATAATGTTAATCATCCTTACGAGACTTGTCATAATTATTACTCTCTTTCTGAACATCATCTTTCTAATATACAATTAGTCTATCATGTCCAAGTTCTATATGATAGTCCTACTCTCAATGCAACTAATAATAAAGATTTTACTTATGTGAAGAGTAATAATAATACTTTTATGCATGTGAATCATGAGAAAATTGATTTATGTGATGGTTATGTTATTGAGTTTTCTTATGATTCTACTGAAAGTTATTACGAGAGAGGGAAGCGTGGTTATATAAATTTTCATGTTATGAAGTTTCCCCTCTTTATGTTGAAGGTTTTAATGTTGCACTTGCTTTGCCTTCCTATGCTTAATGCTTTATGCTCCAATGATTTATTTTCTTACAAGATGCATATGCATAGGAAGAGAGTTAGACTTAAAGGTGTTTGATATTTGCTTCATGATTCTCTCTTTTGCGTTCCAACTCTTATTCTTATGAGAGCATCATTAAAATGTCAAGCCTAGCTAAAAGGCTATAAAGAAAAGCGCTTGTTGGGAGGCGACCCATCTTTTACTTTCAGTTTGTTTTTGTTTTCCTTGAGTCATGAAGTTGTTGCCTCTGTAGCAACTTCATTGTATCTTTTTCTTTTGGTTTTTTGTGCCAAGTTTAGCCTCTAATACATTGAAAGTGTGAGGTATTGTTTTGCTGTCCAGAAACAGATTTCTGTCCTTCACTGTTTGAAAATCCAGAAAATTCCTGAATTTTAGATTTTTCTGATATTTTTAGAAAGAAAGCCTGATACTTTTATCTATCTTTCGTTGGTTTTGAGTTTTCTGATTTGAGCTACAGAATTGCCTCGAAACATTCAATCTTTATAGGCTATTCAGTTTTTGACAGATTCTACTTTTATTTTGTATTCATCTCTTTACTATCGTCAAATGTGATACTCTTGAGGAGGAGTACCACATTAAGGCTTAGTAAACAGTAGCTAATGCCCAATAAAGTTGTTTGCAATTTGTCTTCAGTTGAACACATGTGCATTTTAATTTATGAGCACTAATCATCTGATCAGTTTATGTGAAGGTTTGCGTGAAGTGAGTTTTTAAGTTCCAAAGGAGAGGATAATGAAGAAATTGAAGATGGATCAGAGCTCAAGCTTGGGGATGCCCCCATGGAACCCCCTCTAAATATCAAGAACCATCAAGCGTCAAAGCTTGGGGATGCCCAAGGCATCCCCTCCTCTTCATCGACTATCATGAGGTCGTCTTCGTTGAACTAAGTTTTAATCACTTTACATATTCTGTGCTATCCTTGGAGCATCTTTTTGCTTTCAGTTTTGTTTTGTTTGTTTTCTGGTCATATCCTTGTTGGATCCTAGCTTTATTTGTGTCGGAGAGAGACACGCTCCGCTTTTTCATTTGAATACTCCTTTGCTTCGCTTATATCTTGTTGAGTATTCTTAGCTACTGTTTGTTTGCTAGTAAGCTCTCGCTTTTAGCCTTTATCTTCTTTAGAGCTGCTAGTTGTTGATGTTAAACTCTCTTGTTCTTCTCTTATACTTGTTGGAGAGTTGTTATTGATAAATTGCTTGAATTGTCAAAGTGACAAAATGCTATCCATGTGATATTGGAATGAAATGAAAGCCTGCATAGTCTTATAGATCATTGTGTGGATACTTGATGCTTCTCATTTGTCTTGAGATATTAAGATGAATGCTTAAACTTGCTGGTTATTTGAGTGGAATTGATTAGTAAAGAAATTGTCGTGTCTTGGATCACGGACACCGGGAGTAAAGGATACCCCCTTTTTAGGTTCGGTATGGGACGCGAAGGAGGCTGAGTGACGTCTTCCGCCCGGGGGCTTCGTCTACGCTCGAGATCTACGTACTAGCAAGCATCACAGAGACACATGGAGTTTACCCAGGTTCAGGCCACCCGGAGGCTAACAGCCCTACTCCTGCATGTCTGGATTGAGAGGTGTATCATGGTGTAGCTTTACAATGGTGGTCGCGGGTAAGAACCCGGGAGGTGTTGGCTAGAGGTTGAAGACGAGCAGATCCTGGCCCGGAGGAGATCACCTCTCGCCTAAGCTAACCTTGGACTCATGCACTACCTAGCCTAGCCTCCCCGAACTTGTCTTCTGGACTTGTGCTCTCCTTCACTCCACTTATCTTTCCCCTTCCCCTTGGGTGCCTTGGTCCTCCTTTTATAGGCTAAGGGGATACCACAGGTGCACCCTTGGGGTCGGGAGGGGTTTTGGCGGGAAAACCCCTCCGGGTACTCCTTAGGAGGCGACGTGGCCTCCTCTCGTCCAAGTATTTTTCTCAGAGGGGGTAGGTGAGGTCGCCCACCTTTTCCAGGGAGGGCGGACAGAGGCTGACAGCTTTTCCGCCTCTGCCCCCCTTTGGCGCCTCCATCTTCTTGGCGCCCAAGTCTTCTAGGAGCCTCCAGCCAGGGCTGGCAAGCTTATCCTCTTTGCGCACTGGAGGTTGGTTCCCGGGGTGAGCCTGGCCTCCTGCCGGGCGTCGGGGTCCCGGGACCTCCATGCCTGCTTCCGGGTCGGGGGGGGCGGAGGGTCCCTGGGTCCTTTGCCTTGGTTGTCGATGCCGCGCGCGCCGGGACGCCGTGGGGCAGATTGGGGGGCCATCTGCTAGTCTTGTGCCTTGGCCTTGAGTGCCTCCTTGGTGGGCCCATGTGCAATGGACTCACTTTGACTGCATCAGGGGAACCCCGTGTTCCACTGTTGTGACAGTATCCCCCGGGCATAGTCCCGGCGGCCACGCCCTTCTGCCGCCGGGGCTATGACCAAAAAGAGTCAAAGTGGGTCCCCGGTGTCAGGTCTTGAATGTCTGGTCCTACCCGTCAGAGCCGCGCACTACGGAGGTGCGCGTCCCACGGGTCTTCTGAACATTGCGATCCGCGCGGACCGCCAACGCTCGCCTTGAATCCACAGAGAGGAGACGATCGAATGGAAAGCCTCCTCGGTCCCCACACCGGCCGGAGCGGTGGGACCATGACGCGACGCGTGGGGAGCCTTATAAGCCACGGTTCCAAGGAACTGTAGCCGTTACTCCTTCCCATACACAGAGATCTCGAAGCGCCGTCGGAGAGCACTTCGTCTTCACCTTTCGTAGCACACCGCAAATCTTCTTGGCCGCCGCGACATCAAGTGCCGAACGCCTCTGCTCCGATGGCCAGGACCAAACAGAGCGCCCAGGAGAAGGCCGTCGGCGCCTCACTCGCTAGGAGGCAGCCGCCACCGAGGTCCGAGAAGTCGATGAAGAGGTCGGAACGTGCCACCGAAACGGCGGACATGCGCCGCCAAATGGCCCTGTTCCCGAGCATCTACGCCTCAGATCCTGCGCTGCTGATGAAGGGTCGATTCGGGGAGGTGGTGTCACAGGCGAGGGGTGACATGCCGGCCCGCGAGGCGACAGAGGTTCTGCCGCCGGCCGAGGACCAGGAACCCACTCATGTCCCCATCTTCGACATCTTCTTCAGGATGGGGGTAGTTCCCCCATTCTCAGACTTCCTCCTTGAGATCCTGCAAGCGTACGATCCGAAGCTCCTGCATCTGACTCCAGGGGCCATCTTGGATCTGGCCGTCTTCGCTCACGCCTGCGAGGCGTTCATCGGGGTAATGCCCTCCGTGGCATTGTTCCGACACTTCTTCTATCCCCGCGGGGGGAAAGAGGGATGGCTGGTGACGAGGCTGAGACTCGGCAAATCCCTGGGTCGAGTACCCTGGGTTGATTGAGGGGGAGAGAGATGAGCGCTGGTGATCACGACGGCTAACAGGCAAGGCGTTTACCCAGGTTCAGGCTCCCGGAGGATAAAACCCTACTTCCTGCTTGTCTGGTATTGATGTTGAGTGTGGCTACAATGGCGGCTATGAGCGTGAGCGTATGCGTTACCCTAGACGAGGGACCCTCCTAGCCTTTATATGGTAGGCTAGGTCTCGGGTGAACGGTGCCGATGGCACTTACAAGACGATCGAGGCTGATGACCTAACATCGACTATCTTGGGCCGCACGTCGTCCTCCTTGGGCCTTCCTTGGGCCCTCGTCATAAGGCAGATGTTCTTGGCGTGACCCAGGCATCACCACCGTGGGGTAGTCGAAGAGTGACCCCACGACAGTAGCCCCCGAGTGCTTAGTCGAATCGTAGAGTCGGGTAAAGGACTCCTTCCTTCTGGGCACGCCACCAGGTTCTTGAAAGGAACAAATAAAATTGGCCGACTCCGGCCGTTCAGGGCTTATGGAGGATTCCTTAGTCGAAACATCGACTGCAGGGTAAAAACTACGAGTATTGCTTTGGTCGGTGATTTTTCGACTGCGATTGTTCTGAGTCATTCGGGAGCGCGTACAACGCTCCCGATGGGAGTAGCCCCCGAGATTAAGCTGAATTGCTTGCAATTGAGGTTAAACTCAATTTTTTCTTCAGTCGAAAAGCCCGCTCCCGATGGGAGTAAAGAAGAGACTCGAGCTGACGGAGTCGCAACTCGCTTTGCGTGACTTACTTGTACTCGGCCGGTTTGGCTTACTGCTTTGAGTTTTACTCAGCTCATGGAGCTTACTGAATTTCTTTTCCACTCGAATGGACTTGTCGAGTCTACTCAACTCTCAAAGCATACTGTATCTTTGTTGCACTCGAATGAATTATCTGGGTGCTCCATCAGCCCGTTGGCTTACTTGCTACGCCTCCGCAGGTGACGTCAGCGCTGACGTTTTTGGCACACTCTGTGTCCGATGGGACGTGACAGGGTGGTCCTAGTGTCAGTATTGACTGATTTGACCGTCGGGCGCGAAATTTTCGCGGCGTGATGATGGCGCCTCGATTCCCACGTGTAGTGGGCGGCGTGGCTAGCGACGGTTGCTATCTCTACGCGACACGTGGACGGCCAGATGAGGTTGTGGAGAGCGGTTTCGTGGGGAACGGCCAGGATGAACTGACCCCGCGGTATATATTTTTCACCGCGGTGGGGAACAGTTCATTCCATCCCCATTTCGCCGTCGCCTCCACTGCTCTCTCCTCCATTGCTGCTCCTTCCTTCCAGTTTCTTTTCTCCGCCCTCCATGAGCAAGGCTGCGATGAAGAGGGGGAAACTTGCTGCCGGCGCCGTTGCCGCCGCCGATGCGAGCGTGATGAAGAAGCCCGATGGCGACTGGGCGAAAACGTCGGTAAAGAAGGCCAACCTCGAGGCCCTTCGCGCACAAGGTCTGCTGCCGCCGGCGGACCAGGCGGCGGTGCGCGTTCCCGGGAAAGAGGTATTCCCCGCTCCTCGCGAGGGGGAACGCGTTTGCTTCGTGGATTTCCTTCCGCGGGGTTTCGGGTTCCCCCTCCACGATTTTGTCCGTGGTCTCCTGTACGCTTACGGGATTCAGATCCATGATCTGACTCCCAATAGCGTCTTGAGCATCGCGAGCTACATCGTGCTCTGCGAGTGCTTCCTGGGAATCGCACCCAACTGGCTGCTATGGAAGTCTCTGTTCCTCGTGAGGAGGAATGTGGGGAAAAGCAAGCAGGTGTACCCAGTCGGTGGCTTCGGCATCCAGGTGCGTGGCGACACCACCTATTTTCAGATGAAGAAGTCCGACTCCGTCCAGGGTTGGCGAAAGAAGTGGTTCTACATCAGGTTCGACCAAGAAGGGCTTCCCGACTTCACGGCTGATCGCAAGTTGCGGAAGACGAAAGCGTGGGCGCATCCGCTGTCGAAGGAGGACAGGGAGGCGACTCAGCCCTTGTTGACGCTCCTTCGTGGCCTGCTGAAAAGCCTTGGGCGCGAGACAGGTGGAATTCACCTTATTGCCACCTTCTTCAGGCTTCGGGTGCAGCCGCTCCGCGCTCGCGACCATCCAATGTGGGCGCGTGATGCCGCCGGCGATGAACTCGACGATGACGTCGTCGAGTCGAAGGTGAGGAGCATCACTAGTCTCCGAGCCGCTGACCCGTGCAATGTCAAGTGCCCGGTGAAGCCGTATGGGCCCGACAACCCTGTGCGTGAGGTGAGCTTCCCGTGCTTTAATTTTGTCTTTTGTCTTTCTTCTGTCGAATCTTCTTGCCTGACTCAAATGCCTCATTTGCTGACAGGGTCGTTCGAGCTATGTTAGTCTCCCTCCGTTGATGGAGAATGGGCCTCACGGAGAGGCAGAGTTCCCTGAGGAGGATGGGGTTGATGACGATGAAGTTCCCTCCGCCACTTCTCGAAGTGAGGAGTTGGAGGAGGACGATGAAGATGAGGAGCCGCTGCTGAAGTGGCTGAAGCGAAAGAGTGGCGACTCTGCTTCGGCTTCGGCTTCGTCACCCACGAAGCAGGCGGATCTGGAGAACAAGGATGAGGCGAGCGAGTCGTCCTCGGGTGCGAGGCGCACGAGTGACCTGGCTGAGCCTGTGGTCGCGTCTCCCCTCGGCTTTGCACCGCCGACTGAGTTTGCGAGGATGGCCTCCGTCTCCGTGGGGAGTGAAGATGATATGGATACCGCTAGGTTAGTCGCGTAGCCCTTGTCGTGTTTTTGTCGAGTGTGCTTTTTGACTTGCAAGTCCTTGAATTGAGTTGTCTTGTCACAGCGACCGTACTGGCATTGCTGGTTCTTCTCCTCGTGGGGTAGAGCACACTTCTGCCCCCATGATCGAGCAAGCTGTGAAGACGACCGGAGAAGATCCTCAGGCAGGTGACGCTTTGGCCTTGAAGTCTTCGACCTCCTCCGTGCCAAAGAAAACTGCTGATGCGACTCCGGCTGACGCTGGGCTGCTTGAGCATGTAAGTGTTCTTTGACTTGCTCTGCAAAAGCTGCATCGGGTGCGCGAACAGCGCTCCCGATGGGAGTATCCCCCGAAGATGTGCGTGACTAGAATAGTCGGGCGCAGATTGATGTCTTTGTATTTTTCACAGCCATTTTATCGTCAACAGATGGAGGGAGCCACAACCTTCGTCCGTATGGAGCAGGAAAGGAATCAGCTCTGCGCTGCTCTGGAGCAGGCAAACTGTGAGTGTGAACCGTTGTGTTTGAGGAGTGCTGCGACTGCCTCTGTTACTAACTTCCCTCTGTTGATCCGTAGGCGAGAAGGAGGGCATGAAGAAGGGGGTTGCGGAGCTGGAGAAGTCGCTGGGTGAAGCACAAGAGCGTGAGCGAGCCCGGGATGATCTGGAGAAGACCCAGGTTGAACGCTTGCTCGCACTCGCCGATGTTATTGGAAGTAAGTGTCTCGGCTCATTGCCTACTTTGTCTTGTGTCGACTTCTGATGTCTTACAAGTGTGGTCTTCTCTTCGTTGTTCAGAGGCGTGCGGAGGCGCTCCTCCGGGAGGGACCTCCAGTGAGAATGTCGGTTTGGCGGAGGCTATTGGCTTCATTGACCGCGTCTGCGCGTGTGCTTTGGCGGCGCTGCGGAAGTCGACAGGCGCCTTGTCGAGTGTGCATCAGAGCATCTTCCCCAGCAAGCCAGCGCCATTTGCTGTCGACGCGCTTGCGGCTCCGTTTGAAGGCAACGCGACCACCTTGGTGGACTACACGCGTGCGCAGACGGTACGCGGCTCAGAGCTCACCTTCCAGCTACTTCTTGGTCACCAAGTCGTAGGCGATTTTGAGAAGGTTGTCAGCGATTTCCCTCGGAGGCCTGATGGCAAGACCACGTCCCTTAGTGGTGTGAAGGCACGTGCGAGTCAACTGGCTGCAAAGCTGGTTGCCACCTTTGACAAGAAGATTGCCAAGGCTGCAGAGCTAGCTGCCAGGAAGAACCGTTCTCAGTCGGAGTCTGCGATGTAGACTCCATTCTTTTAGAATTCTTCTGCGTTTGGTTCTGGATTTGTAATGACCTGTGTATTTTGCGTGTCTTCTGGGCGCGATCACGCTGTCGTTGAAATGTGAATTTGTGCCTTCGAGTCTTCTATCGTATCTAGGCTTGAATTTCTTTTCCTTGCTTGATGTTGTCGCATTTGGCAGTCTGAGATGGGCGAAGCTCCTGGGGTTGCTGGAACGACTGGTGTGGATGACGAGGAGGACACCTCTTCGGCTGCACCTAATCGCCGTCGCTGTCGAACTCCTCCAGCTCCTGCGCGAAGTGTAAATGACCAGCGAGTGATCACCTTCATGAGAAACAAGATTGTTGGGCTCGAGTCGAAGTTGAAGATCGCCGAGTTGGAGTTGAAGCGCCTGAAATCAGGACCCGTTGCGCCGTTCTCCCAGCGTGAGGAGTTTCTTCTTGATGAAATGGACCTGATCAGTCAACAGCTGCAAGGTTGGCCTTCTAGCGCTTTGCTTCGGCTTCTTTATCCTTTTACTGTTCTTAGTGCTGGGTCTTGATGCAGATGTGAACTCTGACATGAATGCCGAGCAAGGTCGAGTAGACGAGCGGGTGGAGGGAGAAGCCGCCGGTGACTCACTCGAAGCTCCTCAGTTTTGGTCAAACAAATCCAAAGGTAGAGTACTGGCTCGAATGTTGGATCGCGCCTGGCGGGCTGCTTTGCTCCTGGAAGGTTGTAGAAAGACCCTCTTGCAGATCAACAGGGTGTACTTTCTGCACAACGAGCAGCCTAATGGACTGGCTGCGCTGCTGGAGAGATTCCGCGAAGGCAAGGCGTTGAAGGAACTCGTGCACGCCCAGCTTGTTGCCGGGGCGAACGTGGCGCTGGCGTACGTTCGAATGCACCGGCCTCATCTTCCCTTGAACAAGGTGCTTGACGGCTTGCCTGGAACAGATGACTAGGCCGATACCCTTGCGGCTGCACGTCAGATGATTCAACAGGTCCAGAACTTCAGTGAGCAACTTGTAGGGCCACTCGATGCGCCAAAGGGTGAGCATGTAGAGTAAGACTACTAGACTGCTGTTGTGTAGCATTAGTTTGTAAAAGATATTTTTCCAAAGTGGGAGCATGATTGTATGTATGTCGAGGTGGTTGTAGTCTCCGAGTGAGTAAATTTTATCTTGTGGACAAACCTGTATGGTGCAGCCCCCGAGCGGATCAAGTGCGGCCTAGGTTTTCGAATCGTACCTGTGCGGTGCAGCCCCAGAGTGCTTCGGGTGCGACCTAGGTTTTCGAGTTGGACCTGTGTGGCGCAGCCCCCGAGCACGTCAGGTGGCGGCCTAGGTTTGTCTTAGACCTGTACAGCGCAAGCCCCGAGTGGTTCGGATGGCGGTCGAGGATTTTTGGGTTGGACCTGTATGGCGCAGCCCCCGAGTGCTTCAGGTGGCAGCCTAGGTTTGACTTAGACCTGTACAGTGCAGCCCCCGAGTGGTTCGGGTGGCGGCCGAGGATTTTCGGGTTGAACCTGTATGGCGCAGCCCCCGACTGGTTCGGGTGGCGGCGTAGGTTTTGACTTAGGCCTGTACAGCGCAGCCCCCGGGTGGTTCGGGTGGCGGCCGAGGATTTTCGAGTTGAACCTGTATGGCGCAGCTGTGGCGGCCTAGGTTTTGATTTAGACCTGTACAGCGCAGCCCCCGAGTAGTTCGGGTGGCGGCCGAGGGTTTTCGGGTTGGACCTGTATGGCGCAGCCCCTGAGTGCGCCAGGTGGCGGCCTAGGTTTTGACTTAGCCCTGTACAGCGCAGCCCCCGAGTGGTTCGGGTGGCGGCCGAGGATTTTCGAGTTGAACCTGTACGGCGCAGCTGTGGCGGTCTAGGTTTTGACTTAGACCTGTATAGCGCAGCCCCCGAGTGGTTCGGGTGGCGGCCAAGGATTTTCGAGTTGAACCTGTATGGCGCAGCCCTCGAGTAATTCGGGTGGCGGCCTAGGTTTATGTTGCTTGCTGATAAAAGTAGAGGGAGAGCTTGTTCCTCAAATCACTTTATTGACTTTTGCGAGCAGGCCGCCTCATTAAAACCCTTCCAGTCTCCTCGGGTACCCTGGCGAGGGAAAGAGTGCGTCTGAAACCTGCCGCTTTTTGACATTGTACTGTTACAAATTGTGGTCGATCAGGCGTAGAAGCGGCGCAGTTGCGCAACGTTCCGCGGGTTGTTGCAGACTGTCCCCGTCTTCGAGTCCTTCAGGCGGTAAGCTCCGCTGCCGATTGCCTCTGTCACGATGTATGGACCCTCCCACGGGGAGGCAAGTTTATGCACCTTCTTCTGTTTGAGACGGAGGACAAGATCACCAGGGACGAACGCTCTGGGCCGCAGTCGCCGCCCGTGATAGTTGCGTAGGTCTTGCTGATACACGGCTGTGCGGGTAAGGGCGATGTCGCGTGCTTCATCCAGGGTGTCCATGTCATCTTCGAGTGCTTATTCTGCATCAGACTCGTCGTAGGCCACCACTCGGGGGGCGTCGAACTTGATGTCGCACGGCAGGACTGCTTCAACGCCGTACACCATGAAGAATGGCGTGTACTGGGTAGATCTGTTTGGCGTGGTGCGCAGACTCCACAGCACAGGTGGCAGCTCTTCGACCCAGGCGCCTGCGGCGCGCCTCAATGGTACTCGCAGGCGCTTCTTTATGCCCTTGCAGACTAGGCCATTGGCTTTCTCGACTTGTCCATTGGACTGCGGGTGCGAGACAGATGCGTAGTTGAGCTTGATGCCTTGGTCAGAGTAGAAGTCCTTGAATGCTTCGGCTGTGAAGTTCGAGCCGTTGTCGGTGATGATGCTGTGTGGCACACCGAACCTGAAGATGATCGACCTGATGAAGTTAACTGCCGAGGAGGCAGTCGAACTTGTGATGGGCACGGCTTCGATCCACTTCGTGAACTTGTCGACTGCCACCAGGAGATGAGTGTGTCCGCCCAGAGAAGACTTCTTGAATGGACCCACCATATCGAGCCCCCACTGAGCGAAGGGCCATGCGAGTGGTATGGTCTTCAGTGCTGATGCCGGTGCGTGCGGCTTGTTGGCGAACTCCTGGCAGCCGATGCATTTCCTCACGAGTTCTTCTGCGTCTTGCATTGTGGTGGGCCAGTAGAACCCTGCTCGTAGGGCTTTGGCCACCAAGGCTCGACTGCTGGCGTGGTGTCCACAGATGCCGGCGTGGATCTCGAGTAAGATGGCTTGACCGTCGACTGGGTCGATGCACCTTTGGAGGACTCCAGAGATGCTTCGCTTGTAGAGTTCCCCGTTGATGACGGTGAAGCCCTTGGAGCGGCGGATGACGCGCTTGGCTTCGACTGGGTTCGTTGGCACCTTCTGATGCAGTATGTAGGCCAGGTATGGGCTTGTCCATGTGGGTTCGACCAGCATTACCTCCATGGGTTCCTTCTCCGTGCTGGGCGGGTTGGTGGTGCTCGTTGTCGGTGTAGAGGATCTCGGCGCAGGCCGGAGCTTGATGGGTGGCACCGGTGCTTTGTCTGAGCCTAGGTTAGCGAGGGTGTCGGCTTCCTCGTTGCTCTCGCGGCCGATGTGCCGCAGCTCGCAGCCATCGAAGGTGCCTTCCAGCTGGTTGTATAGGTCCCTGTAGGCTATCATGTTGTCGGCGATGGCGTCACATTGCTTCATGGTTTGCTGCACGACAAGGTAGGAGTCTCCGTAGATCATGAGGTGAGTGGCGCCGCAGTTTTTGGCCATCCGCATGCCGTGGATTAGGGCTTCGTACTCTGCCTCGTTGTTGGAGGGTGTTGGGAAGTTCATTTGCAGTACGTACTTCAGTTTGTCGCCTTTGGGTGAGATGAGGACGACTCCCGCCCCTGCTGATCTGAACTTCTTGGACCCGTCGAAGTACATTGTCCATGCGTTGGACAAGTCGGGTATGTCTGGCAGCTGGGCCTCTATCCACTCTGTGGTGAATTCTGGAAGAACTTGGGCCTTGATTGCCTTCGGGTGCGCATACTTCAGCCCCCAGGGTCCCAACTCAACAACCCACTTGGTGACTCGTCCTGTCGCGGCTTGGTTGGTGAGGATGTCGGAGAGCCCGGAGGAGCTCACCACCGTGATGGAGTGCTCGGAGAAGTAGTGGACGACCTTCCTTGATGTCATGAAGACTCCGTAGGCTAGCTTCTGGTAGTGCGGGTACCGCTGCTTGGACAAGGTTAGCACCTCGCTGAGGAAGTAGACGGGCCGCTGAACAGGGTGACTGTGCCCTTCTTCTTCTCGTTCGACTACGAGTACCGTGCTGACCACTCTGTTCGTGGCTGACACATAGAGGTATAGCGGCTCGTTCTCCAGTGGCACCACCAGTACTGGAGGAGTCGTGAGGGTTTTCTTGAGCTTGTCGAACGCGTCTTGCGCTTCCTCTGTCCACTCGAATTTATCCATCTTTTTCATCAGTTGGTAGAAAGGCAGGGCCTTTTCTCCCAACTTACTAATGAACCGGCTGAGAGCTGCGACTCGGCCGGCTAGGCGTTGCACTTCATGAAGCTTGGTCGGTGCCGGCATTGCGAGTATGTTTTGCACTTTTTCAGGCTTGGCTTCAATTCCTCTTGCAGAGACGAGGTACCCGAGCAGTTCTCCGGCTGGCACGCCGAAAACACACTTGTCCGGGTTCAGCTTGATCTGATATTCGTTGAGTGCGGCGAAGACTTTGCGGAGGTCAGCAATTAAACTGTCCTCCGTTCGAGTGGTGACGACTATGTCGTCGACGTAGACTTGGACGATCTGTCCTATTAGCTCCTTCAGGCAGGCTTGCATCATGCGCTGGTATGTGGCTCCAGCGTTCTTCAACCCGAAGGGCATCATTTGGTAGCAGAACACACCATGGGGTGTGATAAATGCAGTTTTCTCTTCATCTTCGACTTTCATCCTGATCTGCTGGTACCTGGAGTAGGCGTCCAGGAAGGATAGGTGCGCGCAGCCTGCAGTCGAGTCGATGATCTGGTCTATCCGCGGGAGCGGGAAGTGGTCCTTGGGGTAGCACTTGTTAATGGCGGTGAAGTCGACGCACATGCGGAGTTTCTTCGTCTTCTTCTTCTCCACCAGGACCGGGTTCGCTACCCAGTCCGAGTCCTTGATCTCTCGGATGAATCCGGCGTGGAGCAGCCGGTCGATCTCCTTGCTGATGGCGTCTCGTTTGGGACCCGAAAAGCGTCGCATGGTCTGCTTGACGGGTCTGGCGTCCTTGTGGACGCGTAAGGAGTGCTCGGCGAGTTCCCTGGGTATGCCTGGCATGTCTTCCTATGCGATAGGCAGGCTTGACGACACCTTGACTGTCTTACTGGCGTCCGTTGGGTGGACTTGATGGGTTCTTGTGTCGTCGGTCGTGTTGAAGGCGGAGTCCTTGGCTGGCTTCTTGCGTGGGGGGAAGATGGTTTTGTCGTTGTCGACTGCCATCACCGCAAGGTGCTGCTCCATTCCGAAGAACTCAGAGATCTTGCTGAATTCGCAGTCGCAGCTGTTGGAGCGGTCGAAGTCACCGTGCACCGTGATGACGCCCTTGGGTCCATGCATCTTGAGCATAAGGTAGGCATAGTGAGGTATCGCCATGAATCTGACAAAGGTTGGGCGCCCGAGTATCGCATGGTACTGCGACTTCCAGTCGACTACCTCGAAGTCGATCACCTCCCTCTGGAAGTTGTCGGGTGTGACGAAGATGACGTCGAGTGTGATTGTTCCCATGGGCGTGAATGCTTGCCCTGGTACTATGCCATGGAAGGTGGTCTCTGATGGCGTCAAGTTTGTTGTTGGCCTGTTCATCCTTCTGAGGGTGTCGGCGAAGATAATGTTGATGCCGCTGCCTCCGTCCATGAACACCTTTTTCAAGGTGTAATCCCCGATCAGAGCTTCGACTACCAGAGCGGCGTGCCCGGGTCGTGGTACCGCAGGCGGATGATCTGCTCTGGAGAACGTGATCGGTGTCTCTGACCCTCTCAGGTATTCGGGTACTGCAGGTGGACAGGTGATGATCTTCTGGGTCCTGTTTGAAGGGCGCCCCTTCTGTATCATGTTGAGCTGTCCGCGTGCCGCTGGATATGCGTCAGGGGCCTCCTGCTGCGGCTGCTGCTGCTGATAGAAAGCTCACGCTGCCTGTGCTGGATTAGTGACTACAGGTGTGGGTGCGGGTGCTGCTTGGAGAGCCAGCTGCGCGACTGGCTGCGCTACGGGTGCTGCCTGGAGAGCCAACTGCGTGGCTTGCTGAGCGACTATCTTCTGCATTGCCTGGTATATCCTGCGTGCCTTTTTGTAGTCCTTGAACAGGTGGCGGGATCCCCACTTGCCCGTTTCCGGGTTCCTGAACATATGGTGCTTGCATGGTTGCTCCAGCTCTTCCTCCGGAGTCAGCGTGCGCCTCTGCCACTCTCGTTTGCAGCTCCCGTCGCCACGGTAGGTGCTGCCACCGCTTTGGTTGAATTGCCCTTGGCTGTATTGGCGACTCTGGTCGTCGCCGCTTCGACTGTACTGCCTTTGACTGTACTGGCGACTGTTGTCGCATGCTTCATCCTCACGGGGGGTTTCGAATCCCGCCGCTACTAACTCTATTGAGTCATTGCCATGGTAACGTGGCTTCTTCTTCTGGCGTCCTTCCCGCCAGTTGCTTGGTCCGGCCTCGTCTCTTGGGGAGTAACGTGAAGTATCACGGACCGAGTCCTCTCCGTCTGCCCACTGGTTGGCTATCTTCATGAGCTCAATCATGTTTCTCGGCCGAAGCCTACCAAATTCCTCGCGGAGGTCGCGGCGGTAGACGCCGTGCATGAAGGCATCCATCACTCGGTCTTCCGAGGTGGCTTCCATGGTGTTGCGGAGCAGGGTCCATCGCTGGATGTACGACCGGAGCGGCTCGTCTCGTCCTTGCTTGCATGCTTGGAGCTCGACGAAAGTTGTCGGCCTTGAGTACGTCCCCAGGAAGCTCTTAACGAAGGCATCCGCGAACTCGTCCCACGTACTGAAGGCGTCCTTGGGTTGAGTGTTGAGCCACCCGTGTGCAGATCCTGTGAGCATCAGTGGATGTATTGCATGGCTGTAGTCGAAGTACCGCCCTGGCAACTGCAGGCTATGAGGTAGTCCTCCAGCCAGTCTCTCGGGTCCTACTTTCCGTCGTACTTGACCGCTTCTACCGTGAGCTTGAAGCCCTTGGGCATTCTTGTGTCGCGGATGTTGAAGCTGAAGCATGCGGCGCCGCGTGGCTCGAAGTCGCTATCGTCGCGGTCGTCAGCATTGGGTGTGCTGACCGTCCGCTGGGTGCGGCTGCGGTCTACCGTCCTCTGTGTGATGACGTTGCGAAGGTCTTTGTCACATCCCGGATTTTGGACCTATAAATTTTTCCTTGTCAAAAACAAAACTTGGATTTGATTTTGGATCTTCTGATCTTGGCCCTCTATTTTATTCCACATTTCCAAAACCCTCAAGGATCACAAAATATTTGTCTTTTCCTTAATACAAAAAGGGGCCTAAACCCTAGCCGTCCAAAGGAGCTATATCAAGGGTGACTTCAAAAATTCCCCAAAAATTCCAGAGCGATCCCCAGCTAGAGTAGAACCTATTTATGCAAAAATATTGGGTGACTTGTTAGGAAAAGATTTGACTTTTCCCCTGATTTATTTTCTGCCGAAAACCCCAAAACCCTAGCTTTCCAAAGGAAGCAGGTCGAAACCATCTTCAAAAATTCTACAAAAATTCAGGGAGGATCTCTAACCAGTGTATAACCCAGATATGTAAAAATATTCCATACCTTGTTTAGGAAACATTTGAGTTTTTCCATGATTTACTTTCTGGCCTAAACCTTGTTATTTTTGGAAACCCTACTAAACCTTTTTCAAAAATTCCAAAACCCCAGGGTAGATGCTCCTAACAAATATCTACCTCTGTGAATTTTCCTGGCCAAATATCTTTTATTTTAAATGCCCAAAACCCTTTTCCCCTTTTCAGCAGAAGGTGTTCGATGAAATTTTTGTATAGGGAAAGTTTAGATTTTGGGAAAATTTTGTTCTGCAAAAGTGTGGGAAATTTGATTTGGCGCCAAGTGACACGATTAGTTTTCCTTTTGGGACCCTAGGATGAGAGAAACTTGGTGATGCCGATTTCGGCATGGCCAGTGGCGTGGCCACCACTAGTACATCCATGCCCGGCGGCGCCGCCAGTTTCTGGTCGTCGCCGTTGGCCTCCCCCTGAGCTCCTCTTGCGCCTCCTGCTTCTCCTCCTCTCCTTCGACCACCCCCCGAGCCACGCGTCGCCGCCACCTCCCCTGTGCGTCGTTGGCCGCAAGCCGACGCGCCGCACCCACAGTGCCGCCTGGGACCCCCCCACCTCACTGTGCCCCTCGAAAGGCCCTCACCCGCGAATCCCGTCGACTAGCAACCGCACAGCGTCGCACTGCCGCCACACCATCACCGCGCCATCCGCCGTCCCCCTCTGCGCCGCCCGCTACACCCTCAACGCAAAGCCCGCCGGTCGGACACGTCGCTCTCCCGCACCAGTACCTCGCCACCCTCGTTCCTATCCACAGCCGCGGATTTCCCGCCGTCCAGCTCCGCCCTGCAGCTACACCGACGACGCGCCGCCCGTTGTCTCCCCTGCCACGGCCTCCTCGTCCCGCCACCTCGCCGCGAGCTCTCGTCCGGACCCCCACCTCGGGAGGCTATAAATGGAGCCCCCCGGATGCCTCCGAGCACAGCACCACCACACACCACCTCCCAGTACCCTCCTCCCCGAGCCACACATCCCGCGAAGCCTCCCATCCCCGGCATCGAGCTCGCCGTAGCCGCACGGGCTCCGGCCAAATTCGTCGCCTACAAAGCCCCTCCACCAAATTAAACCCTCCCCTAGCCTCCCCACGATTTCGTGAACCCGTGGCCACACTCGCCGAGGAGGATCGCGGTCGGCATCGCCGTGTTCATCCTCGACCACCGCACGGCCTCCACGGTCACGGACGCCGCCCCTGCTCCAAGCCACCCTGCCGCGCGTGAGCACGCCGACGGCTGGCACCTCACCTCCCCGATCCTCCCCGCAGCCTCTCCCCTCCCTCCCTGTCACCGTAGCCGCCAGGAGACGCCGCCGGTAAGTTCGCCGGGCCGGCGACCCCCCTCCCGCCCTCTGCTTTTCTTTTTTTTTCTTCTTCCGCGCGTACCGGTTCGGCCCAGCAGCCGCCGACCAGTGGGTCCGGGCCGTCAGATTTTTAAACTTTCCTGGAACGTTTTTCTTTAGTTGTTTCTGTTTTTGAAAAGGGCAGATTTTAGGGTTAACTTTGAAAGGGTATATCTCTCTCAAAAAAATTCAGAAAATTATGAAACCTTTTGCAGTAGCTTGGTTTTGAAATTCTGTATCCAATGGCACTGGTTTTGGAATATTTGAAGCTAATTTTCTTGGGAAGTTGTTGAGTAGCTATTGGAAGGGTATTAATGCCTAGTTTTGATTTTTTTAATAGATTCCAACCATTTTGTTGAAGGAGAAGTTGATTCCACCCCAGAAGGCAAGCCATCAGCCCCCAACCATCCGTTCCCAAGTCATCGATGCCTTATTTGACTTGTTTGTTACTTGTTTGCGCGATAGTTGCATCCCACATGTCTTATTTCATGCCTATTATTTCATGTGACCTAATGCTACTTTTACTTTCTGCAATACGATAAACTCATGTTCCGTGAGTTGAGTTCCGGCCTGACGACTAAATACATGTTGGGCACCGCCCACGTGGATTGAATCTCGCCTACTTTCAGTATTATTATTTCATGTACCTTTACTTTCCTGCAATACGATAAACCCATCAAGCGTGGGTTGAGTTCTGGTACCCCGTCTAAATACACGTTGGGTCCTGCCCAAGTGGATTGAAGCGGCTACTTTTCCGTAGAGTTGTGGTGTTGCGTTGGACGGTACCATGCACCACTCCCCATTCCGGCGACGATGGACTGGGGGAACCGCCGCAGTCAATGGAATGGAGGAACGGGATCGCGTGGACGCCTCCACTAACTTTGTAGTCGATCTGTGGCTGTCACTGGCCGGAGGTATCTCCGCCATCGCCCGATTGACGCTAACCGATTGTTTTACTTTATTTTCTTACTCGACCCGTGGCTGCTACTGGCCGGAGACATCTCCGTCCTCGCCCGGTTGATTTGGCCATTTTAATTTTCTTACTCAACCCGTGGCTGCTACTGGCCGGAGACATCTCCGTCCTCGCCCGGTTGATTTTGTTATTTTATCTTTACCCAACCTGTGGCTGACACTGGTCGGAGGAAACTCCGCCATCGCCCGGTTGACCTTATTTTACCTTGCTGAACTACTATGTGATTATTTGATGCTCATGTATATCTTGTGGACTAACGTTTGCTGCTGTCTTATGGCTGAGAATAAAAATTGACTAAAAAGATAACCACCTCCGTCGACTAGATTGAGTCAAATAGTGCCACTCGCCAAACACACCCGCACAACCATGTGTCGTTGAAATGGGAAGACCGTAGCTTAGTAGCCTATCGAACCTCTTTTGATGCTACCCACTTGGCAAGTCTAGTCGGATACTACATAGTTGTGGTCGGGGATAGTCTTGTGAAGGTTCCGGAGCTAGGCGTTGCTCATGAGTTGGGGACGTGCCGGATTCACTTCGTCATAAGACTTAGCCCGAGTGGTAAGTCGGTAGCTATACAAGGAGTGTCTTGGTAGAGCGGACGGCTACGGGGGAATAGGTTTGTGCGGCAGGTACCGGCTGTACAAGCTTAGACCCCAACGTGTGGATAAAAGTTGCAACCTCTCGAGAGTGTCAAATCTAGAATCTAGTATTGTTCCTACCCAAGGAACGGTGTTGGGTCTAGTCACACTAGAGTCAGTCCAGTCGAACACGGGGAAATAAATTCACCAAGCGGTCAGAGTTGGCCAAAGCTGAATGAGCAGAAACGTGGACCCAAGTTGGTCAAAGCTAAGCCTCGAGGTCGACCATAGTTGGTCAAAAGCTGAGCTCGGGTTGGACCAGAGTTGGTCAAACTTGAGAACCTAAGTGTTGAGAAGATTATTGTGTGTGGAAATGAGACTCGTTCTCATAAGCCACGGTTTTCGTCACAGGTAAGTAGGTAAGTTAAGTCCAACCGTTAAGCTTGGACTCGCACTTGCACATGCCATGCCATATAGGATCGTTGGTTACGGTTGATTGTGGATTGATGTATTGCGAGTACATTCCATGTACTCACCTGGCTTTTCATGTGGCCAGATCCTCCTACCCATGTCGCCAAGTACCCCTTATACGAGAACTAGATCCGGTATCCAGGCAGAGCCCTGTGCAGTTAGGCCCTCTTCGTCGCACGCTTCCGCCAAACCGCTGACGCCCTCTGATGAAGTCATGTTCGATAAATAATGTACAAACTGTTGTGTGCGCTAGGGCGCAGCCTTGTAATGAGACCCTTGTAATCCATCGTCGGTTCCCGACCCCCTTAATAAAGTGGTTATGTTCTGTTATCAAGTTGTCATATATTCAGTGCTCCTGGGACTGATATATGGGGTAACTCGATCCCCGGATCGGGGTGCCACAGTCTTCGCCTGGCTGCGGCTGTCGCAGTTGTCTTGGAGCTGGGCCTGCGAGTGATGCGGGTTCGCGGTCGCGGCGACCCCGATTTTCTTGCGCCTTTTCTGTTGGCGCCTTGTTCGCCAGAGCTTCTTCAACTGCCTTGATAGACATGATCTGTTGCTTGTGGAGGAGAGCACGGGCGTCACCCTCAGGCGGCTGCGTCAGTCACAGGTATGTTTCGACTGCCATGAGGGCAGCTCCGGTGTTTTGGGGACGGGTATCCCGTCCGCGTCTTCAGTCATGTATGACGATTCGAGGTTGCGGGTGATTCCGGCGCGTTCGGCGTCTGTCATCCGGGGCACGCGGGCCCTGTAGCGTCTTGCTCCTTGCGAGACCTCTGTCGAGGCAGCAGTGAATGAATAAGCGGCCCTCCTGGCACTCGACGCGTCGGCTTCCTCCTTGCGTCGGAGTAGCTCGGCCTTCTCTACACGAAGTCGTTCGCCTTCCTTCCGCAGCAGGTACTAGACCGCCATAAGGTCCTCTCGGGGTGCGTCTGGTGGGGGGTACGTGCCCTCCTCAACGTGCTTCAGGGCTCTGATTGCCATGTCACGGGTGATGGTGAGTCGCGTCACCTGGTCCGGCATGACCACCTCCAGTGGATATGCGAGTTCGTCGCCATTGGCCCGCGACGGGCCGACCATGTAGACTTGTGCGGGGTAAATCTGGGAAGTGGGGCTGATGCTTCCACTGCTGCTTCCTTCGTCTGAGCCGTGCTCGGAGTCAAAAATGGCTGCAACGTGGTGGGTACCACAGTTGCCATTGAGGCTCTTTCCGTAGAGTTTCGCGACCTTCACCGCGGACGCGAGGAATGGAGTCGCTGTCGTCGACGTGGGTGCGATTGGCTTGCGGACGATCTCGCGGCGCGAAGGCGTGGCTGACGTAGTCGGAGTCAATGTAGATCTTGGCCTTTCCCACGACGCGATCAAGGTAGTCGAAGTAGACTTGATCCGCGCAGGGGTCGCAGCCGATGCGATCTCCTTGGCAGCCGGAGATGCGGGTGTCGTGGTCGCGTTGGGCGCGATCTCTGCCATGGAGGCAGTTGGTGTAGTCGAGGCGAGCGCGATCTTCGCGGCAGTCGAAGATGCGATCGCCGCAGTCGCGGTAGATGCGATCACGGCAGGTGATGACGTGGTCGTTGTAGTCGTGGCAGATGCGATCTTCGCGGCAGTCGAAGATGCGATCGCTGCATTCACAATAGATGCGATCTCCATGGCGAGTGAAGGCGTGGTTGACGTAGTCGAGGCAGATGCGGGTGTCACCACCGCGCGTAGCGCGGCCGCCGTAGATCGGAGTGTTCCGCGGCTGTCTATGAGGTAGTGCATGGTACCAAAGGTGGTCCACATACCTTCACGCAGTTCAGTGTACACCGAGCGATGGGCCGGCGAGTGGCTGACGTACTCGAAGGAGCCGAAGCAGATTGGCTCCCTGGTGCAGGCGTCGATCTTCAAGGTTGATGGGGCCGGTGCGACCATGGTTCCAGCGCTCGTTCTTTCCCACAGACGGCGCCAATTGACAAGGTTGAGACTCGGCGAATCCCTGGGTCGAGTACCCCGGGTTGATTGAGGGGGAGAGAGATGAGCGCTGGTGATCACGACGGCTAACAGGCGAGGCGTTTACCCAGGTTCAGGCTCCCGGAGGATAAAACCCTACTTCCTGCTTGTCTGGTATTGATGTTGAGTGTGGCTACAATGGCGAGATGGCGGCTATGAGCGTGAGCGTAGGCGTTACCCTAGACGAGGGACCCTCCTAGCCTTTATATGGTAGGCTAGGTCTCGGGTGAACGGTGCCGATGGCACTTACAAGACGATCGAGGCTGATGACCTAACATCGACTATCTTGGGCCGCACGTCGTCCTCCTTGGGCCCTCGTCATAAGGCAGATGTTCTTGGCGTGACCCAGGCATCACCACCATGGGGTAGTCGAAGAGTGACCCCACGACAGCTGGCCGGTGGGGTCACGTTCTGCTTCCGCCAGAACGTTAAGCAGTTCTACCCCAAGATGGTGGTGAAGTCCAAGTGGGAAGAATGGAGGAACAGCTGGTTCCTCGTAGCCGTACCGGAGGCCCATGAGTGCCTCCAAGAACCGAAGAAGCACCCAGAGAGCCATGAACTCTGGAGGGTCCTAAGCCACCAGGACGTGTTTCTCTCGGCGGCGGTGTACCGCTTCAAGCTTCTGCGGGAGCAGGGGATTTCCGGGGCCGCCATTGTTGCGCACGCCTTGCGCAACCGCCTTGCCCCCTTGCAGAAGAGGCCTCACCCGGCCTGGGACTTTCAGGGTCTCCGGGACCCTTCTCGACTGCGGAACTCCGACATGAGTGACGAAGCCCTCTCTGACGCCATAAGGAAGATCTTCCCCCCAACGCACCATACTAGTTGCCAGAGTTCCTACCTCTGAGCGGGGACCCAAAGTAGGCAGAGATCCTCGTGGAGATGCCGAAGTGCAAAGCCCTTGGAATCGCGGGCCGAGACGACGCCGGGCCCCATAATCCCAAGGTCAGAGCTCGCAAGATTATGGTCCCCTCTAGCTCCGGCGAGGAAGAGGAGGCCTCCGAGTCCGAGGCAGAGAGCACGGAGGACTCCGAGGTGGAGTTCACCGGCTCCACAGAGGACAGTGATGACGATGACTGATGACGACGATGATGACGACGACGAGGAAGCGGGGAAAAGGGGCTCTTCCCCGCACCCAGCTGAGGGACCCGCCATGGTCCCGAGTCCGATGATGAGCCCCCGGGCGCCGCTCGTGGTCGAGAAAGAGAGCGATCCCGTGGGCATGGAGGTTGATGACGACGCCTTTGTCATCGCGCCGCGGCGCAAGGAGCAGCTCCGGCGCTAGTCGCCGGCCCCGGAGCCTTCCCTCGCCAACAACACGATGCATGTGAGCCCGCACGGCTCCTCCGCCGGGTCCGTAGGCATGCCCGAGTCGCTGGGCCACAAGCGACCCCGCGGGTAAGCTTTCTTCTTGCTTGTCCTTGCTGTACTGCTACTGAACTTGCAAGCCAGCACCTCCGGGAAGTTTAACCAAAAGTCGTGGCAGGGGCCAAACTTCCCCGGAAGCCAGCATGAGGCGGCGGGAGGCGGCGGAACACGACACGGCCACCAGCGTCGGTGTCCCAGGAGGGACTCAGACTGCTCCCAGCTCGAAGAAGGTGCCTCGGGGCGACGAGCAGGAAAACTCCGGGATGCATCCGACCCCCGCGAAGGCTGTAGGAGCAGGAACTCTGAAGGCGGCAGGTAAGCCTCGTCCAATCGGACAAGTCTAACCTTGACCCGCCCCCAATGACTTATCTTTGTGCCTTGCTGAAACAGATACTTTGGTGGTTAGCGGGTTCCAACGGGAGACCACGTCGTGACGACTCCGGACCAAGAGATGTCCAAAGCCGCGATCGAGGCGACGGACGCGCGCCCGGGGGGCGAGCGCGCGGCGGTGCCTGGGCAAAGTCCGATCGTGGCAGGAAACGTGAACTGTCCGGGCACCCCGAACCTCCTGGATTGCTCGCTCATGACAGGGGAAGAGCTGGACACCTTTGTCACCCTGTTGACATGCTCTAGAGTGAGCGCTGAGATGGCCGCACTGGCGGAGATCAAGACGAACTTCTCCACGCAAAGCGGGAGGAGAAACATTCCCGGGGATCCGCAGGGAGCAGCCCCCGAGGTTACGATTACAGGGGCGAATGCCAAGGAGGCCGTGATCCGCGGAATTGACCAGCTGGTCCAGGAGATTGAGGCCAGGGAAGACGCGCTGGCGCGTGCCAGCTCCCACGCCGAGGAGGCGATCAACAAATCAGCGACCGAGTTGTCACACCAGTGGAGCCTATTCTCAATCATGTGGAAAAGCATGGAGAAGAAGAACAAAGGCAAGCGGGACGAACTCGCGCAAAGGGAGCAGCAATTGGCAGCCAGAGAGGCTGAACTGGCGATGGAGGCCAGAGCCCTGGAGCTCCAGAGGGAAAGGCTGAACACAGAGGTCGAGCAGCGTCTCGCTGAGGTGGAGAAGAAGCATCAAACGGCGCTGGACGAGAAAGCCAGGGACGCCAGGGAAGCACAACAGAAAGAGGCAGAGGCTCGGAAGGCAGCCGAAGACGCCAAGAAGGGTCTCCTCGCGGAGAGGGACGTCACCCGCAAGCTGCGGGACCAGGCCAAGCTGGATGGCCAGAGGACTTCCGAGCTGGAGAAGTCCCTGAAGCTGAAGGGGGAGGAACTGTCGTCGCTGATGAGCAAGTTCCTCGAACTGGAGGAGAAAAACTCCCGGGTGTCCTCGAAGCTGGCGGGAATCCGCCAACAGGCAGAAGACAGGTTCAAGAGCATCATCGCTGCCAGCGCAGATGTGGCGACATGGGTGCTCCAACTGGACAGGCACGCCAAACTCTCCGGGTTGGCCCCAGACTGCCGGAGCCTCCCCGAAGTGACCGAGTTCCTTCAGAAGACGACGTCCTCCGTGAGGTCTGCCAAGAACAGGATCGCAACCTGGTTTCGCACGGATTGGAACGAGGCCAGTCTTGATACGGCAGCGCGTGTGATGGCGTCGTTCCGTGAGGCGCACCCGAACGCCGCCATGCCCAACTTCGTGGTCGACAAGCCTTCCGAGGCTTCGCTCCAAGCCGTAGAAGACCTTGCGGCCGCACTGGCCACAAAGATGTATCCTCTGCCGCCCCACTAGGCTCCCTGCATAACATTCGAGCACCTCGTGCCCAAAAACTGTCATGTCAGTTCTTGTATGTGATCATAGCTTATGCTGCATTATTTAGGAGACTGCTACGCTATTCTATTTGTGGGTGTTTTGGTTTTATCATGTTTCTTTTTCTCCACGTCTTTGAGAGATCCTCCCGGGATGTAAGCTTACCCGTGAGATCCTGACTGATTAGGCACATCTCCCCAGGCCCTACCGATTCCCGAAAGGTCGCTCACCCACTCGGCTCGTACTCCTCCCGGGCAGTACCAATTCTCTCACCGCTTCGTACTCCCGGGAGAGCCAGCCCCCTGGAGTGCTCAATCGACGGACAAGATGCGTTTCAAGTTTCAAACATAGTTTTATTACCGCAAAATAGACAGCCAAAACATGACAAGGATTCAGATCAAAGATAACTTATCTTTCTGGTTACACGGAGTCCCAAGTGGTAACTCGTCCGGGTGCCCTTCCAAATGTCACGGGTACCTCGCGCGGACCGAGCTCTTTGCGTCAACGTACTCCACGGGGGTGGAAAGGAAGCAGCCTCCTCGATACGTGCGCACTGATCGGCCATGGTCCACAGGTCTTCCAGGGTGGCCACCATGCGGGTTCTTAGCCTCTCCCGCATCATCGGGCTGCGGACATTGGCGTGGAAGACGGCGATAACAGAGATCTCTTGCAGGTCAGCTGGGGGAATGCGGACGATGACACCCCGGAACCTCCACATGTATCGGCACAATGGTTCCTCAGGCCCTTGCTCTAGGCGATAGAGGTCAAGGACGGTCGCACCAGGATGCGGATCCGCCGGGGCCTCCATCTCCTCGCGAGAGCGACGCCTGGGATTGGAGCTCTGGTTGACGGCCTCGTAGGTGGGATCCATGGGCCTCTTGCCATGGGGATCCACTTTTCGTTCCTCCTCTGGGGGTGCTGGCGCCGGAGTGGCAGCTGCTTGGGTGTTGGTCAGGGCAGAACTCGTAGGAGCGTGGCAGTGGTGAGGATAGTCCAGCAGGTTTTCCAAACTTGCGATCCAGGCCCTCGCGCGGGGATCGCTTTTGCCCTGCTCTGGCGGGTAGGAGAGAAGCACTCGGGACGTGCCCAGCGTTTCTTCCAGCCCCCAGCTTCTTCGCGACGACTGCTGCGACTGCTCACCACGGACCTCCCGAGTGCTAGACATGGCCTTTGCTGGCAGAAGACATGCCCGTTCACCCGATCTCGACGGAACAGAAGAGGAGCTCATGGCAGATCTTGCCTCAACTGAAGAGCCCGACGTCGAACGTGACGAAGCGACGATCCAAGATCTTGCCAGAAGATCTGGAGAATTCGAAGCAGACCTCCTCGAAGATCTCGAAGCCACTGAAGAACTTGAGGAGGATCTCGACGAAGAACACGAAGGCGCTGAAGAAGAAATCAGCACTTGCGCCCCCTACCTGGCGCGCCAGATGTCGTGTCTTGGATCATGGACACCGGGAGTAAAGGATACCCCCTTTTTAGGTTCGGTATGGGGCTCGAAGGAGGCTGAGTGACGTCTTCTGCCCGGGGGCTTCGTCTACGCTCGAGATCTACGTACTAGCAAGCATCACAGAGACACAAGGAGTTTACCCAGGTTCAGGCCGCTCGGAGGCTAACAGCCATACTCCTGCATGTCTGGATTGAGAGGTGTATCATCGTGTAGCTTTACAATGGTGGTCGCGGGTAAGAACCCGGGAGGTGTTGGCTAGAGGTTGAAGACGAGCAGATCCTGGCCCGGAGGAGATCACCTCTCGCCTAAGCTAACCTTGGACTCAAGCACTACCTAGCCTAGCCTACCCGAACTTGTCTTCTGAACTTGTGCTCTCCTTCACTCCACTTATCTTGTCCCTTCCCCTTGGGTGCCTTGGTCCTCCTTTTATAGGCTAAGGGGATACCACAGGTGCACCCTTGGGGTCGGAGGGGTTTTGGCGGGAAAACCCCTCCGGGTTCTCCTTAGGAGGCGACGTGGCCTCCTCTCGTCCAAGTATTCTTCTCAGAGGGGGGTAGGTGAGGTCGCCCACCTTTTCCAGGGAGGGCGGACAGAGGCTGACAGCTTTTCCGCCTCTGCCCCCCTTTGGCGCCTCCATCTTCTTGGCGCCCAAGTCTTCTAGGAGCCTCCAGCCAGGGCTGGCAAGCTTATCCTCTTTGCGCACTGGAGGTTGGTTCCTGGGGTGAGCCTGGCCTCCTTCCGGGCGTCGGGGTCCCGGGACCTCCATGCCTGCTTCCGGGTCGGGGGGGGCCCGGAGGGTCCCCGGGTCCTTTGCCTTGGTTGTCGATGCCGCGTGCGCCGGGACGCCGTGGGGCAGATGGGGGGCCCATCTGCCAGTCTTGTGCCTTGGCTTTGAGTGCCTACTTGGTGGGCCCATGTGCGATGGACCCACTTTGACCGCATCAGGGGAACCCCGTGTTCCACTGTTGCGACAGAAATACTGTTAAAAGCTTAAAACTGTGTGGTGTTTCGTAGTTGTTAATTCTTAAAGCTAATCTTTCCATCAAAAGAATTGTTTGGTCAACAAACGAGACTGACATGGGGTTACCACGGCAAATCCCTCGGATAGCATCCTTGGGTTTCGTATAGAGGGAGAAGTTGGCGCGCTGGTAGTGTCGGACGGCTGATAAGCGAGGATTTACCCAGGTTCGGCCCCTCATTGTGAGGTAAAGACCTACGTCCTTCTTGTCTGATTATATTCATGGTGGCGATTACAAGGTGGCCACGATGGCGATGGTGGTAGAGGTTGGGTCTCATCTATGTTGTCGCCGGTGGCGGGTGTGGTGTGTCCCGTATCCCCCTAAAGGGTGCCCCTACCTTGCTTTATATATGCAGCCAGGTAGAGTTACATGAATTGTCTTGTACTCCAAGTCGTGGCTTCTTGGGCTTCGTTTGGGCCTCCGGGTGGGTCTTTGGCTGGGCCGCATCGGGTACGCCAATGGTGGGGTGCCCGGAGGGTATGCCCACGTCAGTAGCCCCCGAGTGTCTGGTCGATTCGAAGAATCAGGCAGAGACTCCGAACAGCATGTCGAGTAGGCGTAGTCGATGCGTCTGGTATGTTGATGACTCGCGACTGTAATATAGTCAATTCTCGTCGGGTGCGCGACCAGCGCTCCCGATGGGAGTAGCCCCCGAGGCTATGTTCAACTATTTATAGTTGGGCACAGGCTCAATTTGCCTTGCTTTTTGTCGTAGTCGAGCACGTCACGAGTGCGCTCCCGATGGGAGTGTAGGACTCGAAGAGTCTGGCAGGGACTCACATTTGAATGTGTTTCTTGGTGCAGCTTACAGTTTTGGATAATATGTTTCGTACCCGTTTCGCAGGGCGCTTTTGCGTGGGATGCTTGGCGTGGCAGGCCTGGTTCACTCGACAGTATCGGGACCAGTTAAGTGCTTTTGGGCACAAACTCTACCAGCCTACGTCAGACTCGAGTCTCCAAGCTCGAGTCCGGAAGCTAGACCATTCGACTCAGGCCATATTTGAGGTCTCACAGAGTCGAACTGAGCTTTTAAGGGTACCCGACGCGTCCGTCGCGATTTTCATCACGCCTGTTGGCGCGGCACAGTTGTCAGGTACCTCAGCTATTGCTGTTGGTCCCGGCCCCTACACGACGAATCCGTGGGTCTTACCTTTGCACGGTAAATGCAGCATCCGAGGGTCAATTGTATCTGATTCATCTCGGGTATTTTCTTTGTTTGCTCGGGTTAGACTGGAGTCAATAACCTCTCGAGTGCCTTTTAGTCTTTTTGTTATCATGTGTCGCTGACCCGATGTAATATCGGGTGCGCTGAGCTGATGAGTTGTTAGGCATGTACAGCGTAGCCCTCGAGTATCGGGTGCCGCTGAGGCGATGTTGTATCGGGTGCCGCTGAGGGACTTGACGCGGCGGAAGGAGTCAACGCGGCGGAGTAGATGCGAGGGACTCGACACTGCGGACAGGATCAACGCGGTGGACGGAGTCGACGGGCGACTGCAACGTTCAGACCCCGAGCCTATCTTGTCGAGCCGGCGAGGCAGAGTCGCTTGTTGTTGTTGTTGTCGAAACCTCAGCCCCCGAGGGTACGTAATACCCTTCTAGGAAGCGGGCTCTTTGCGAAGTGGATGTAGTTGACTCGACGCGGCGGACAGAGTCGACGCGGCGGAGTGGATGTTACGTTGAAGGAGTCGAAGCTTGGCTATACCGGGGCGACAGTGTCCAGCCCCCCGAGTCCGACTTTCTCGAATCGGCGGGTAGTACATCTGCAATAACTTAAAGGAAAGAATCTTTGTACCATGTGTGGCGCAGCCCCCGAGTGTCGGGTGCGGCCGAAGCAGGTTATATAATTGACTGGAGAATTTAAATATGAAAGCAACTTAGCTGTTTTTGATGCGTAGGCTGCGTTACGGCGATTAGGCCGTAACGGCGCGTCGTTGACGTCGCGATGTCGAGGAAGAAACCTTCCAGGGCGGCGAGTCTCGGCGACCCAGTTGTCGGAGTAGTGTAGCGGCGAGTCGGACGCGACAGCAAATAGGCCGCAACGCGACGACGGGTTAGCCGTGACAAGTTGGCCACGATGAGGACGTTGGCGGCCACGGCCGCGGCCGGCCAAGTTGCGTACGGCGGACACACAGCAGATTCTTTGGTTTCTGTGCGGCTTGAGATTTTCTTCTGTACGGTGATCTCAGTAAAATCTGCGAATATCATAGCGTAGGTGGAAGTAAAAGATTCCTAGGGAGAAACTAATCTACGCATAGCAACCAAATAGAATAATAGGACCTGATTTTTTGTTGCTCAGCGCCGTGATTCGAGATCATACAGACTCCACGTGAAGGATTCAAGAAATAGCCAGATCTTGAAGCTTGTGCGCGTCGTATATGCGCACATATGCGTAGCATGGCCTTGCTGCTTCTTTGCATCGGATCAGAACTTGTCGACTCGTCGGCTTCCCGTATGCGTGCGGCCAGGGTAAGAGTTTACGCCGGGCTGCAGCTGCACCACTGCCAGCTGATGGACAGCAGGGGACATGCCTTGATCCGGTCGTGTATCAGTAGTGGCGGCCATAGCTTAGTCAACGAGATTTGATGTACGTGGCAAGGCATGGAACGCCGCCACACGCGAGCATACGAGCAGAACACCGCCGACAGATTGGTTCGCGGGAGCATATGCATGGAGCGCCGCTGTCGTTTGTTGATGATCCTGATTGGGACGAAGTGGATGATCTGATAGATCGGATCGGCCGCGTGTGTGGGCGGTGGTGATGTCGAGCCCATAGCGCTGATCCGTGGTGGCGAGTCCCCGCCGTTGTTGTTGAAGATGGGAGCCGCCGACATCGTGATCCAGCACTCGTTCTTCCCACAGACGGCGCCAATTGACGTGGGGTTACCACGGTAAATTCCTCAGATAGCATCCTTGGGTTTCGTATAGAGGGAGAAGTTGGCGCGCTGGTAGTGTCGGACAGCTGACAAGCGAGGATTTACCCAGGTTCGGCCCCTCATTATGAGGTAAGACCTACGTCCTGCTTGTCTGATTATATTCATGATGTAACATCCCAAATTTTGGAATGTTTTAAAAGTCACAAAAATTTAAAACTTTTATTAATAATTAAATAAAGTCTCCAAAAATCAAGAAAAGCTTTTATAGGAGATTGTTTTGACATCTTCAAAGTTATATTTTAAATTAAATATTCCTTTATCTTCCAATCTCAACTTTAAAGTTTTGGAAATGAAATATTTAAATGGGTTATCCAAATAGTACTTTCCACTTTGGATATTTGGTTTTCCAATAAATATTATGGGGATATTATAAACCCTAAATCATTTATGAAAATGATTTAAATACTTTTTCAAGCTATATTTTATAAAATGTATTATCTTAAATTATTTTAATATGAAAATGAGTTATCATTTTGAATGATATTACTCATATTATTCTTTGGTTTTATTTAAATATTTTGTGATATTTATAAACCCTAATTTGGAAAACCCCCAAATAGCCATATAAGACAAATTTGACCAAAAGGGTATTATGGTAATTGGTTTTGACAAAAAAATAGTTCCTAAATGTCTATTTTGAATATTTGGATTTTTTACAAAATTTTACAAATTTATTTGATTTGATTTGGAGGCCTAATTAAAAAAATTATAAAAGAAAACAGAAAAAGAAAAAGAGAAGGAAAAGAAAAAAAAACGATCCCAACTGGGCCGACCCAGCCCAGCAAGGCCGACTGGTCCAAGCAAGCCAGACCAGCCCGACCGAGCCGCTCGTCTTCCTCCTCGAGCGTACATAAAGTGTACGTTACACATCCATGACCGCCACCTCTTCCCCTCCTCCTCCAGAGCATTCTATGCATCAAAACAATTTTCCACCAACACGAAACTTACTCCCCACTCAGCAATTATTTCATTCAGGGAATTTATTTTCCACTTGGTTGCCGAAATAATCCGGATCGGTTCGGTGAACCGAATGTCATTCGTTGGCATGTCCCTTCCGATCTCGCTTCTCAGGGCATATAAATAGAAATCGAGTGCGTCACATTGAGCCATTTGCTCTCCTCCACCACTTTCGTTCTCGAACTTTCTCCCGAGGAGCTCTGTATCTCCCGTACCAACCACGTCAACTTTAGCCCCCAAACCGAGTTCAAACATCAGATCTTGTCATACACGGAGACCCTCTCGCGAATTCCTCGTACCAGAAGACTCCACTCATCGAGTCAAACCTCCAGGACATGGTGATGCATCATTCCATTGACGTTGGTCACGCCTCAACCGAAGCCCGAGCAACATCGTCGCCGCAGCCAAGATTCTGACGAGGTGAGACCTCGCCATGCTTCACGATGATGTCCTGCGTGATCTACGTGTCCTCCTTCACTCTCCCTAATTTTTCCAAATTTTTCCCGCAGCACAACCATGGAGAACGAGGTCAACCGATCTCACCGGTGACCGACATCGCCGCAGTTCTTCTCCTCTTCCGCCGAGGCTAGTAACCTCTTGAGCCCGAGACCTTGTCGTGTCTCCTTCCCGTATTCACACGAACCTCCTGGACACGACTCCGCACCTCGAGAGACACCGAGAAGACGAACGCAACATCGACCACTTCGTTTACCCCGCATCACATTGACACCGTTCTCCTCGACACCGACAATTTTCGTTTCTTTCGGTGAGCCTCCCATACATGTTCTAATCTTACCTATATCTTATTCCCAATATATTAGATCAGACCACCCTATTATGCCCAAACATAATAATTTTGGCCATACAAATTTTCCCAAGTGTCAAAACCTTTTTATTTTCGGTTTTGTCTTTGGACAGATTTTGGTCAACCTTAGAAATTCCATATCAAATCAACCGTAACTCCGTTTTCGATGTTTTTGTAGTCTATGGTTTCGTATGAACGTGTAGAATACAGTAGTATAAGAAAAACGTGTATTTTAGTCGTGCACTAACTTGTTATTTGCAGAATGGTTATCAACTTGTTTAGGCTATAAAATGAGTTTTACAAATCCTTTTTGAGTGAACCGAATTGCTAAAATCTTGTTTAGATGTCCTCTGTCCAGTAGCAATGTTTACCAAAATTTATAAAATGTTTTTATGCAGAAACTTTAGAATTTGTGTTTTTACCTTTATTTGAGTGTTTTGGAATTATTCCTATTAAGTAAACTATTAAAAATTGTTTTGTGGCATCATGCATATGCTACATAACAGAAAACTAACTAGATGTATTATTGTTAATATTGTTGTGTGTTAGATTGCATTTCATGCATTCATATATGTTTGTATTGCCTTATTTGTGATTGTCGTATTGTTGTTTATTGTTGTTTGCTTATATTATTTAGATTGAACGGAGTGCTCCAAGTTACGTTGAAAAGAGAGTGTGAGAAACGACAAGTTTTTCAAAGGCAAGTGATGCTCCTGCATAAATTACCTATTATTTCTCCTATATGCATTTTAGTGTTTTATTTTAGTAAAGCATGATAGGTGTTATTAGTATTGCTATGCTAGACCTGTTTAGTATTACTCCAAATATTCCTAAGTGTCTAGTACCTATATGATAACTTAGTAGAAGTATTGAAATGCTATGCTATGTGTTTTGTTATGAAAAGCTAATTTCTACTAAGTTAAACAACTACTTGGGTGGCAATTGATTTTGCTCTATTGGTGGTACAAAGTTGAGTGGCTGCTCAGGGCCATTTCCATGGTTATACCTGAGTATGTGCACTTGTGAACGGCCACCCAGGAACAAAGAGATTTAAGTCGCTCCAAGTTTAGATTGCTTCCAGTGCAGCCACTTGGTACTATGGCTCTGCCTTGACTAAGTAAGTTCTAGGAACCTGATTCCGGCAGTTCTCAGCGGATGAATGTCTTGTATGGGACTGCCTGACGAACAGGGGACTGGTTCCCAAAGGTCTCGTCTTCATCTTCACCTTTCCTTTTCACTTCAAGAAGGTCAAGGACAGAATGGGTTGATGAAGTCTTGTGGTGAAAGTGCACAACCTCTCGAGAGTGTCAAACTATGATCATAGCCGTGTCCCCGGTTACGGACATTTCTGAGCAGCTGAACAAGGATGTCAACTGAAGATCTCAACATTCCAATTTCTCTAAGTTAAAACTTGATGGGTCAACAAGAGTAGTTGAGACGGTGGTTTTCATGCCATGAAAGTCTCGTATAGTTGAAAAGAAGTTTTACAAAGAGTTAGGAAAAAGTTGGCTTTCTGCAAAATAGCCTTCAACTCCACCAGCCAAATATGCATATAGATACTAGGAGTCTGCCATTATGAGTCCACAAGTATCACTTGCCAGATCCATTCTAATGGTTCTGACCAATTTTTTGGCTGTAACCTACGTGTTGCAGGTTTTCTGACGACGAGTAAGGAAACGAATAAGGGTTTCGAGTCTGCAACCAACATGTTTGCCAGTGGCACATGAAGATGATGAGGCTCCATGCTATTTTAAGTTTTCCGCTGCTGAACTTTGTAACATGCTAGCCTTTGGCTATGCAATTTGTAATGTTTTATTCTTCTGGATCATCGATGTAATAGATACTTGACACAATTGCATGATATTACATCTTGAACTGTGGTGCTAGCTATTCGATCCAGGGACTAGCACAATAACACAGGGATCTTGGCCAATTTTAAAAAGGCAAGGTCGCTACACATGGTGGCGATTACAAGGTGGCCACGATGGCGATGGTGGTAGAGGTTGGATCTCATCTATGTTGTCGCCGGTGGTGCGTGTGGTGTGTCCCGTATCCCCCTAAAGGGTGCCCCTACCTTGCTTTATATATGCAGCCAGGTAGGGTTACATGAGTCGTCTTGTACTCCAAGTCGTGGCTTCTTGGGCTTCGTTTGGGCCTCCGGGTGGGTCTTCGGCTGGGCCGCATCGGGTACGCCAATGGTGGGGTGCCCGGAGGGTATGCCCACATCAGAGACAGTGTGGAGTGTTTATGGTTATGATTGACTAATGACTTATGTTACTCTGTTACCGGTTAATGTTAGATGTTTACTTCAAATACCTCTTTTGCTAAGCCCAAAAATTCGTATTGAGTGTAGAGTTCACTCGTGCATCCAAATCCGAAAGCCAAACTATCTTGCCAGCTGAGTACACCATATCTACCTATGCATGGTATTTATTGTCATTGCAAGTAAATTTGTCATGTGCTATCTTTAAAATATTCAAAATACTCCTTTTTGTGACTTTGTTTGTAATCTCATAAGAAAGCAGTAGAGAGCTAGATATAACTTGTGACAAGCAAGGTCATTCCCCCCCCCCCCCCTTCACCCAGTGTCGATGGTTTACGTCTTCACTTGAATCAACCCGAGAGCAGCTTAACCAAAATATAAATACAACTCACCATTCTCCTCCGTGCAATAAAAATCTGAGAAATCATCTCTAAACATTGGACAGTGGTGAAACCAAGAAGAAAGAGGAATGTACTCGTTCCTCTAAAACCAACTGCTCTCACAAGTCTAAAAGTCTTGCTTGTTATGGAGGACATGATAGCTTCTCTGTTGTGAAATCGTTGACGAAGGGATGCATCTCTCAAAATTGTTTTACTTCTGTTTTATAAAAATAAAAAGCTCTAGCACATGACTAATCTCTGCTTCCCTCTGCGAAGGGCCTTTCTTTTACTTTTAATGTTGATTCAGTTTTCCTTTTCCTTCTATCTCTACCAGAGCAAACATCTAGCATTGACTCTGGATATCATTGATCATATTGCATCGTCAGATTAAACATGAACCTTTATATTGACTTTACCGTTGGAAGTTGAAGCTTTTTGTTAATACTTACATCTTCCTTGTGTTGATTCTCAAACACTTTTGTTGTGGAACTATTACCTTTGAGAATTAGTCAAATATGTGTGTCATACTGCTTTCGTGTCTTTAACGTACTATTTATGAAAGGTTTTGCTTGAATGATTCAACTTGGTTACTCATTGCTTTCTTACTATCAATTATAGACAATTGTTCTGTATCACTTCATTCACGTCCTATGCTTTACATTACTATCTTGATCATGATTGTGTTGGTTGCATGTGTCATTAAAAATTATTTTGTTAAGCTTGGGATGCTGATACGTGTCAAATGTATCTATAATTTTTGATTTTCCATGCATGTTTTATATCAAATGCCACATGTGTTTATTATAGTTTTATATCATTTTATGAATTTATTGTACTAACCTATTAATAGTGGCAAAAGTGCATAATTTTCTTGTTTTACACTTTGATGTGTAGGAATTACTTAGAAATTGACAAGAGTGCAAAAGTGAAAACTTGTTGGAGTTGAATTGGACTTTCCTGAAATATGTGTAAAAACTATTTTCGAAGATATCCCTGTACCGACCCGAAGACGACGTCAAATCGAAAAAGCTTGGTCGCGAAAGTTGTGGAGAATTTTCCGCCGATCGTTTTAGACCTAAAATTCGACCCAATCCGAGTCCGGACAGCCGAGATATCCCCATTTTACTGAAGCTCAGAAATCTGGTGACGGGAATTCAGGAATCTTTATAAAGAGAGGAAACCTAAGTCACAAGCCACCACGAATTTTCCTCCTCGAAGGCAACCGCCGTGAGGTGGAAACCCTCCTCCATACCAGCACCATCTCCAAGCTTGAAGGGGGGGGCCAAGGGCCGCCGCCGCCGGCCACCGTCGCCGCCGGGCTGCTGCCGCCGCCGCCACCAAGGGTTGCCGCCGCCACCACGGGTTGCTGCCGCCGCCGGGCTGCTGCCAAGGCCGGGCGGCCACCGCCTCTCCGGGCTGCTGCCCCCAAGGGCCGCCGCCGTCGCCGTCGCCGTCTCCTTTCCAGGTTGTACCTCTCCATCAAACCCTCACTCGCCATGGCCATGCGTTAGTAGCCCTCACCGGGGCTGAGGCTTATACAAGTAGATATGTGGTTATCTCTCTCTCTCATGATGTGATTTTCGTTGTGATCATGAGTTTTATTAATATAGTTGAATACATGATGTTTCCCTATGTGTAATGGATATGATGTTGCTCAAGTGGTGTTATCTAGTATAATTTACGGAGTCACCGTTGTGATCACGGTACCACGGTGACAGTGAGGGTGCCATGTGTGGCTCTATGCATCATGATTAGACCGATCTTCATCATGAGTTTGTTCTTTATTATTGTTGTATTGATAGATCATGAGGTTTCTTGATGCTTGTGTTATTAAAGAAACAGACTATTCAAGAAATAGGTTGTGCTGTTTGTTAGTACTATCTTTGGATGCGGATAGTGATAGCATGAAGTGTCCATAGATGTGGAATATGAACTTTAAGGTGTGCTTTTCGTAGCCCTACGCAATTCTCATCCTATTTGATCCACGAAAGAATGATCTCCGAGTAACGTCTACCATGCATGTGTTTTTGTGGGAACTATCATGTGTTTAATTATGTTAATGATGTTGAGAGTAGTCACTAGTGAAAATATGAAGCCTAGGCCTTGTTTCCAAGCATTGATACATCATTTTTAGTCACTTTTGTCACTTGTTTGCTTGCTGCCATTTTTATTACAGAATTACAAAATCACCTTTTACCATCTATATCACTTGCATTTTACTATCTTTTCACCGAACTAGTGCACCTATACAATTAGCCATTGTATTAGGTGTGTTGGGGACAGAAGAGACTTCTTGTATCTTAATTGCAGGGTTGCTTGAGAGAGGATACATTCACCTTACACCTCCCTGAGATCGATAAACCTTGGGTTACTCACTTAAGGGAAATTTGCTGTTGTCCTACAAACCTCTGCGCTCGGAGGCCCAACAAGTATACAAGAATAGAAGCGTGTAGTAGACATCACCCCACAATCTCCAGCACGACCCCGGGATGTCTAGGCCCCTTCACCGCGCCATTGGCCGAGCCCTCCAATTTCGACCGATAACCACCGCGCGGCCATCTCCTCCCTGGCAAGGTTGCCGACCCCGTGCGAATCCACGGCCAGGCCGCCGCCCCGCGCGCCGTCTGTGCAAGGGGGGCACTGACAAACTCCTCCCGTGCGCTGAACTTGTCGCCGGGATCCCAGGCTTGTCGCCCCTGCCGGCAAACCGCGTTGCTCTCCCGGATGCCCTCCCACCCTACCTCGTTCCTGAAGGGGTCGCAGCATAGAAAACAAAAAAATTTCTACGCAACAAACGGAATAAACCCCGAGGATATAGATCTACTCGATGAAGATAGCGAAGGTGAGATCCAATCTCTTACCCTTGAAAATCGAACAAACGCATTTTGTCGGTGCAGGGGTTGGCTAGTCGATCCCCGCAACTAGACTCGTCTAGTCGCGAGGAGATGTATTATCCTCGAGATCCAATCCAATGAAGCGCTGCAACGGGCAGCACCTCCGCGGTATCCACATGTACAGCTCGATGAAGACGTCCACTCCTTGATCCCGCAAGCGAGGTAGACGTGGCCTTGATGATCTCAGCAACACGACGGTTTGGTGATGATGATGACGATCTCCACGAGCAGGGCTTCGCCAAGACAAGGAAGAGGAGAGGGAGAGGAGGAGGTGGCGCAGCCCCTAGGGCTAGGAGGTGCGGCGGCTATGGAGGGAGTGGTGATGGCGACAGCCCTCTGGGAGAGGGGTGGCGCGGCTAGGGTTTAAGGTGGAGGAGGTGGTGCGGCTTGGGGTGCTTGGGGCGGTAGCCTATGGGTGTGCCGCAACCCACCCCTCTTCCCCTTAAATAGGTGGCCGGCTAGGGTTAGGGTAGGGGCCGGCCGGCCCCCTTTGCCTTGGCCCCCAAGTCGAGTCCCAAGTGGACTCGGGCTTGGGCCTTTCCTAAAGGAAAAAGGGCCTAACTCCTAGTCCAACTAGGAGTAGGACTCCTCCCCTTTGCCTTAGCCGAAATGGCCCATGTCGGCCTAGGTGGTGCGGCACACCCATGTGGTGGCTGCACCCCCTTTGTCCATGTGGGCCTCCATACAATATGTGGGTCCCACTTCTAGACCCCTCTAGAACATTCCGGAACCTTCCGGTACCCTATAGAAATTTCCCGAAACTTTTCCGATACCTCCGGAAACCACTTTCCTTATATGAATCTTATTCCCCGGACTCCTCCGGAACTCCTCGTGACGTCCGGGATCCCATCCGAGACTTCGAATCACCATTCGTCCGTTTCATCATTTAATTCATCGCAAAACCTAATTTCATCGGAGCGTTAAGTGTGTGACCCTACGGGTTCGGGAATGCATAGACATGATCATATCAATAATTAATAGCGGGACCGGGATGTCCATATTAATTCTTATACACTCAACGAAACTCTTTTCTCGATTGAACCACGATGCCGGAGATTCAATTAATCTCATATACGATTCCCTTTGTCTCACGATATTCTACTTGCCCGAGATTTAATCGTTGACATCCCCATGTCTAGTTTAATCTCGTTACCGGGGAAGTTCTCTTTACTCGTCCATAATATAGGATCCCGGTGATTACATCCTAACCACATGTCTGCAGACTTTTGATGCTATATTACCGAGAAGGCCTGGAGATATCTTCTCCGTCACATGGAGGGACAAATCCCACTCTTGATTCATATCACCCAACAACCCACCGTCGGAGATACCTGAAAGCCACCTTTATAATCACCCAGTTACGAAGTGACGTTTGATGGCCACAAAGTATTCCTCCGGTGAACGGGAGTGATATAATCTCATGGTCTAAGGAAACTATACTTGGCATATTAAAAGTGTTGACAACAAAACTTTTGTGACACGATTAATTGTAACTCTTTATTATTTGGGTCATGTCCATCAAGTCATTCACCCAATGACGTGACTCCGTTATCAAGTGACTATAACAAGTCCATAATTAGGAAACTCTAACAATCTCTTGATCAACGAACTAGTCCTGTAGAGGCTCACTAGGAACTCCTGGTGTTTATATTCCACACATGTATTATGTTTCCATTTAATACAATTATAGCATAGATTATAAACTATTATCATAAACATGAATATGCTAATAAACCATTTTATTATTGCCTCTAGGGCATATTCCCAACAGTCTCCCACTTGCACTAGAGTCAATAATCTAGTTTACATTTTTCTCGATCTAACACTCATAGAGTCTCACTCATGAAGTCTCAGTGCTTGATCATGTTTGCATGTGGAAGAGGTTATGTCCGTGCTTTGTACTATACAGCTCTTTATGTCCTTTGCAAAATTGTAACTGTCACCTAATTTGACATTACTTTATCATCACATCATAAACTTCCTATCATCCCATGATAAAACTCATTATCATATAATGTATATAATATGTTTGGTTATAGAGTGAGATGTTTGTATCCCTTTACGCCTACATGACGTATGATCAGTCAAAAGGACTTTCACATAGCATGTGCATCCGGAACTCACTCAATCTTGAAACAACCTTTCTCAAACCAAAATATTATATCTTATTTTAATCCTTGAATTAATCATATACACCTATATGTTGTAGACTTAACAAATCGATAGTGTACAATGTCACTTCGATACTTCTGATCATGCTTTCGCTACGCTTCTGATTTTAAAAGATCTCCAATTTAGTTTGGCTTTATGAATTCAACCAAGTCTACCGCTTTCTAAATTCATCTCAATTTCATGAAAAATGACTCCTCATTTAACATGTTCTTCCAACTAAGAACTTGGGTCACATATCGTCAAATACAAACACATGGTTCTTATATGCTTAGACCTATGAACCATTCATAGTGAATACCAACATATCCTCCAACCATCAATTTTGTACTGAGTTATCAACTCAATGTTTCACCTATTCCTTACAAAGAGATGAACCATTCTTCTCTTGTTTTATTTTGAACTCCTTCAAAACATGTTTAGGTTAAACATCCTGACTTTAATGTTTATCAAACATATCTATCCACCATAGATACATCCATCTCCATGGATATTTGACATTCAAACTAACTTCACAAGTTATGCATTGGTCCATGACAATGTTTACAACATTTATCAAATCTCCATTTCATTCAAACAAGATGTTGTAAACTCCCACTCAAATATCCACCATACACATATTAAATTGCGAAACCACTTTGGCTCCCACTCAGAAATATGTTATCTCTATATTTGACCATGATTAAACAACTCCCACTCAAACATATGTCTCCACATATATGGAAAAAAGTTTCTGCTCTAACTTAATATATGTCACCACATATGTTAATTAGATCCCACTCAGTTTCTTATGCACTTTCTCCATACTTTGGACTCCTCCAAAATTCTCAATTAACCATTAAAATCGAGAACTCACATATGAAATACTAGTACTCTGCTAGCATCAATCCTCTTGACTTTAAGCACAACTACACCATGTAGTTAACAACATTAAATCTGTTTAAAGAGATTTACCTCTTGTGCTTCCCTTCAGCAAGTTTTATTTATTCCTTCCAAACCCTTTTGAAGAATAAATATGTGAAACATTGTTTTCACAAAATCAAGCAACAATTACTCTGTGATTTAAACTTAACATAGGATGACTCTAAGTCACTTTCGTATTTTAAAGTTTCTATTTCTTCCTTTTGTAGTTTCGCAGGTATGTCTTGTTTCTCAAACGTGACAAGTAAATCTTGAATATTATTTGCAACTTTGACAAATTTCATATTCTTGAATCCCACTTCTCTTTAGACAAGCTAAACGAAAATTTCAATGATCACCATCATTAAATTCTTTTATGTGTCAAGTTTTAACCAACACGGCACTTTACACACGTGCCACTTGATACATAAACATACAATGTTTTAGCTTTCTCAATTTATTCCAACAATTCTTTTATCCATGAAACCATTTCACGATAACACCACTAAAATACTTAACACAACCAAGCAAATTTGGCTTGTCCCTTTTAGTCTCATATTGTGGAATCTCTATTCATAGTCTCATATGAATATACTACAAAACTCCATTTGCTATAGTTTCTAATTATCCCATAATTACTGAAACCACTATTTCACATAACTCATATGCGAAATGCAAATCATTAAATCCTTTATTTAAATACAGAGTGTTATCAAAAATAAATCTAAATGATTACAAATAAAACCTTAAATTTAAATCCCATTTCTATGACCACATAATATCAAAATATAATGTGACTACAATACTTTAGGGCGCATCAAAACACTTTTGAATAAACTCTAAATATTGCAATTTGTGATAACACTTGTCACAAGTCTGCATACTAAACAATAACTCAAATATTTCGTCTCTTTTGATCAAATCGAAAAGACTCAATTATCTTGTTAAATTAATATCCTTTACTTCCATGGTCTCATCATAACTTGAATAAATACACCTATTTACTCATTCATGAAGAAGCACACAAAATAACGATGTTTCTTATTCACTGAATAATTCAACCAACACTTGTGTTTATTTTCCAGCTACTCATGGCATTTTCAGAAAATGGCATTTTTAATCATACTACTTAGTGATGTGCATCCAGATGCTCCTCAACACTATAGCACAATTAAAACAAACCTCATCATCAAGTATTGGATATTTTAGCATGTTTCATGTTTTATAAATGTTTAACTAATTATCATTTAAATCAAACAAAGGACAATAATCTCATAATCGAAACGTGATCACCAAAAAGGATTACTCATGAAAATAGAACAACCACTTGTCTTTAACATGAATGACCGTCTCACAAATCGAGTCACACTAATTTAAAGATCACACTTAATTCGATTATAAAACTCATTCAAATCCTCTAATTTAAAACGATAAATATAGAAGTAGAATGTCGCCAGCATCAACTCCTTGATTGCCTTCTTTCTGCGAAATCCACTCAGTCCCTCCATGCACTTCTCAAACGGCGGGCCCTGTTTTCACAAAACAGCACAAGTATCAAATACTTAGCTCACCACAAGTGTAAATGGGACATTAAACATTTATAACTTGTATATAAAAATATACCTTCTACATTGACTACTTCTCCTGCTATGGGCTCTACTTTGACATGACGCAGCCGAGACACAAACTCTCAGAAGGTGATCAAATCTCCTTTCATGACATAGTCTCTGACATAATTCTCGAAGCTGGGAGGAAGCGAGCGCAACACCCCATCTATCGCCAATTTGTCAGTCATCTCGTAGTTCCAAACATCCACCAGAGTATAATACAGCCTATGCATCTTACTCAGGTGTTGTTCCAAGCAAGTGTTTTCTTCCATCTTAGTTGAAAGAAATTCATCCAGAACCTCGAACCTTGCAACTCTAACTTGCGCTATGAACCTACTCTTAAGCTCATTGACAATCTCCATTGCGCTCAAGTTCTCAAATTGGTTGCCAAGGTTTATGTTCATGAAGGTGCGCACCAACCACTGGACTTTCAAGTAGATGGTCTGCTGCTCGTTCCATTCCATGTACCCTTCATAGTCTGCAGTAACATCCGGGCATTCCTCTAAAGGTTCATCTATCACGTAGAGCTCATGATTTTCATAAAGTGTTTCTCTCAGACGCATGAACCAAGTAGCAAAGTTTGCCCCATCCATCACTACAAGAAATCTGGTCTATTGCCACGAAATCTATCGCTACGTCTATTTTTCGTTGCAATATAATCCAATGTTACCACAAAATCTCCGGTTGTGGTAATAGGTCGGTCATATTGCCATGACTATTTTAGGTCGCGATAAATTATCATTTTGTTGCGGTAGAGGCCTCCTATTGCAACGAACTACATCGCGGTTGGAATACAATCGCGATTTTGCCACAAAGAAGCTCCGTTGCGCGAGGCAGTCATTTTGTTGCCTTAGAGGCTAGGTATTTCAGCATAATAAGTATTCGTGGTAATATTCAGTCATATATTGCAACATTTGTGTGTTGTTGCGTTAGTTGCAAATATTGTTGCAAAAAATTGTCTAACTATTGCAACCAAATCTTTTCATGTGGCCATACCATACGTTTTTCCCCTCAATTTTTCTCTGCGGTAATAACTATTGTTTACTGCGACAATTTGGGACGCCTCGTAATAGGTTGACCATATTGCAACAATCACCTGCTGCTGCGAAAATGAACAAGTTTTTTGCAACGAGAAAGTTCATTACGTAGCTTAACGGGCCTCCTGGGCCGTGGCCCTTGATTAATATTGCCATTTTCCTAGGACAACAATTCATTACATATTTTTTTTAGATAGAAAGGGCCTCGCCCCGGTTTCATTGAAACTACAACCAGCATACGTATTATTTATCTCTTTTACAGCTCCCCGCCCAGGCCACACTACCACCGGTGAGACACATAGGCCAAAAACACTTTCAACATGTTTTTCTAAGACCAGAGTTCTAGCTTTGCTACCCAGGACTACAAACAACACATTCATTACATAATAATAATCTACTATCTAGCAGGCCTGTTCATTCCCAGTTCTAAATGAAACCCTGAGCTTTTAACAGGCGCATATGCTTCTTGGTCCCAAGTCCAAATGCACCTGGCTGAAGCTTGTCCACAAACACCTTGAAACCATTGAGTGTGGAGCGCCGAATCCAGAACATCACAATAGCACCATACACTAATGGGGCGCCCTTCACTACAGTCATCCAGTTTGAGGTCATGATGGCATGCTTTGTGCCCTTAGCAATCTTCATCTTCACTTCCTCACTCTTCTGGTTTTTGAGAAAGTGGACAACTATGGGTCTTGGATTTGTTGAAAGGTGGCTTCTGAGGTACATGTTGGTGAAGTTTTTGTTGAAATACTGCAAAGAAATGGCAAACAAAATTCTATGTTAAATTGATCTGTCAAATTCTATGCAAAGAAATGGCAAACACAAAAAAAGATAACAAGCTGTGAATTTCTATGTCAAATTGCAGTCACTCTATGTTCAATTGCAAGTCAAGTAATATGATCCAACGGAACTTAGGAAACAAATAGCAAAAGAGAGGAGGTGGAACCACTTACCATTTTGCCTTTGCCCTCAGCAATGTTAGTCCTCTGCATTTTGCAAACATACAGTGGTATCCTTGGTTCCTGTTCAGCATAGATGTTCTTCAGAACTGCAACTTCATCAGGAGCCAATACCACTTGGTTGGCAAACACGCAGAATTCATCCAAGATGTCACCTCCCATAACACCTGGACCTGCATTTCAGCTCAACCATGTGTTAACACAAGTGCAATGTAATTACAAGTACAATGCATTAAGGGAAAATAGTACATCGGATTGTCAGGTCAAAGAATGAATCTTCGGAAGAACAATCACTCTCCGAAGAAGAACCACTCTCTGAAGGATCACTGCCCGGAGAAGGAGAAGAAGAATCACTCTCTGAAGGATCACTTCCCGGAGAAGGAGGGTCACTCTCTGGAGAAAGAGGCTCACTCTTTGGAGAAAGAGGCTCACTATCCGAGGGATCAAGCATGATGAGTGGCACCTCTGTCTCCATTTCCGGCCTAGCAAAACATGAAAGAAAAAAATGCAAACTCATTACAAGTCAACAACTAACTCACCATCCAATAAGGTGCATTGCATTGCATCACATCCTAAAACCTAACCTAATCCAAACCCAAATCAACATCCTCACCATCGGAAACCCTAACCACTAACTCACGATTGGAAAACCTTACCTAATCGATTTCCAAACCGACCTCCACCGACAAGGTCGATGGAGGCCTAGTGATGGAGGCTACGGATGGAGCATAGAGGTGCAGGCAAGGGATTGAGCTTAGGGATGGAGTCTTACCCCGTCCGCATCTCGGAGGATAGTGATGGAGGCGGTCGGAGGCGGCTCGGCGACGGCAGCGGCGGTCGGAGGCGGCTCGGAGGCGGCAGCGGCGGTCGGCGACGGCTGCAGACGGCGATGGCTCCTCCGTCGGTGAGGTCTAGTGCGGCGGTGGGGACGAGTGAGCGACTGGGTGGAGTGTAGAGTGAAGGGGATTGGATTTACACAGGAACGGGACGAGATTTAGTCATTTTGACAAGAAGGGGACAGTAGGCCCCACTATCGGTGTTAACGGCGCGGCACGACAGCCAGTCAAGTGACAGTACTGAAGCACTTACCATTTACTTATGTTGCAACAAGTGACAGTACTGAATAATTAATCAAAAACTCATATAAGACGTAATTTCACTTGTACATATAGCATCGAAATTCATAATTACTAAACACTCATACTTTGGAGAATCTAAACTAAAAATTATATTATTACACGATCATTGAAGCACATAAATGTGTCCCTGATCATGGCAAAACATCTAAGCCAAACAGTGCAGAGACAGCCTACACAAAGAATTCTGGGTCATCATCGACCTCATCTTGTCCGAAAGGAGCAACATGGCCATCATTTACGTAAGCCTCATCATCATCCTCATCATCATCATATTCGACTTGATCTTCGTCAAACTCAACATGTCTTATACTTTCTATGACTGAAACATCAACGCTGGTTCCTTCATCATTGTTTCTGCACCAACTAGTGATCTCGTCAGGTAGTTTGAATTATGGAACTGTAATTCCTGCATCGACGACATCCTGTACATCTGCGTCACCACCGTCATTTCCTTTTGCAGCATCATCACGGTTTGCACCATCTAAAACAGAAGGAACAAACAAATTGCGTGGATTCATTTTAATAGAACTTGCCCAATTAGGGTTCTTCACATCTCTCACGTAGAAAACCTGTTCAGCTTGGATGCCTAGAATGTAAGGGTCTGGCTTGAATCGGTGTATAGTAGTGTCAAGGTCAATAATTCCATATATGTCCTTCTTATACCCCTTACTCTGATTTCTATTGGTAGAAGGCACGTCGAACCAGTCACACTGCAATAGAACAACCTCCTTATCAGGAGGAAAGTCAAGAAATATGATTTTCTTTATCGCCCCATAATAATCAGTACTGCCAGTGCTTTCTTGGACATTGACTACGACGCCACTATTTTGGGTTCTCAAGTCCTCCTCTATATAGGAATTCCGAAAGTAATATCCATTCACTACTGCACGGTTGTACACACGAGCAATGTGATCAGGCCCTTTAGCTAGTGCATACAACAGATTGCTGACCTTCCCATCTTTATGGAGTTGTGTGATCTGTTTCATCGAATATAATATGTATGAGTGTAATGTACATAAATGTTTTTTATTAGGAGGAACATTTGTGAAAATGTTAAAGTAACTTACCCGTCTCTCGAACCAGCCAACAAACTCTTCCTTGTGTTTCTTTTTAGGATTAGGACAATTGTTCCTTGTGAGCTCCTGAATATGTTCCGTTAAGAGAGAAATGATGGTTACTTCATCACCAAAGTATTAATGCATATCATGATATGAAACAAATACATAAGTATCCTTACTCAATCCATGGCTCGGTTTGCTCATAGTTTGTTATTATGTAGTGCCTCATTTGATTAATATCATCCAGAGAGAGTGATTCACAGACAAAACCTTTCTTGGAGTAATCTACTGTACTCATTATGCTAATCCCTGTTGGTGGTTCATCTGTAGCTCCATCTGCATGGCGTTCGGACTGACTTAGTTTTCTAGGCATGCCTTGAACGAATCGACTGCAAAACGTCATGCACTCTTCTAGTATGTACCCCTCTGCAATGGAACCTTCAGGGTGAGCCTTCTTACGCACATATCCCTTCAGCGTACGCAGGTATCGCTCAACCGGATACATCCATCTGTACTGTACAGGCCCTGCCAACCATGCTTCTCGAGCTAGATGAATCGGGAGATGCATCATAATATCAAAGAAAGCTGGTGGATAGATCATCTCGAGCTGACATAGAATTTCTGGAATTTGGTTGCCCAAATTCTCCAAATCTTCATCCCTTAACTCCTTGGAGCATAAATCAGAAAAGAATTTACTCAGCTGAAGCAATGGGATAAGGATATTCTCTGGCAGAAGCTTGCGTAGTGCAAGTTTCTGTAATATAACATGGCATTCATGAGATTTTAGTCCACTAAACTTGCACTGCTCGAGGACCACACATCGCTTAATGTGTGAAGCATAGCCATCAGGCATCCGTATGCTCTGCAGAAACCTGAGGAGCATCATCTTGTCTTCCTTTTTTAAAGCATACAACCCTTTCTTCATCGTGTACTTCTTACCGGCCTGCTTTGCATGCTGATCCTTCCTAATTTTCAAGTCCTCCAAATCAAGATGAGCCTTCGTACCCTCCTTTGATTTCCCATCCATCTCAAGCAAAGTCCCCACAATGTTGTCACAAATATTCTTCTCGATGTGCATAACATCCAAATTGTGCCTAACGAGCAAGTGCCTCCAATATGGGAGCTGGAAAAACACACTTTTCTTCCGCCAGTTGTGCCAGATATCAGTTTCCGGTCGCTTTCTCTTATTTGACCGCCCAAATGGTGCATGCTGAATGCTATCAAGCTGCTCTAGTACTTGTATGCCTGTAAGTGGCTCCGAGGCTTCTCTATGATCTGTCTTGTTGTCGAACATACACTTGTTTCGACGCCATTTGTGGTTTTTCCGCAGAAAACGTCTGTGTCCCATGTAGCAATGCTTTCTACCATACTTGAGCCATTTAAAATATGTGTGCCTGTGGCAATAAGGACATGCTAGCTTGCCTTTTGTGCTCCAACCACTCAGCATTGCGTAAGCCAGGTAGTCATTGATGGTCCACAACAAGCATGCATACAGCCTGAAATTTCGTTTAGTTGCAGCATCATATGTTTCAGCACCATCCTCCCATAGAACTATCAGTTCATCAATCAAAGGCTGCAAGTACACATCAATGTTATTTCCTACTGACTTTGGTCCCAGAATAATCATTGACATTATCCAATTCTGTTGTTTCATACACATCCAGGGTGGCAAGTTATATGGGATCAGAATCACAGGCCATGTAGTGTGTGATATACTCATTAGCCCAAAGGGGTTGAATCCATCCGAAGCAAGGCCAAGCCGAACACTGCGAGCATCCTTTGTGAATTCTTTGTCACAATATTTTTCATCAAGGTGCTTCCAGGCCTTCGAATCAGCAGGATGCCTCATTACGCCATCATCTTTACGTTTCTCCTTATGCCATTTCATATCAGATGACATATCTTCTGTCATGTACAGCCTTTGCAGTCTTTTAACGAGTGGGAAATACCATAGAACTTTCTGTGGCACTGGCTTCTTTGATTTACGGCTCGATGAATCGTCTTTGTCTAAGGTAGGCCTAGATTTCCATCGAGACGCATGACAGACAGGGCATTCTTGGGCATCAGCATGCTCATTACGGAATAGCACACAATCATTAACACATGCGTGTATCTTTATGTAATCCAGACCAAAGTCTTGGATCACCTTCCATACTTGTGGTACATTAGTAGGAATGCAGTGACCCTTTGGCAGCGTGTCGTGTCTTCGATCACGGACACCGGGAGTAAAGGATACCCCCTTTTTCGGTTCGGTATGGGGCGCAGAGGAGGCCGAAGAACTTCTTCCACCCGGGGGCTTCGCTCGGCGCTCGAGATCTACGTGCTAGTAAGCATCACAGAGACACAAGGAGTTTCCCAGGTTCGGGCCGCCCGGAGGCTAACAACCCTACTCCTGCATATCTGGATTGAGAGGTGTATCATGGTGTAGCTTTACAAGGGTGGTTGCGGGTGAGAACCCGGGAGGTGTTGGCTAGAGGTTGAATACAAGCAGATCCTGACCCTGAGGAGATCACCTCTCGCCTAAGCTACTCTGGGACTTGTGCGCTACCTAGCCTAGCCTCCTTCTTTTCTGGACTTGTCCTCCTCTTCCCTTGGGTGCCTCGGTCCTCCTTTTATAGGCTAAGGGGATACCACAGGTGCACCCTTGGGGCCGGAGGGGTTTTGGCGGGAAAACCCCTCCGGGTTATCTTTAGGAGGCGATGTGGCCTCCTCTCGTCCAAGTATTCTTCTCAGAGGGGGAAGGTGAGGCCGCCCACCTTTTCCTGAGAGGGCGGACAGAGGCTGACAGCTTTTCTGCCTCTGCCCCCCTTTGGCGCCTCCATCTTCTTGGCGCCCAAGTCTTCTAGGAGCCTCCGGCTAGAGCTGGCAAGCTTATCCTCTTCGCGCACTGGAGGTTGGTTCCTGAGAATGAGCCTGGCCTCCTACCGGGCGTCGGGTCCCCGGGACCTCCGTGCCTACTTCCGGGTCGAGGGGTGCCCCGGAGGGTCCCCGAGTCCTTGGCCTTGGTTGTCGATGTCGCACTCGTCGGTACGATGTGGGGCACTGCCAGTCTTGAGCCTTGGCCTTGAGTGCCTCCTTGGTGGGCCCATGTGCGATGGACCCACTTTAACCGCATCAGGGGAACCCCATGTTCCACTGTTGCGACAGTAGCCCCCGGGCATAGTGAAAGTGCATGGTTGATCCCATGCATGGTTTTGGTAATTAATGACAATCTCTATGGACTAATATTTGCATTGAGCTATATTTGTAGGTGTCGATTTGCTTGCTTGTCTCCATTTGGTGGAGTCAAGGTCTTGCTTGTTCTCCATGTGTTGGAGTCAAGGTTAAGGGAAGAAGATATGCCTAAGAGGTGCTTCTCCCATCTTGGTGTATGGGGGAGCCACATCTGAATCTTCACCAAGCAAAGCGCAATCAAGAAGATGGTTCGCCTTGAGGAGATGAAGATCATCTCCATCGACCTCAAGAAGATTAATGTGCAAGGCAAAGGTATGATCTTGATAGGGTTTCTATTTTACCGGTCTCATGATGTTTAGTGAGAGACCGGGTTATAGGATAGATAGACGTACTATCAAGAGGGGCTCTCGACCGAGTATCGTGATCGTATCGTCGTAGAAAGCACAAACCTTTGCATCCATGCAATCATCTTCATTGGTTCTTTTTGACTCTTATCGTGGTGTGGTCTTGGTGCTTGTCGTGCATGTTATGACAAGGCTAAGATCACCAAAAACGGTTTGCATTTGTATCTTCGTTTTGCTTCCTCGGTATTGGAGATTTTGCGGGTTCATCCCTTTGGAAGGTTTCACCTTTCAAATCCTTTGAAAAATCTCCTTTGCTAGTTTGTCATTTTCAAAGGTTGCTTTTGTCGTCCTCTTTCCAACAAAATTGGTTTCATGTCATTTGGACTTCAATTGCAAAAGAAACAGTTTTTCGGTTTGCGAAAAAGAGCTTTTATACTTTTCCCATTTGGTGTTATAATATTTTGTTGGACTATGATGTTTCTCTGCATAATCTTGTTGTGCTCATTGTTACGATTCCAACGAGTCCAAGATTATCGAAAACGGAGTTCATTTGCAAAAGTTATGGGTTATGCTTTTCTGTGTGGATCTACCCCGAAGATGGTCCGGAGTCTCCGGTCACACCGGAGTCTCCGGTCCAGAGGACCCGAAGTCTCCAGCCCCTGTTTTTCGCTGCCGAACATCGTTTGTGTGGTGCGCTTCTGGACTCGGTCCGGAGGTCCCCCGGAGGTGGGGCGGAGTCTCCGGCCCCTGTGTTTTTTCTCTGCCGATTCGTTTTATGTGGTGCAGCTCTGTTGAGTGTCCGGAGCATCCCCGGAGGGTGCCCGGAGTCTCTGGCCAGGCCGGAGTCTCCGACCCCAATGACCGGAATCTCCGGCCCTCTACGTGTCCGGCCAGACCGGAGTCTCCGGTCACTTGGTCCGGAGTCTCCGGCCTGAAAAGGCCCCAACGGCTAGTTTTTGGGGGAGGCTATAAAAAGCCTCCTCCCTCCCCAAAACCTGGTTGCTTCTCTTGCTCACTTGCTTTCCTCTCTCCTCCATTGTTGCTAACCTTGTGAGCTTGATTCCTCTCAATCCCTCCAATGATTCTTGCCCAAACTTAGGGATTCAAGAGAGGAGATCTAGATCTACCATTCCACCAATCAAAATCCCCTCTAAGTGAGAGAAACTTGTGGATCTAGATTTTGGGGTGGCTTTGTGTTCATCCCCTTTGTTCTTCCTCTCTTATTCCCCCCAAAGCATTTGTTTCTTGGTTGGAATTTGAGAGTGAAGGACTTGATCACTTTGTGTGTTCTTGCCTCTTGCATTTGTTGCATCGGGTTGCTCTCCCTACGGTGATACATGAAGATCGACGTTGAGAAGCTTGTTACTCTTGGGTGCATTGTGTTCCCAAGAGCTTGTTGCCTCTTGGGTGCATCGTGTACCCTAGACGGTCGGAGGTGCCGCGAAGACTTCGAGTTGTGAAGCTTCGGCATGAATTTGGGAGCCCCCAATTGAGTTGTGGGTGTGTGCCCCAAGAGAAGTTGTAAAGGGCTCCGGAATCCGCCTCGAAGGATTCCGATAGTGGAAGGTGAACCAATCCATTGGGTGAGGTTCATCGGAGAATAGGGTGAGGCCTTTGTGGCATCTTGAGTAGGCCTCTTGTTGCGAGCTCACACCCCTCCAACGAGACGTAGTCCCTTAACAAGGAGGAACTCGGGAATACATCCTCGTCTCCGCGTGCCTCGGTTATTTCTATACCCGAGCTTTACTTATGCAATTTACATTGTGATAGCCTTCGTGCTTGATGTTCATATCTTGCTATCACCTTGTCGCTTAAATTGCTTAGCATAAGTTGTTGGTCCACATAGGTGAGCCTAGTAATTAGGTTGTTGGCCTTTTAATTTAAACACATAGTTTTATTCCGCAATTATCAAGCCCCTAATTAGAAAAAGTTTTAGTCGCCTATTCACCCCCCCTCTAGGCGACATCTGGGCATAATTGGTATTAGAGCCTCGTCTCTCTTGTTTGGCTTTACCGCCTAGAGAGTAAAGTTGTCGTCTAGGGATTTAGTGCACAATGCCTTGTTTAGATTTAATGGCACAAATTTTAATGTTTGGAAAACTCATATGCTTAGTCACTTACGGGTCTTGGACCCCGATATTGAGCGTATCTTAGATATAGGTTTTTCTCCTCCAAATGATTACGAAAGTAAGACTTTAGAGGATGAGAAAAACTTATATCTAGATGCTCTAGCTTCTAATGAGTTTTGCAAATTTGTGAGTGTTGTAGTTTTCGAGTCAATCATGCCTCTCCGGGATGTTCATGAGCTTTGGACCAAGCTACAAGATAAATATGGTTTGTCCAACTCTATTGAGGATGATTGCTCTCCCTCCACCTCCGGCCGTGACGAGCTCTCGTCTTCATCTACTTCACGAAAATGTGGTAAGCCACAATCCAATGTGATGGTGAGTAGTGATAGGCTTTGCAACTTTGATAGTGAGCTCATTATCGATGATAATTTATCTCTATCTTGTTGCAATGCTTCATCTTTGGACCGAAACACACATAGCACTATAAATGATTTACGTGCTAGTGTTGATAGTCCTTGCATATCATCAAAAAATCGCTTGGATAAATCTCTTTATGATATGCTTGCTTTATCTTGTTGCCATGATAAAAATGATTGTGTTCCCTCTAACTCTTGCATGAATAATAATGTAGAGGAAACCCAATTTGCTATGCAACAAGATGTGAACTTGAGTAGTTCAAAAATTAATTATTCTTCTTCATCCACCTCTCATTGTCTTATGGCTAAATATTCTTCTAGTAATGACAATGATGATAATAATAATGATTAAGAAGATGATATGGAAAAAGTTAATGCCCTTCTTCAAAATAAAGGTCTACTGATTCTTAAAGCCCTTCCTAGCAATAAAAGTGCCCAAGCTAACCTCTTTGAAATTATGAGCACTCTTATTGAGCGTGGGGAAACTATTGAGGCCTTGGAAGCAAGCCTTGAAGAAAAGGGTATGATCGAAAGAGATGATGCTATGGAGAAAGCATCGTTAGAAGATGCTCTTGTGGAAGAGCAAGAGACTCATGCTTCTCTTGAGGAGAAACTAGATTCTATCGAGGAGTCTCATAATGAAATAATTGCTAAAATTATTAAAAAACGTGACCATGTTCATGCTAAATATAAAGTCACTAAAAATGAAAATGCTAGATTAAAAGATGAGCTTGCCAAGTTGTCTTCTTCTATCCCTAATGTAAATGATGCTTGTGCTACTAACTCAATTTCTTGTGAAGCATCTACCTTGAAGGAGAATGTTGAGCTAAGGGCTCAACTTGAGTTGCTAACTAGCAAGTATAGGGAGTTAGAAGAAAGTCATAAAAAGCTATCTAGCTCTAATGATGATCTTCTAGCATCCTATGCTAGTCTAAAGTTAGCTCATGAGGCAATCACTACCAAGGTAAAATCTTGTGAGCCTCATGTGGATGATAGCACAACCTTAACCAAAAATTCTATATTGCCATGTTGGTACATCATGTGATGAATTACTTTCTTTGCCTTGTTGCTCTAACAATGATGCATCTACCTCCTCTAGTTCGTGTGTTGTCACTAACCATGTAGAGAAAAGAGGAGAGCTCAAGGCCCAAGCCACTTCTATGAAGAAAGGCTTGGAAAAGCGTCATGAAGGGAAGCGTGCACTTGACAACATGTTGAGTGTGCAACAATCCCCCAATGACAAGAGTGGACTTGGATTCAACTCCAACAACAAGAACAAGTCCAAGGTTGAGAAGAAGAAGAAGGGCCAAGTTCAAGTCAAGAATTCGGCCAAGATCACTTGCTTCAAGTGCAAGGTTGAAGGGCACCACGTTCGGGATTGCCCAATGAAGAAGAAGAAGCCTCTTAGTGAGAAGCAACTAGGGAAGCGGCTTCTTGTTCAATCTCGTGCTCAACCACGAGTTGAACAAAGGCCACCTCCCAAGAGGACTCAAGCCAATGCTCCTCAAGTTGAGGAGCTCATTAAGAAGAAGAAGAAGAAGAAGAGTCGGTGTTGCTACCTTTGCCGTGGCAAAGGTCATTTTGCTTCTTCATGCACTAACGGTACCCCATCCAACCCTATCATAATTGAGGATGATTATTCTCTTGGGAAGGATAGATTTGGCAATGTGTTTGCCAAATATGTGGGAGCTCAAAGTGGTGTCAAGAAAAGCACCATTTGGGTTCCCAAGCCTATTGTGACTAACGTCTTAGGACCCAACTTGGTTGGGGACCAACAAGTTTCAACTTGATCAATAGGTGTTGATGGAGGACATTGGTGACTTGGCTTTCATTTGAAGAATTGAGGGATCTTCATGGTTTTATTTCTCAAGCCAAGTCAATTGTATTATCACATATCTATCTCATATCCAATGCTTCCTCCTTGCGGTAACTTGTATTTAATTCATATACATTGAAAGTTGCTTGCTCCCTTGCATGTGTTAGTTTTGTTCCTAGCATGTGCTTGTATGTGATATGCTACCTTCCTACTTGTCTTGTTACTCAAGGTTATGTAAGATAGTTGTGTATCATGTATGTGTAACTTTGTGTTGAGCTTTATTGAATCTTGTGTGGATTTCATTTGGCTCTTTGAGATATTAATGGACTATCCCGTTTTGGGGGAGTGATGTGCTGTGTGCACCTCACAAACCTAAAAATGTGTTTTCATGAGGCGCACCACCTAGTATTGATATTTCAATATTATCTAGCTACTATGTGGTATGTCATATTCATGAGAAATTCAAATTCTATAATGTCCATTAATTTCTCTAGTTGGTTTTATTTGCCTCTTGTTTAAAAATTAAATGAATTATCACATTATGGGGGAGTAATAAGCTATGTGCATATTACAATCCCAAAAATGTGAACATATGAGGTTTGCCACTTAGATTTATATTATAAATTATCTTTCCTATGTGGCATGTTTGCTCGAACAAGTCCAATTTCCTTTTGGTTATCTTTTGGATCNTTATGTGAGAAACCATTTGTTTCATTTTATTCTAATCATGGCCTTGCCGGTTGGTTTGAATAATTTAAACTATCAACAAACTTTAGTAAGATATGGCGTCCTAATTGTTATCTCTTGCCATATGCTTTTTGTTGTGAAGTTGGTCTTGATCATCATTCCTATATACCACCAAGAAATATCTCCATATACTCCTTGTCTTGACAAGGTGATACTAGTAATTGTGGTGGATTGTGTAGACCATCTTCGCTTTGGCTCTTGCGTTGATTTGCTTATCTATTGCCCCTCCTTGCCTTTTGAATGGATCCTATTTTTCAATTGGTAGTGTTTAGTGTTGTAAATAAAATATGGAGAGTAATGATCCATGTGCGTGCATTTTGTATTCAAATGCAAATATATAAGATAATGCATAAATATTGGGGGAGCATTCCTTTTTATTTAGACACTAACCTATCTATCAATTTTTTATCCTTTCAATTGGCATTTGTTTCTTTATCTTGTGTTGGTACCTTCAATTGGTATTAATTGGAATTTAATATCTTCCCATAGATATTTGTTCCAATTAATATTTATTGTGGGAGTCTTGATACCTTTTTGCCTTATTTTCCTTTACTTGATTTCGGTCAAGTATCACCCTCTTCTTGGTATATTTTCTTCAAGTTGATATTTTTTGTTTTAATTGGTATCTTATTTTCAATTGGTGTCTTTTCAATCATGTGTTGTTTGATTTGATTCCTATTGATATCACACTTCATGTGTTGATGTGTTTTGGAATCAATCATTTGTTGATTTGATTTTTCTCAATCATGTGTTGATTTGGATTTTGATATAATTTGGACAACCTTGTGTGTCACACTTTGGTGTGCTCTCTTCTTGGTTGACTTGGTGTTTTTGTCCAAATTGTATCTCTTGGTTCTAGAAAGTCTTTGCATGCTCGGTTACTAATTTATATTATTTTAGCATGCTTATCTTTCTTGATCCAATATATAGGGGATACTCCACCGAATCCTAAATCGGCTAAGATGTGCATGAAATTCAATTTCATATCTATATGCACATATTTATGTGGAGTGTTTCCTATATATTTTAGTTGATCTAACTACTATGGAACCCAATGAGTTTGGGAACCATTTTGTACTCTAATTTTGTTTTAGGTACAATGGAGATGCATTGGATGCTTGCCTCATTCATAAGGAAGGTGTTCTCACCGTGTGATTGTCGGAGTCAAGCTTTGATGAAAAACCAACTCTCATCATCTTCATCATCAATGCAATCTCGGTAACAAGTATCCATCTCACATACCTTTCTAGTTTCCAACCTTGTGTAGGTTGCCTCTTGGCATGAAATCTCTTATATGCAATTGTTGTGGTTTTGGCCTTTTCCTTCACTTAATATGTCTTTGTGATATGTGTGTGGAATTTGCAAAAACCTTTTCTTCAATTGATATTATTTCCTTGTGATACTTGTTGCCTAACTCAAAGCATCTCCACTATCTCTTGTTCCCTTAGTGATATGTGTGATGCATTTGATATATTTGAAGTTCATTTATATACAATGAGATAAATTTGAGCTATGTGCTATGCTTTTAAGCAACAATCTCGTTTGTATATGTATGACTTCCTTTTGGATACCTTGTTCTCTTTTTCCCGGACCATTTCATATGTGCAAGTTTCTTTGTGGATGTATATCATCAACGATTTGTCTACTTAGAAAACTATACATATGAGAGAGGTCACCTTTTAGTTGGTATCCTATTTCTTTCGAGCCACCTTGTTTTTCACCTATAATTCTTTGGTGGCTCTAAATTTGTCTCATGAGTGCTTGTCTTATTGTTTATTGGTATCTTTGCACACTCATGTTTTTGTTGAGCATGTTGATTTCCATTTGACTAAATGCTCTCACTAGTTTTTGGCATTTTCAATTGGTTTTAGTTTCCAATTGGTATCCCTAAGCTTGTGAACATATTTCTTTAAAAGATCTCCTTTCTCGGTTGGGCCTATCTTATGATGAATTTTTGAAAATTGGTATCTTCTTATGGCTCAACCACATCTTTGGTGCAAGTGCTATGATTTGCTTTTGCATTATGCACTCTTGCACTTGTTGCGTGTTCTAGATAATTTTGGGGAGCGAGGATGCCATATTTGTGCACTCCTCAATAGTTCATGAACATTGAGGAGCTTCTCGGTTTTATTTAGAACTCTCGCTTTGGATCTTTTGATTGCTTTTCTCCTTTGTGGAGATGTTTAAAATGAACTCATTTCTTTGCAATCTTTTGATCCTCAATATAGTTTGATTTCCTCTAATTTTTCGTTAAAAGGGATTGTCATCACCTTTATGGAGGAACTCATATTATATTGGCTCTCTAAATTTTTCTTCCCATTTCGGCAATCGATGCCAATGGGGGAGAAGTTTAGAGGGTTTAAGGGAATTTTGGTTTTATGCTTTTGTTGCATTTGCCCTTAATGCGCTTTGCATCCTTGCTTGTTTGTCTTGCAAGGATGCTTTATTCATTATATAAACCCTCTTAATAAGGGATTGTCATCAATTACCAAAATGGGGAGATTGAAAGTGCATGGTTGCCCCCATGCATGGTTTTGGTAATTAATGACAATCTTTATGGACTAATGTTTGCTTTGAGCCATATTTATAGGTGTGTCCATTTGAGTTGCTTGATCTCCATTTGTTGGAATCAAGGTTAAGGAAGAAGAAGTTTATGGGTTGATCATCACTCAAGGCCAAGTGAAGATATGCCGAAGAGAGCATCGGCCATCTTGGTCTATGGGGGAGCATCAAGTGAATCTTCACCGAAGCGCAATCGAGGAAGGTGGTGTGTCTTGAGGAGTTGAAATCGTCTTCATCGACCTCAAGTGGATTAATGCGTAAGGCAAAGGTATGATCTTGATAAAGTTTCTATTTCACCGGTCTCATATTGTTTAGTGAGAGACCGGACTATAGGATAGTTTACCGTACTATCAAGAGGGGCTCTCGACCGAATATCGTGATCGTATCGCCGTAGAGAGCACAAACTTTTGCATCCATGCAATCATCTTTATTGGTCCTTATTTGTCTCTTTCGTGGTGTGGTCTTGGTGCTTGTTGTGCTTGTCATGACAAAGCCAGTTCACCGAAAACGGTTTTTCATATGCGTCTTCTATTGCGGTTTTCGCTATTGGAGATTTTGCCGGTTCATCCGTGCGGAAGATTTACCTCTTCCATTTCTTTTCAAAATCTCCATTGCTTGTTTGTCATTTTCAAAAGTTGCTTTTGTTGTCCTCTTTCCAACAAAATTGGTTTTACTCAATTCGGACTTCAATTGCAAAAGATCCGGCAATTTCGGTTTGCGAAAAGAGTTTTTATCTTTTCCCATTGGTTTTATTATATTTTCTTGGACTATGATGTTTCTCTGCATAATCTTGTTGTGCTCGTTGTGACGATTCCACGAGTCCAAGATTATCGAAAACGGAGTTCGCGGGTGAAAGATATTGCGGTTTTATTCTCGGTACTTTTTAAAACATAAAAAGAGAAAAGGAAAAAAAAGGGAGAAGGGAGGCCAGACTGGCCGGCTGGGCCGGCCCCAGGCCGGGACAAGGCCGGGACCTTCGGGTCACCTGCTGGCCCAGCACGCATGCCTGACCGGCCCAGGCTGGGACCAGGCCGGCTGGCTCGGGCTGTGCCCCGGCTCAGCATGGTGCCCGGCCGGCCAAGGCCGGTGCCAGGCCAGCTCCCCAGGCTATTTTTCTCTCCTTCAATCTGTTCGTTCGCTGCTTCGACCGGCCTGGCTGGCTGCAGGCTGGCCCCAGGCCGGGCTGCCTGCAGCCATTCTTTGTCCCTATTTTTCTCCTCCAACGGCTCCTTTTTGGAGCCACCTATAAAAGGGTTTTCTTCCCCATTTTTCTCAGAGATCTCATCCCTTGCTCTCTCTCCTCCATTGCCAACATTTTGAGAGCTCGATTCCCTCTAATCCCTCCGATGATTCTTGCCCAAATTTAGGGAAACAAGAGAGGAGATCTAGATCCATCTTTCCACCAAACAAAATCTCCTCTAAGTGAGGGGAACTTGTGGGATCTAGATTTTGGAGTTCTTGGTGTTTCTCCTCTGTTCTTCCTCCTAAATCCCTCCGTAGCATTAGTTGCTTCGGTTGGATTTTGGGGAGAAGAATTTGACCACTTGGTGTGATCTTCCCCTTTTGCATTTGTTGCATCGGGTTGTGCTCCCCACGGTGATTCGTGGGATTGAAGGTTGGGAGCTTGTTACTCTTGGGTCATTGGACCCTAGACGGTGGTGCCGCGAAGACTTCGGCTTGTGAAGCTTCGGCACGCTTTGGGAGCCCCCAATTGAGTTGTGGGTGTGTGCCCCAAAAGTTTTAAGGGCTCCGGAATCCGCCCCGAAGGATTCCGATAGTGGAAGGTGAACCAAACCTTTGGGTGCGGTTCATCGGAGAATAGGGTGAGGCCTTTGTGGCATCTTGAGTAGGCCTTTTGTGGCGAGCTCACACCCCTCCAACGAGACGTACTCCCTTAACAAGGAGGAACTCGGGAATACATCCTCGTCTCCGCGTGCCTCGGTTATCTCTATACCCGAGCTTTTACTTATGCAAATTTACTTTGTGATAGCCATCGTGCTTGAAGTCTATATCTAGCTATCACCTTGTTGCTTGCCTTGTTTAGCATAGGTTGTTGGTGCACATAGGTGAGCCTAGAAATTAGGTTGTTGGCTTGTTAATTTAAACACATAGTTTTATTCCGCAATTATCAAGCCCCTAAATAGAAAAAGTTTTAATCGCCTTTTCACCCCCCCCCTCTAGGCGACATCTCGGGCATAGTTGTTCTTTCATATGGGTGTTTCATGGGGTTACTACTTATAGTTATTAATTGAATTCACATTTCCTGCAATATAGTAATATGAAATGTCTTCATAAGAAAGGTCGTGTGTAAATCGATTTTTATTTTTATTTTGTAATTTGGCTATGTGTCTACCCACTGCAGGAGAAGAGTAGGGATGGTGCACCTGGAAATTATCTTGGCAATAGAATTGGTTGCACTTCAGGTACTGCATATAAATTTTTAACTATATTTGTTCTTTCTAATTACAGTAGAAATGATTTTGCTATACTCTTTGTATCTGAAAAGGAAAGTCTTCAAAACAATAAAGCTAGGAAAAATTGCCGAGTTTGCTCAGTTTTGACATCGTTCTGTCATCATCTAGTTGAGATGTTTGAAATCTAAGTATCTACATGACTAGTACTAAACTAATTTCCCATGATATCTGTCTTATCATCCAATGCTTTGGTCAAAATGGGATGCTTCATTCTATCTTGTATGGTTGTATACTCTTTGAACACAAACTGGAATTATGAACACTCTCTTCCTTTGTTATGTGCTGCTGACCTCCATGTGTTATTTGAACACTTTGGTTAATCTCCTCGGAATTTGTTGTCAATTCTTGCTTATAAGCTATTGGATCCCTCATTGTCTGGCTGTTTGGTGTTGTCTACACGTTCTTATTCTTATTTTTTGCACAGGTGAAGCGTGAAGCCAAATGCGCAGCCGTGAAGCATATCAGCAAAGAGTAGCATATTATGTATTGTAATAGTAGGAAGTAGTAGGCATATCTTTGTTGTAGTAGTGTAAAGATTGTAATAGACTAAATTAGTGTTGTTTTGGATGAATTTCTTGTGCTCTCTGGTCTATTTGAAATATTGGTTGTGTATGTGATATGAATACATGTAAAATGGAAACATGACCAGGGAGGCCACTTATGAAATTGGTTTGATAAATTTCGAAATTTCTGACTTGTGGGACCAATTATGAGGTCAGCATGCCAAGTGGAAACAACCTGACTAGTGGGACCAGCACCAAAAAATTACTGAAAATACAAATTCAATATACTATAAAGGCCATGGCCCAGAAAATAAAAGGCTGATTGTTGGGCTTGGCCCATGTAGCCGACAAAAATTGACAGGGAAAATAAATAAATGGGCTGAATCATTGGGCTCGGTCCATGTAAAGCAACGCATTGGACTGGGCTGATTCTGATCCATGACCTTTTGATTTGGTCACAATTTTGCCACGTCAGATTCGCCACGTAGGATCTGACGTGGACTGGTCGAATAGCCAATGACCAAAATAGTTGGTCATAAAGTTATGACCATTTGATTTGGTCATAACGGTTATGACCATTCCACTAAAAAGGTTGTAAGTGATCATTTAAGACGCTCGGTTTTTTACCTTCTATTTTTGGTCATAAAAGGGTCATAAATGAAAAATAATGACCTTCTAGTGACCAAAATGGAGGGTCGTTAACGAGCATATTTCTTGTAGTGGAAGGGCACCAGTGATACTACGGTAGAGAGTGGCATCAGGAACAGGGTCACCGTCGACCGACAATTTGGAACCAATATCAGCTGGAGTACGACACGGCTGACAATCTGCATGCCTGCTCGAGAAATTAGGTCTAGAAGGTATCGTCGTTGAGAGAGAAAGAGGGTAGTAGGTGTTCGAGAGACAGCAATACCAAGAAAGTGATGAAGTGGTCCTAAATCGGTTGACGTGGGGTTACCACGCCAAATCCCTCGGAGGTCATCCTTGGGTTTAAAGAAGAGGAGAAGATGGTGGTGTTGGTGAATCCGTCGGCTGACAAGCAAGATTTACCCAGGTTCAGGCCCCCGAAGGTAAAAGCCCTACGTCCTGCTTGTCTGGTATTGATTGATGAGATTACAGTAGAGCTACAATGGCGAGATTGAGAGATGCGATCTCGCTAGGGTTCTGGTGGCTAGTTTTTGTGTGTCCCTAGCCGGTAGCCCTCCCAGCCCTTAAATAGTCAGGCTGGGTCCCGGGTATCCTCTACCGACTAGGGTTACATCTCATAACCGACCTTGGTTCTGTCTAGTCTTTGGCTTGTTTCCTTCGGTATGGGCCTTCCTTCCGGCCTTGTTCCGCAGGCCACGATGATGTTTGAACACCGGGTAGCCAAACCGTGGGGCACCCGGAGGGTACACCCACGTCAGTAGCCCCCGAGGACCTGATAGACTTCAAAGAGTCTGACAGGGACTCCACCCTTAGTCAGGTGTTCAAGTAAGGTTGTTTTCAACATTAGATATTATGCTTTGTACCCGTTTCGCAGGGCGCTTTAGTTGTGGGATGCTTGACATGGCAGGCCTGGTGCACTCGACAGTATCGGGACCAGTTAAGTGTTCTTGGGCACAAACTCTACCAGCCTACATCAGACTCGAGTCCCCGGGCTCGCATCTGGAAGCTTGTCCATTCGACTCCGTCCATATTTGAGGTCTTACAGAGTCGAACTGAGCTTATAGGGTACCCAACGCGTCCGTCAGGATTTTCATCACGCCTGTTGGCGCGGCACATTTGTCAGGTACCTTAGCTGTTGCTGTCAGTCCCATCCCTACACGACGAATCGGTGGGACTTACCTTTGCACGGTAAATGCAGCATCCGAGGGTCAGCTGTGTTTGATTCATCTCGGGAATTTTCTTTGTTTTTGCTCGGGTTAGACCGGAGTCGATAACCTTTCCAGTGCCCTTTAGTCCCTCAGTTATCGGGTGCGCCACAGCGCTCCCGATGGGAGTAGCCCACGAGATTATGCTGAATTACTTGTAATTGGGGATAATCTCAACCTGCTGACCTCGTAGATTACTCTGAGAATTTTTTGCTCCCGATGGGAGTGATATGTAGTTTTACGACATCTCAGTCGAATGCCTCAAGGACCCGACACTGTATTAGGTCGGGGCTGTTGTGAAGAATTTGAATGAAAGCTGACTCTGGACTGCATCATTGACGACGTCATCGGCGTGCTCGCCGCAACCGATGCGCTCTGCCGCTTGGTCTACCACGAAATGGTAGGACGAGTCGTCACGTCAGTTTGACCACACGTCGCGGTTTTTACGCGGCGCAATGATGGTGGCCTCCTCATTTCCCGTGCGTAGTGGGCGATACAGCCTGCGACGGTTGCCCTCCGCGCTTGCCGCGTGTAGGGTTTGATCTTTGCCGTTCCGCACGGTGCGAAAATCAAGGGCCAAGATCACTCTGCTCCAGAGGATAAATAGGGATGTACGGGGGACGGGGTGAAAAATCCCATTCTCACCGCCCAGTTCATTCTTTCTCTTGCGCCCTACAGCTTGTCCTCCCAGTCAAAACAGAGACCAAGAGAGCTTAGTTCCTCCTCGTGCCACCATGACGAAGAAGACCAGCGGCAAGAGGGCTACCGGAGCCGCCGCCGCTACCCGCCGCCGACGATGCCATCGCGGCGGGCGATCTGAAGAAGGTGCATGGCAACTGGCAACGGTCCTCTGTGATCGAGCGCCAGCTTGAGGTGTTGCGCCGCGATGACTACCTGCCATCACTGGAAAAGATGAATGCACGGGTTCCCGGCGATGAGGTTTCCCCTCGTCCCCGAGACGACGAGCGCGTATGCTTCGTCGACTTCGTGAACAGGGGATTCGCCTTCCCTGTTCACGAATTCTTCCGGGGCTTGATGTACGCGTACGGCGTAAAGATGCACGACTTCACCCCCAACGCCGTGCTCCACATCTCCTGCTTCATCGTCCTGTGCGAGTGCTTCCTTGGGATACACCCGCACTGGGGTTGTGGAAGCTGATCTTCAACGTGAAGCGCAATGCCGGTGCTCACGGCGTGTATCTCGTGGGCGGCTTCGGGATCCAGACGCGCGGGGACATCGACTACTTCAACCTGAAGCAGCTCGAGTCCGCACAAAACTGGCGGAAGAAGTGGTTCTACGTCTCCGACACCTGCAAACCAGGGCAGTTGTACGGAGTGCCGCCGTTCTGAGGCGGCGTCATCGTGGAGAAGAATAACTCGTGGTTGCACCGACCCGATGCCCGTGAGGCCAAGGAAGCTTCTCCGTTATTGTCTCGGGTGGCCACGTTCTTGAAGACCGCGGGCAAAGAGGTTAACGGGGTGCACCTGATCGCCACGTTCATCAGACGGCGCGTCCACCCCATCCAAGCTCGGGAGCATCCGTTGTACGAGTATGCTGGCGCCACAGATGCGACACGCGTATCCGCAGAGGAGCTCTCACCGAGCGAGGTTGAAGCTCGAGTGTGTGCGCTGACCATGCTGAAGGTTGGCGAGACGCACATCCTCGACTCGCCCGTTGTCCCCTTTAGCGCAGATAACCCTGTGGCTGAGGTAACTTCGTGATTTTTACTGCCTGTTATTGGATTTTTACCTCTTTTTCTCAATCTTTGTACTGTTGCCCTTTGAAGGGGTTTTCCACCTTTGTTAGCCTGCCACCGCTGCCCGAGGGTGAGGGAACATCTGCTGCCCAGGACCTTCGGGTGGATCATGATGACCGTGACATCTCTGTCTCCTCCGCTGTGTCACCCAATGACACAGAAGGTGCGGACAGTGAAGAAATTCCGCTAGAGACCCGCCGGAAGCGAGTCCGCCGCGCCGGCTCGAAGCTGCTCAAGGAATCGCTGCCAAGTGCCAGTGCCGACGACTCTGGCTCGTCGTCGCCTCCTGCCCGCACTGGTGGCGAAGCTGCACCGGCACGAGGCTCCGCGGAACCTCCGTCGAAAAAGGCCCGCATTTCGTCGGACTTCTTTGACCCCGACATCCTCCTGACTGAGCTGAGCTCGTAAGTCAACACCTTGCTTCTTCTGTTTCTTTTTCGGAGGTTTTGTTGTTTTGTACTTTTTGGAGTAATTCGACTGTCCTTTCCACCGACTCTTCCGGTGAGAAACACGCTCAGCCGGACATGGGCAAGCAAGAGGAGGAGACCCTAGTTCGAAGGGTACCATGGCTCCTCCACCGCCGCCCGATCGCGGCGCTGCGGCGGACACTTCTGCGGTGACTCCCCCTGGTGATGACCTTGTCACCATCGTCAGCGCTCCTCCGTTGGCGTCCGCCGAGCACGTAAGTCGTTTTACTCTTTGTTTTCTGTTGTCGGGTGCGCGTAAGCGCTCCCGATGGGAGTAGCCCCCGAGTCTATATGCGACTATCTATAGTCGGGTATAGACTCAAGCCACTTTCTTTGATTTTGTCTTGTGCTCTTTGTATGATCGGGTGCGCGCCAGCGCTCCCGATGGGAGTAGCCCCCGAGTCCATATGCGACTTGGCACAGTTGGGTATGGACTCAGAAACAATCATTTAACCTTTGCTTTGTGCTTTTCGCAGCCGGTTACATGCGACCTGCTGGGCATAGGCCACCGTTACGCCTCCATGGAAGCAACGATTATCCGGCTCAGCCAGCAGTCCGCTGAACTGCGAGGTAGACTTCTCCGTATTGTTCGGCTTAGCTCTTCCATTGTGCTTCTTCCTTATTGTGTATTATCTGCAGAATCCCTTGCGCGAGTCTAGCGCAAGAAAGATGATGCCGCGCTGGAGTCCTCCGAGCTGAAGGGGAAACTTGACTCCACCGATGCTGATGCTCGTGCGCGGGCGGATGACGCCACGCGATCCACCAGGGAGGAAGCCGAGAAGCAAGAGAAGGTAGCCGCTCAGCGACTTGGGGCTATTGCGACCTCCTTGTCAGGTTCACCCAACATTCCATCCTTATATTATTTATCTTGCTGTTGTTCTTTCTTCGTTTGCAAATTTATCCCTCTTCGTTTTCTTCTAGGGTACTTGGGTGCTTCTGCGGGCAGTAGCAGCCAAGCTCTTCCTGATGACCTGGAAGGTGCTCTGGTTGCCCTGGAGGTTATCGGTGGCCAGACAGGCAGCCTTTTGTCTAAGGCCAAGGATGCTCTGACCTGCCTCCATGGCAGTGTGTTTCCGAAGGCGCAACCTCCGTCTTCCCTTGGCGAGCTGGCGGAGCTATTTGGCCCGGATGCGTCAACCCTCGTAGACTTTCGTCGCGAGCACACGGTACGTGGTTCACAAACCACTCTCCTTATGCTGCTGGGGCACGGCTTCGAGGGTGACTTTGACAAGGCTATGTCGGGTCGCCCTCGTGGACCCGATGGCAAGCCACTGTCCCTTGGTGAATTTTCCGGGAGGTCCCGTGAACTGGCGCAGAAGCTGGCAGACACCCTGGAGAAGGAGGCCGCCAAGCGCGCCGAGAAGGCCAAGAAGTCGACCAGCTCGCAGCCGTAGATAGTTACTGTAGTGGTTTGGGCGGAGCTTGTATAAAAATTTATTTGCTTATCTCTGTTGGTTTGTAATGACTATTGGCTTGGGAGGCTCAATTGATATTCCTTTTGCGCAATTTCCTGATAGTCTTTGCTTCTTCCGTCCAGCCCTTGAGTTCCTTTGCTGGGCTAGGGCGAAAGTGCTGCTAGCTCCATTGTCTTTCCTTACGTTTCTTGCTTTGCTTCGTGGGCAGGCTAACCTTGTCAGTACTTCTCCATCCCCTGGGACTGCTTCTGACCGAGTCCTTGGCTCCGAATCTGCTGCAATGACACCGGGCACCCGCAATGCTGACGAGTACCGGTATTCGGTGCTGCAAACTCGATGTTCTAGGCTGGAGCAGGACTTACGAGCTACCCGAGGTGTTGTAACATCCCAAAATTTGGAATGTTTTAAAAACCACAAAAATTTAAAAGTTTTATTTAATAAATAAATAAAGTCTCCAAAAATCAAGAAAAGCTTTTATAGAAGATTGTTTTGACATCTTCAAAGTTATATTTTCAATTAAATGTTCCTTTATCTTCCAATCTCAACTTATAAAGTTTTGGAAATAAAATATTCAAATGAGGTTTTTCAAATAGTATTTCCCCTTGGTTTATTGCTTTAAAATAAATAATATGGGGATAATATAAACCCTAAATCATTTGTGAAAATGATTTAAATACTTTCCAAGCTTTGTTTTATAAAATGATTTATTTTTAAATATGAATATGAGTTATCATTCTGAATGATATTACTCATATTATTTCTCTGGTTTTTATTTAAATAATTTTTGGGATATTTATAAACACTTATTTTGATTTTCCCAAATTAGCCATATAAGGCAAATTTGACCAAAAGGGTATTTTGGTAATTTTGTTTTGACCAAAAATAGTTCCTAAATGTCTAGTTTGATTATTTGGAATTTTACAAAGCTTTACAAATTTATGTGACTTGTTTTGGAGGCCTAAATCAAAATTTATAAAAGAAAAAAATGTTGATGACGCCATGCTGACGTCATCGTCTCTTCCCCTCCCGTTGGAGGCCATCAATGGCCGAAACGGCCACCATCACCTCCCCCTCTTGATTCCGGCGTTATGCCGCATTCCCTCCCCTCCCATGTCGCCTATCTTAATGCCCACAACCTCCTCCTCCTTTACCCTCTCGTTCCCGAGCCAATCATGCCCCCAGGCCGCCGGAATCACACGCCGGAGTTCACCCTCTCCGCCGCCATGTCGAGGTTGTTTCCGACGAGGGTAAAGGTCCCCGCCACTTGCTTTGCCTCCCGTTCTCTTCCCCATGTCCGTGCGGACCTCTTCGACTCATCGCACGATTTTTCCTTGCAGCGAAACGTCGTCGCCGTCCTCAACCCGAAGCTCACCAACGCCACCGCCGCTCCGTCCTCGTGTCCGCACCGACCCAGGAGGGGAAAGACGACACCGAGACCACCATCCGCCTCCCCGTGACGAGACGAAGCTCGTCGTCCCCTTCCCGAGCCCAGGAGATCGCCGGAGCGACGAGTACGTCCTCGACCGGAGCCACCGCTGCCGTCCGCACCGTCTCCGGCGACCACCGCGCCGCCAGGGTACAAACCCTAGATCCACGACCACCCGATCTAGATCCAACGGCCGATATTAGATCGAGCCGAGCCGTCGCGAGCCAAGCCGAGCCGCAGCTAGGCTAAACCGAGCCGAGCTCAAGCCCGAGCCCAGCCAATAGGATGCAGCCACGTGGCCAGTCCTTTCTGGGATTTTTCCCGAATTGTTTTAAATGGCCTTTTTACAGAAAAGTCCCTACAACTTCAAACCTTTATAACTTTTAAACCCTTTGGCCAAATTTAACAAATTTTATCTTTTTGAAAAGCTCTGGACTTGTAGAATCTTTTGGCACTGTTAGTTTTCAGTGTAACAAATCCAAATTTATTCAAATTTCAAATGAGTCATTTGAGTAAATTTGACATAGTTTCAAATCTATAAGTCCAAATTTTGCAAATAAAATATTTCCAGAAACCTTGGAATGTGTGTAACACTATTCCACTGATAGAAAATATTTTGGGGTAGTATTAAGGTGATATAGAAAATTGAGACTCAAATTGGGTATTTTTGTTATAGTTTTATTTCTATAAATCCTTTTAATAAATTTTCTTTTAGAAAATTTCTTCAAATATTTGTCTCTGTCCAGAGAGACCAAAACCATGCCAAGCTACCACCTTTTGAAACATAAACATTGAAAGTGTGCCAAAGGCCATTTAAATGTTAAAGTTTGCAAACCATAGTTTCATAATGTTTTAAAACTCTTTTTGACCAACTCTTTTGTGTGATCACTTTGATCAAGACCAATCCCTAGAACCTTTGAAACAACCCTTCAAACTATTCAAATTTGAAATGTTCAAATTTGATTTCAGACCAACCCCTGACCAAATGACAAACCCCAAACCTAATGCATTGATTCTTTTTGCATATGGGATCATGTATTGAAACTTGGACCACCAACCTAGATATGTTTGTTTCTATCCATGTTTGTTGTTATGTTTGTTTCTTTGGATTGTTGTATTGTTGCTTATTGCCATATGTTTGTATTGTATAGATTGAACGGAGAGCTATGAGCTACGTTGAAAAAGAGTGTGTGAGCAACGACAAGTTCCAAAAGGCAAGTGCATACACCCTTTCATGAAAGACCTACTATTTTATTATATATGCATTGTAGGCTATTTCAGTAGTATGCATGATAGGTGTACTACTATATTGCTATGCAGACCTGTTTAGTATATCACTCTTTATTCCTGTTGATTTAGGAACCCATTCACTTGGTAGAAGTTAGAACTGCAATGCTGAAATGTTTTATTGTAGTATGAAAGGATAAAAACTCTACCAAGTTAATGAACTACCTGGGTGGCAATTGGTGTTGCTCTATTGGTGGGTCAAAGTTGAGTGGCTGCTCAGGGCCATTTCCATGGTTACACCTGAGTACGTGCACTTGTGAACGGCCACCCAGGAACAAAGAGATTTAAGTCACTCCAAGTTTAGATTGCTTCCAGTGCAGCCACTTGATATTATGGCTCTGTCTTGACTAAGTAAGTTCTAGGAACCTGATTCCGGCAGATTTCAGCTGATGAACCCCTGGTATGGGTCAGCACAGAGGAACAGGGGACTGGTTCCCAAAGGTCTCGTATTCATCTTCACCTTTCCTTTTCACTTCAAGAAGGTCAAGGACAGAATGGGTTGATGAAGTCTCGTGGTGAAAGTGCACAACCTCTCGAGAGTGTAAAACTATGATCATAGCCGTGTACCCGGTTATGGACAATTTTGAGCAGCTGGACAAGGATGTCGATGGAAAATCTCCTCATTCCAATTTCATAAATAAAATTTGATGGGTGAACAAGAGTAGAAGAGACACTGGTTTTCATGCCGGTTCGTCTTATCAAAAGTTGAGAAATGAAAAAGCTTTATGAAAAGTAGGACAAAATTGGCTTTATGCAATAGCCTTTAACTCCACCAGCCAAAAATGCATATAGATTTAGACTTGCCATTTTATATTCCACCAAAGTATCACTTGCCGGCCTGTCACAAGGTATTGACCCAAATTCCCTGGGCTGCAACGTTAATGTTGTAGGTTATTACGATGACGAGTGAGGACGTCTACCTTTCGAGCTTGCAACCAACATGAATGCTAGTGGCACATGAAGATGATGAAGCTCTCTGTGCTACTTATGTTTCCGCTGCCAAACTTTGCATTCAAGTTAGCCTCTGGCTATGCAATTTGTAAAGAATATTTTAATTATGGATCTTGCGATGTAATAATTATTTGACATTGATGGATGGTATTACATCAATATGTGAATTGCTATCCATACTCGATTCAGAGAATAGCATATTTCAATATGTGTTCTTGCTTTTCTAAGCAAGGGCGCTACAGATGGTATCAGAACACTGTATTGCCTGTAGGCTTAAAAACCTTAGGTTTGGATTAGGAATAGGAAAGACCATACGAACAAATTTTATTTTCTATTGTCCAAAACTTTTCTAATATCCTTCTTGTAACCTTCTCACCTAATTGCTTTCTAAGTTATCTTATCTTATTTATAGATGACCTTAACTCAGAAATGTTTCCAAAGGCGTTGAAGATCAACATGACAAGTATGAGAAGCCATCAAGTGCCTTGATAGAAGACTTCAATTTAGACTTCACAACACCATAAGTACCTCGACGAACTCAAAGAAATAGAAGAGAATGTTGAAGCACTGAAGGAAGAGATAGACTAGACCACCATTTTATTAGAATAACGTTATCGTAATATTGTATTGACTTACCAAATTGTGGTATGGCAGTACTATCGTGTTTATTTTGAAAAACCTATATTGTGTTTGTTTGTTATCCAAACTATAATTTCGAAAATTAAGTAGGAGAAGTTGTTTTTATCTCTATTGGTTGTTTTACTGTTGTTTGATGCTTGCTAGATGTTGTTTGTAAGATGAATTGTCTTGATCTGTTGTGTATGGGTATAAATACTTCCCTTAGTATCCCTCTATCTCTACTCATCCATGCTAAACTAAACAGATGTCCCAGCCAAATCCCAACAACCCGGTGATGCCTACACTACAAGAGTTACTAGATGCACAGAAACAGTTGAATCAGTTGATGACCCACAACCAGGAAGACCACAAGGACATTCTAGCACCACCTCCTACTCAAGTGGATATGTTGATCAGATTCTTAAAGCTTCGACCGGAAAAGTTCTCAAGAGCTGCAGAACCTATTTTGGCCGACGATTGGCTACGATCAGTGAATAAGGATTTGGTGACCATCAGATGTACAAATGCTGAGAAGGTTAGATTCGCGGCACACCTACTAGAAGGACCTGCAATAGACTGGTGGGACAACTACCAGATCACTTACCCCACTGAAGAGATGACATGGGATTTATTTCAAAAAGGATTCCGTACTGCACATGTTTCATCAGGAGTGATGAAGCTGAAGAGGGAAGAATTTCTCGATCTTCGACAAGACGACCGAAACGTAATAGAATACACGAATGAGTTCAATAATCTGTCGCGTTACGCACCGGATGATGTTGATACAGATACTAAGAGGAAAGAAAGGTTTCTAAATGGTCTGAATGACGAACTATCCATTCTATTGACAGTTGCATATACCCCAAACTACCAGTCACTGGTTGACCAAGTGATAACCTTGGAGAGCAAACTGAAGCAAGTTGCGAACAAGAAGCAAAAGCATAATGTGGAAGAGCAGCACTCAAAATCACAGCAGGAATGGCACACTCCAAATGATGAACGTAATCATTTTGAGTTCAACTATCATGGAGACAATAACCACCATTGTCATAATATTCATAGACACGACTTTCATGGAGAAATTGATCACCACATCAACCATGGACTACACAGCCCCGTCCATACTGAAGAGGTTTATGACCTCGGAAATGAGCACCTTATGGGAGAAAACAGTAGTCAGAATCTCCACCCCAAACCCAACAGAAAGGACATCAGCTAGGTGGAGTGTTTCAAATGCAAGAAAATGGGACACTATTCCCGAAGCTGTCCGGAAAAGAAGTTTAGTAATGCAACCAAGCCAACTCAATTCCGAATGGGACATGTGTTTTCTATAAACATTGAGAGAGTTCTCAAGAAACCAAACCCTGTTATTGATGGATTGTTGATCGACTCCTATTGTGCACTAGTACTCTTTGATACTGAGGCTACACATTATTTCATATCAAAACACTTTGTGAATAAAAATAAGATACACTGTCGAAGACTTAGAAGACCCATAAAGAGTAAGCTCTACAGAAGGGAAGCGGCCAGCAAACGCGGTATGCCAAAACATGACCTTAGAATTTGAGACACACAAGTTTCCAAGCGAGTTGTTTGTGCTAGACTTGCAAGGCTTTGATATAATCATAGGCAAGGACTGGATGTCCAGGTATGAAGGTCAGATAGATCATGCTAGTAAAGCTGTCACACTCACCACACCAGAAAAGAAGCGGATTAGATATCAGTTTAAATCAAGAAGCAAAGAAACCAACTGAGTTTTCATGAGGAGTTTAGCCAAGAAGAAGGACCAGAGTCAATGGAAATGTTCTGAGGATGTAATAAATGCCAATAGTTATATGTAAGTGGAAGAATAAGTACTGTGATGTAAGAGTGGTGTAATGTCGATGTAATAACCACAATTTGTGAGGATGAATGAAGCTTGTGGTGACTCTAGTATGCCAAACCTTTTATGAAAAATTATATATCGTTGTGAAGACTGCTCGATCTGCCAATGATGGAGACATAGGCTGAAACTGATGAGCTAAGACGACATGGAAGGCATGTTCCAAGGAGAAGAATCACAAAACAAGGTTTAGCTTGTGAGCTAACGTGTGCAGGAGCTTACGCAACCCAATAGTTTTAAAGGAGCGATAGTTTAGTTCAGGTTGTCTTGCAGATGGGAAACTTTCTGTTAGACAAGTGAGGATGCCCGAGAGATAGTTTACGTGATTTACCTATCTACATATTGAGGAAATGATACGGGTACAGGATGGACTGATCACCATTCCTACTACTCATGTTATTCCCCTCACTATTTGGATTGATAAATCTGAGTGACATACCTATAAGAGAGACGACGTTGATGAGCCTGAACCACCGGAATATATTATAACCCTATGTGAGGCAAAAGTTGCCGAAATGTAAGATAATCGGCGAGGATAAACCACAACTTTTGTGAAGAAGAAGAGATCCAGCAATGAAAGTTTGACCCACCATGAGGGTTTCGTTAGAATTGATGCTTTGTTTGCACTGAAGGATGTAAACCTAGAGAAGAAAAGATTGCCCGAGACATCGATGAAAGACATAATATTTCAAGCCATCTTGAAGAGACACCCACCTATTGGAATTGAAGCTTACGATGCTCATGAAGAGCTGGTACATGCTATATCCATAAATAGAGAGGATGAAGCATAACTCAAACAGTCAAAGATAAAAGTTGATCCAGCAAGGATTCATGATCGCCCGATGTGCGCCCTGCTTGAAAACAAGAGTTCAAGACTACCCACAAAAGTTCTTTTAAGGGTGGTAGCCCACCCAGTTGTCTAAAACCCTGAGATCCGAACCCATCTTTCTTTCTAGCCACTCCGAATCTCGGGGACGAGATTCCTTTTAAGGGTGGTAGGTTTGTAACATCCCAAATTTTGGAATGTTTTAAAAATCACAAAAATTTAAAACTTTTATTTAATAAATAAATAAAGTCTCCAAAAATCAAGAAAAGCTTTTATAGAAGATTGTTTTGACATCTTAAAAGTTATATTTTCAATTAAATGTTCCTTTATCTTCCAATCTCAGCTTATAAAGTTTTGGAACTAAAATATTCAAATGAGGTTTTTCAAATAGTATTTCCCCTTGGTTTATTGCTTTAAAATAAATAATATGGGGATAATATAAACCCTAAATAATTTGTGAAAATGATTTAAATACTTTCCAAGCTTTCTTTTATAAAATGATTTATTTTTAAATATGAATATGAGTTATCATTCTGAATGATATTACTCATATTATTTCTCTGGTTTTTATTTAAATAATTTTTGGGATATTTATAAACACTTATTTTGATTTTCCCAAATTAGCCATATAAGGGAAATTTGACCAAAAGGGTATTTTGGTAATTTTGTTTTGACAAAAAATACTTCCTAAATGTCTAGTTTGATTATTTGTAATTTTACAAAGCTTTACAAATTTATGTGACTTGTTTTGGAGGCCTAAATCAAAATTTATAAAAGAAAAAATGTTGATGACGTCATGTTGACGTCATCGTCTTTTCCCATCCCGTTGGAGGCCATCAATAGCTGAAACGGCCACCATCACCTCCCCCTCTTGATTCCGGCGTTATGCCGCATCCCCTCCCCTCCCATGCCGCCTATCTTAATGCCCACGACCTCCTCCTCCTTTACCCTCTCGTTCCCGAGCCAATCATGCCCCCAGGCCGCCGGAATCACACGCCGGAGTTCACCCTCTCCGCCGCTGTGTCGAGGTTGTTTCCGACGAGGGTAAAGGTCCCCGCCACTTGCTTTGCCTCCCGTTCTCTTCCCCATGTCCGTGCGGACCTCTTCGACTCATCGCACGATTTTTCCCTGCAGTGAAACGTCGTCGTCGTCCTCAACCCGAAGCTCACCAACGCCACCGCCGCTCCGTCCTCGTGTCCGCACCGACCCAGGAGGGGAAAGACGACACCGAGACCACCATCCGCCTCCCCGTGACGAGACGAAGCTCGTCGTCCCCTTCCCGAGCCCAGGAGATCGCCGAAGCGTCGGGGACGTCCACGACCGAAGCCACCGCCACCGCGTCCGCACTATCTCCGACGACCACCGCGCCGCTAGGGTACAAACCCTAGATCCACGACCACCCGATCTAGATCCAACGGCAGATATTAGATCGAGCCGAGCCGTCGCGAGCCAAGCCGAGCCGCAGCTAGGCTAAATCGAGCCGAGCTCAAGCCCGAGCCCAGCCAATAGGATGCAGCCACGCGGCCAGCCTTTCTGGGATTTTCCCGAATTGTTTTAAATGGCCTTTTTACAGAAAAGTCCCTGCAACTTCAAACCTTTATAACTTTTAAACCATTTGGCCAAATTTAACAAATTTTATCTTTTTGAAAAGCTCTGGACTTGTAGAATCTTTTTGCACTGTTAGTTTTCAGTGTAACAAATCCAAATTTATTCAAATTTCAAATGAGTCATTTGAGTAAATTTGACATAGTTTCAAATCTATAAGTCCAAATTTTGCAAATAAAATATTTCCAGAAACCTTGGAATGTGTGTAACACTATTCCACTGATAGAAAATATTTAGGGGTAGTATTAAAGTGATATAGAAAATTGAGACTCAAATTGGGTATATCTATTATAGTTTTATTTCTATAAATCCTTTTAATTTGTTTTCTTTTAGAAAATTTCTTCAATTATTTGTCTCTGTCCAGAGAGACCAAAACCATGCCAAGCTACCACCTTTTGAAACATAAACATTGAAAGTGTGCCAAAGGCCATTTAAATGTTAATGTTTTGCAAACCACAGTTTCATAATGTTTTTAAAACTCTTTTTGACCAACTCTTTTGTGTGATCACTTTGATCAAGACCAATCCCTAGAACCTTTGAAACAACCCTTCAACCTATTCAAATTTGAAATGTTCAAATTTGATTTCAGACCAACCCCTGACCAAATGGCAAACCCCAAACCTAATGCATTGATTCTTTTTGCATATGGGATCATGTATTGAAACTTGGACCACCAACCTAGATATGTTTGTTTCTATCCATGTTTGTTGTTATGTTTGTTTCTTTGGATTGTTGTATTGTTGCTTATTGCCATAGGTTCGTATTGTATAGATTGAACGGAGAGCTATGAGCTACGTTGAAAAAGAGTGTGTGAGCAACGACAAGTTCCAAAAGGCAAGTGCATACACCCTTTCATGAAAGACCTACTATTTTATTATATATGCATTGTAGACTATTTCAGTAGTATGCATGATAGGTGTACTACTATATTGCTATGCAGACCTGTTTAGTATATCACCCTTTATTCCTGTTGATTTAGGAACCCATTCACTTGGTAGAAGTTAGAACTGCAATGCTGAAATGTTTTATTGTAGTATGAAAGGATAAAAACTCTACCAAGTTAATGAACTACCTGGGTGGAAATTGGTGTTGCTCTATTGGTGGGTCAAAGTTGAGTGGCTGCTCAGGGCCATTTCCATGGTTATACCTGAGTACGTGCACTTGTGAACGGCCACCCAGGAACAAAGAGATTTAAGTCACTCCAAGTTTAGATTGCTTCCAGTGCAGCCACTTGATATTATGGCTCTGTCTTGACTAAGTAAGTTCTAGGAACCTGATTCCGGCAGATTTCAGCTGATGAACCCCTGGTATGGGTCTGCCCAGAGGAACAGGGGACTGTTTCCCAAAGGTCTCGTCTTCATCTTCACCTTTCCTTTTCACTTCAAGAAGGTCAAGGACAGAATGGGTTGATGAAGTCTTGTGGTGAAAGTGCACAACCTCTCGAGAGTGTAAAACTATGATCATAGTCGTGCCCCCGGTTATGGACAATTTTGAGCAGCTGGACAAGGATGTCGATGGAAAATCTCCTCATTCCAATTTCATAAATAAAATTTGATGGGTGAACAAGAGTAGAAGAGACACTGGTTTTCATGCCGGTTCGTCTTATAGAAAGTTGAGAAATGAAAAAGCTTTATGAAAAGTAGGACAAAATTGGCTTTATGCAATAGCCTTTAACTCCACCAGCCAAAAATGCATATAGATTTAGACTTGCCATTTTATATTCCACCAAAGTATTACTTGCCGGCCTGTCACAAGGTATTGACCCAAATTCCCTGGGCTGCAACGTTAATGTTGTAGGTTATTATGATGACGAGTGAGGACGTCTACCTTTCGAGCTTGCAACCAAAATGAATGCCAGTGGCACATGAAGATGATGAAGCTCTCTGTGCTACTTATGTTTCCGCTGCCAAACTTTGCATTCAAGCTAGCCTCTGGCTATGCAATTTGTAAAGAATATTTTATTTATGGATCTCGCGATGTAATAATTATTTGACATTGATGCATGGTATTACATATATTTGTGAATTGCTATCCATACTCGATCCAGGGAATAGCATATTTCACGATGTGTTCTTGCTTTTCTAAGCAAGGGCGCTACAGGTGTCCTCGCTGTTTTGCGGTTGAAGCAGCCTCGTCCCAACGAACGAGAAGCTTTCTTGCTTGAAGAACTGGAGAGGGTGAACTCTGAACTACTCTGTAAGTTATTCAGAAGCCCCCGAGCCGTCAAGTTGTCGATTTCTTCGCGTGTTCAGTTGCTATCTTCTTTTGACAGGTGCCCAACTGGATGCGCGAGCCGAAGCTGACCGAGTAAACAACCGACTCCGGTGTATTGCTGAGGTAGTAGGGCGGGACGCAACCTCCTTCTGGTCCGACAGTGCTCGGGGTCGCGTTCTGGTTCTGCTGCAGGACCACGTGCCTTGTCGCTGGTGCACAAAGCTCTGTTTCCTCTGGACGCGCAGCCGTGAGGACTTGGTGCTCTTCTGGCGAGGTTCCGCAATGGCGAGGCTGTGCAAGGGTTTGTTCGCGCTCAGCTGGTCAGTGGCACCATCTATACCTTGGTGTTTGTGCGCAGACGACACCCGTACATGTGTCTGACAGGTATAGATGAGGTTCCTCCGCAACCTGACGGCGCACCAACGCAAATGGAGCACCATTACCGAGCTGTAGAGGGTGTGGCTATTGGCTTGGTCAACAAACTTGAGCATGATACTGAGTTGCAGCTTGAGCATGTGACCTTGCAGGTTCCTAAAGCGGAGCCGAAGGATTAGCTTCCTCCTCGAGCGAGTACCTTGTAGGATTTGAACAGTTTGCTTGTAAATACAGTGTATGTCAAGCCTTTAGCTATTTGAGTTGTGCTGTTGCTTTTTGTCGGTACGGCCCCTGGTTATCAGGTTCCTGCCCGCGTTTTATTTTGTTTTGGCCTAAGCAACGCAGCCCCCCGAGTATCGGGTGCCACGGAGGCGATTTTCTTTGTTTTTGTTTAGCTCAACAGCGCAGCCCTCGAGCGTCGGGTGCTGTTCTGGAGTCTGTTTGTGGTTGGCCGTATGACACAGCCCCCGAGTATCAGGTGCTGCGGAGGCGATTTTCTTTGGCGTGCAGTATATCGATTCCGAAGATAGAGGAACATTGCACTTTTATTATGGGAGACATAGTCTCAAAGATTACATCGGTGGCTGAAGAGCCTTATTGTCAGTTGTGCTACGCATAGAAGCGTCATAGATGTGCAGCGTTCCACGGGTTGTGCGAGAGCTCTCCGTTCCTTGGATTCCTCAAGCGGTATGCTCCTCCACTGATGACCTCAGCGATGATGAAGGGTCCCTCCCATGGGGAAGCGAGCTTATGCACCTTCTTTTGTTTGAGCCGAAGCACCAGGTCACCTTCCACAAATGACCTTGTTCGCAGTCGACGGCTATGGTAGTTGCGCAAGCTTTGCTGGTATGTTGCGGTGCGGGCAAGTGCAATGTCTCGCGCCTCATCCAGCAAGTCGATGTTGTCTTCGAGCGCTTCGTTGGCGTCCTCTTCATCATACACTACAACACGAGGCGCGTCGAAGCGCAGGTCATGAGGTAGGACTGCTTCTGCTCCATACATCATGAAGAATGGGGTGTACTGGGTTGATCTGTTTGGCGTGGTGCGCAAGCTCCAGAGCACAGATGGTAGCTCCTCCACCCAAGCACCCGCCGCGCACTTGAGTGGAACGAAGAGGCGTTTCTTGACTCCGCTGCAGACGAGGCCGTTCACTTTTTCCACTTGTCCATTGGACTACGGATGAGCGACCGAGGCGTAGTTGAGCTTGATCCCTTGTTCCTTGCAGAAATCTTGGAACTCTTCGGCGGTGAAGTTTGTTCCGTTATCGGTGATGATACTGTGCGGCACACCGAACGGAAGATGATTGACCTGATGAAGTTGACGGCAGTTGTTGCCGCTGCGTTTGTGATTGGCACAGCCTCTATCCACTTTGTGAACTTGTCGACTGCCACCAGGAGGTGAGTGTGTCCACCACGAGCAGATTTCCTTAATGGTCCGACCATATCGAGTCCCCACTGGGCGAACGGCCACGCCAAAGGGATTGTTTTCAGCTCCGAAGCAGGTGCGTGAGGCTTGGTGGCGAACTTCTGACAGCCGATGCATCGCCTGACGATGTCCTCAGCATCATGGAGCGTTGTGGGCCAGTAAAACCCAGCTCGCAGGGCCTTGGCGACTAAGGCCCTGCTGCTGGCGTGGTGCCCACATGTGCCGGCATGGATCTCAAGGAGGATAGCCTTGTAAAGCTATGTGCGATGCACCTCTGGAGGATGCCTGATATGCTTCGCTTGTAAAGCTCTCCGTTGATTATTGTAAATGCTTTGGCATGGCGAGTGATGCGCCGTGCTTCGACTGTGTCTTCTGGGAGTTCTTGTCGTAACATGTATGCCAGGAATGGCTTCGTCCATATGGGCTCGACAAGGAACACTTCGACTGGGCGATTTGCCAAGTCGGGTGCCTCGGAGCTTGAGGCGTCAACCTCGGGCGTCCCAGTTGCTGGTGTAGAGGGAGCCGCCAGTCGCGCCACCTTGATTGACCTTTTGTTTATCTTTTCCAAGAAGACTCCGGGGGGCACCTTAGCTTTCAAGGACCCAATATTTGCTAAGGTGTCCGCCTCTTCGTTGCTGTTGTGCCCGACATGACGGAGCTCGCAACCGTCGAAGTTGCCCTCCATGATGTTATACAGGTTCCTGTAGGCGATCATGTTGTCTGTTGCGGCGTCGCACTCCTTCATGGTCTGCTGTACGACCAAGTTGGAGTCGCCGTAGATCATTAGGCGGTCGGCGCCACACTCCTTGGCCATCTTCATCCCATGAATTAGGGCCTCGTATTCAGCTTCGTTGTTGGATGGTTTCTCGAAGTCCATCTGCAGGACATAGCGCAGCTTGTCACCTTTTGGTGATATGAGGATAACACCTGCGCCTGCTCCTTCATTCCTTTTTGAGCCATCGAAGTACATGGTCCAAGAGTTCAACGTATCAGGTATCGAAGGCAGCTGCATCTCCATCCACTCGGTGGTGAAGTCGGGTAAGACTTGTGCCTTGATTGATGTTGGGTGTTTATATGTTAGGTCCAGAGGACCTAATTCGATGCTCCATTTGGCTACCTGCCGATTGCCTTGGAGTTGTTCAGGATGTCCGCAAGTGGTGCCGCACTCACTACCGTGATCGGGTGCTCTTGGAAATAATGTGCCACCTTGCGCGAAGTCATGAACACGCCATAGGCCAGCTTCTGGTAGTGGGGGTATCTTTGCTTGGAGAGAGACAAGACCTCGCTGAGGTAATATATGGGCCTCTGCACTCCGTGGACTCTTCCTTCTTCTGCGCGTTCGACCACCAGCACCGTACTGACCACTCGGTTTGTGGCGGCTATATAGAGGTACAATGGCTCCTTCTCCTGAGGAGCTACCAGGATTGGTGAAGTCGATAGCATGCGCTTGAGGCTGATGAATGCCTCTTCAGCTTCTGGCGTCCACTCGAACTGATCTGTCTTTTTCATCAGCTGATAAAACGGGAGCGCCTTTTCGCCCAACTTGCTGATGAATCTACTGAGTGTAGCTACTCGCCCAGAGAGCTGCTGGACCTCCCGAAGCTTTGAAGGCTCCGGCATCTTCAGGAGTGCTTGTATCTTCTCCGGATTTGCTTCAATACCGCGTGCGGATACGAGGTACCCGAGCAGTTGCCCGGCTGGAACGCCGAACACGCACTTCGTTGGGTTGAGCTTGATATGATACTTCTTGAGCGCAGTAAATGTCTCGCGCAGGTCGTCAAGGAGTGTTACTTCTTTCTTGGTCTTGATGACTATGTCGTCAACATAGACTTGGACGTTTCGTCCGATTTGCTGCTTGAGGCAGTTCTGCATCATGCGCTGGTAGGTGGCGCCTGCGTTCTTGAGCCCGAAGGGCATTGTTGTGTAGCAGTAGACGCCGAAAGGCGTGATGAATGCTGTTTTATCTTCGTCTTCCTCCTTCATCCGGATCTGGTTATAGCCTGAGTAGGCGTCCAGGAAGCAGAGGCGCTCGCAGCCTGCCGTCGAGTCGACAATTTGGTCGATGCGCGGCAAGGGGAAGTGATCCTTTGGACAACACTTGTTTAACGAAGTGAAGTCGACACACATGCGGAGTATGTCTGTGTTTTTCTTTGGTACCAGCACAAGGTTAGCCACCCAGTCTGATTTCTTGATCTCTCAGATGAAATTGGCTGCCAGGAGCCTGTCGATTTCCTGCCCGATGGCAAGACGCTTCGGCTCGGCGAAGCGGCGCATAGTTTGCTTGACGGGTCTTGCTTTAAGCAAGAACTGTAATTCGTGCTCGGCGAATTCCTTGGGTATGCCTGGCATGTCGGCTAGGCACCAGGCGAACATATCCCAGTTCTCACGTAGGAACTCGAAGAGTGCACTTTCCTATGCAGGAGGCAAGCTTGTCGAGATGAGGGTTGTCTTCTTAGGGTCAGTCGGATGTATCTGGTGCGCCCTTGTGTCGTTGGTCGCATTGAAGGACAACTCGGACGGTGATTTTTTGCCCTCAGGGAAGAGGGTGCGATCGTTGGTGAGTGCCAACTCCTGGAGCTGCTCCTGGGCTCCAAACGACTCAGAGATCTTGTTGAACTTGCGGTCGCACTCGTCGGACCGCTCGAAATCGCCGTTGACGGTGATGGTTCCATAAGGTCCTGGCATCTTGAGCTTGAGGTAGACATAAATGTGGTACTCCCATGAATTTGGCATAAGCTAGTCGCCCGAGGATGACATGGTACTGCGACTTCCATTCTACCACCTCGAACTCTATTTTCTCCTTCCTGAAGTTCTTTGGCTCGCCGAAGATGACATCGAGCATTATCGTGCCCAGGGGGTACACCGGCTGCCCCGGCACGATTCCATGGAAGGTGTTGACCGATGGCGCAAGGTTAGTTGTTAGTATGTTCATCCCGCGCAGCGTGTCGGCGAACATGATGTTGATGCTGCTGCCGCCATCCATGAAGATGCGACTCATTGCGAAGCCGCCGATCTGGACGTCGAGGACGAGGGCTGCGTGGGCTGGCCGTGGTACTTGCGGTGGGTGGTCCTCGCGAGTAAACGATGCTCGCGTGAGACCACCTGAGGTACTCTGGCAAGGCCCGTGGTGATTTGACGGCGAGGTGCACTTGCCTCGTTATTAGCTTCTGGTCCCGGTTGGAAGGGCGTCCCTTCTGTATCATGAACATGCGCCCGACAGGGTTCGGGTAGGGATCTTTGCCTGCTTGGGGTTCCTCGATGCGTGGTTGGAGCTGGATAGCTCCCACCATATGTCCTGGTGGGGGCAGAGCCGGGGCAGGTGGCGCTCCGATGGCTGGCGCACCTGGTACGATTTGCGCCTGCTGAGGGAGGAGGCATGTGTATTCCGCATGCAGTTCTTGAAAGCCCTCGCAATCCTTCAAGAGGTGGCGGGACATGAGGTTGCCATGCTCGTCCCTGAACATGTGGAACCTGCATGCTCCTTCCAGGGTAGGGGGAGGGCGCGGCACTCTCCCGTTGCGCGGCTGGCGTGGTCGCCACTCCTGCTTGATGTTTTTGTTGTGCCTATAACCAGTTGTTCGGCTGCCGCTTTCATAGCGACCGCTGTCACGGTTTCTTTGCTCGCGGCTATCGGGAAAACCCGCTGCCACGAGTTCTGCACCTTCGTTGTCATCATATGCTTGCGACTTCCGCTTGCGGCGGCGATCGCTGATGCGATGACTCCAGTGGCCTTGGTCGCCGTTCTCCACGGGTGTATCGTTGCGCTCGTTGCGTATAGAGTCTTCTCCGTCTGCCCACTCATTAGCGATTTACATGAGGTGAGCGATGGTCTTCGGCTTTATTCTTCCAAGCGTCTCCTTCAGCTCGAGTCGATAGACACCTCGGGTGAACGCGTATATCGCGTTGTCTTCTGAGATCCTCTCCACCGAGTTACGGAGGAGGGTCCACCGCTGAATATACTCGCGCAGCGTCTCGCCCGATCGCTGCTTGCAAGCTCGAAGTTCTTCGAACGAGGCGGGTCGCTTGCATGTGCCAGCGAAGTTGTGGATGAAGTCCTCGCCGAAATCTTCCCAGCAAGTATATGCTCCATGCGGCAGGATTTTAAGCCAGGCTCGGGCAGACTCTATGAGCATTAGCTGAATGTATTGCATGGCCGTAGACGTGGAACCTCTCTAGCAAGTTACTGCCGTGAGGTAGTCCTCCAGCCAGGCGGAGGGTTCTTGTAGGCCATCATACTTTGGGGTCTCAGATGTTAATCTGAAACCCTTTCGGCATCCTTGCCTCTCGGATACAGCGACTGAAGCAGAGTGCTCCGAAAGGTTCGAAGTCTTCTTTGGAGTCTGGATCGTCGCTGCTCGTGTCGCGTGCAGCCCGCCTCGTGCAGTTCTTGTTGACCTTGTTCTGTGTGATGACGTTGCGTGCGTCATCGCCTTCCATGAGGTGATATCTATCTTCTCATCTGCGAGTTGCGCGATGCCTCCGATCGCGGGTGGCGCGGTTTTTGTGGTCATGAGCGGCACGCTCGTTGTTTACACACACGATGCGATCCTCCTGATCGCGAGCAGCGCGGTCGCCAAGGTGGCGGGTCCGCGGTTCATGCCATGGGCTTTGTTGTCACCGTGGAGGCGCGTTGTTGGCAGTCACTTTGGCTGCGGTTGGTTGTGGAGGTTCCTCTGGTATCACCTCCGCACCCGCCATACTGACGAACTTGATTTGCTGGCGGTGCAAGGCTGCCCGAGGGTCGCCCTCCGGTGGTTCCGCCGCTTGCAGGTACGTGGCCACCGACATGAGGGCGCCGGTAGCCGTTTTGGGAATTGGTATTCCTCCGTCATCCAGGGACATGAAGGAGTCCTCCAAGTTTCGGGTGACGGTAGTCCTTGCCCCCTCCGGCATACGCAGGTAGCGAGGCCGATCGCGAGAAGGTTGAGATCGCCCCGATGATTGGACGGATAAATCCGCCCGTCGCGCGCTTGACAGGCTAGCTTGCCTTCTTCTTTCCACAAGGACCCTCTCCTGCTCCTTTAGCTTGATGCTTTCCTGCCATAGCAGGTACTGGTAGCATTGCAGGTCTTCAGCCGTTGCATCCTCCGCCGGAGCGCCATCCGCTACGGCCTTTATCGCCTTTTCACCCATAGCTTGGGTGATGTGCAGTTGAGTTCGTCTGTTCTGCAGAGCTACTGTGAACGGGTATGTGCGTGGCTCGGGTGGAGCGCTTGGTGATACTGCCGTTATGATAGCCGTCCCCGCGACCGGTCCTGCGGCTGGTCCCGCGGTGTAACATCCCATGTTTCTATTATTGTGTAAAATAGTTAATCATGAGCATAGCATGCATTAATTCTTGCATTAAGAAATTTATGCTACTTTAAAATAAAAGGGAAACCCTAAAATGGTTATTTCCCCTCCCTATTTTTAAATGTGGTAAAAAGTCCCCAAAAATCTTGCAATAATTTGTGGGGCCTCTTTATATTATTGTGGTCCAACATAAAAAGTTTCATAATTTTTGGAGCTTCTCTAGTAGCCTAACTAATTTCCTCCAAACCCAGGGGGTTTTCTGCAAAATGCCTTTTCTTTTTCTTCTTTCTTCTTCTTTTTCCTTCTGGCCATGGACAGAGCTCCACCGCCGCCGATGCCGTGCCACCTCCTGCCTGTGCCCTTGCTTGAGGGGATAAGACCCCAGTGCCGTCCGCATCTCCCTCTCCCTCCTCACTCGCCTCGCCCTCCTCCTCTTCCTTTCTCTCCCTCGCTCGAGAACGAGCTCGACCCGAAACCCTAGTCGACGGCTGCCGCGTCGCGCCGCCGCTCTGGGCCACCCCGAGCTCCTCCGTGAAGTCCCGAAGCTCCGCCTCGACGCCATGATCCTCCTCACCGACTCGCGCTTGCCGGGACGCCCGGAGTCGGCCGAATCGAGCCGTTCCCCTTCGCTTCCGGCCGCTGCCGCCGCGGACGATTTCGTCGCTGTCCTGCTCCTCCGCCTTCTCCGACCATTCCATCGAGCTCCTGGTGAGCAGGGGATCCTCCCCGTATCCTTTCCCTCTCCCTCTCCCCTCCGGTCGCCGTCCACGCCGTGCTCCGCCCTCGGCCGCCGCTGGCCAAGGTCGCCGGAGTAACTCCGGTGACCAAATGGTCCGAGCGCCGCCACCCTCCGTTTCATCTCTTCCTCGCGCGTCCAACGCACGTGGTCGCGCTCCCTTGCGTGGCCGGAGTCGACCGGTCCGTCGCCGGCAGTACCGTGCCCACCGTGGCTGATGTCAGCTGACGTCACCGTGGGGCCAGCCTGTCAGCGATTTAATCTTTATGGGAAATATTTTTGGAAATTAATAAAATTATGACATGTGGGTCCCCTCTGTCAGATATTTAACAATTTCAGAAATTCCAGAAAATGAATAAAATTGTAAATTCAATATCTTTATTTCTGTAATTCAGAAAAATATGAATAAAATATCAAAATTTGCAGAAAAATGAGATCTATCTATTTATGCAAAGATCATGCATGATTGAACAACTTCAATTAAGAGTTGTTTAGAATAACAAAAATGCCACTTTAGTCAATTATGGAGTTTCTCCGATTACTATTATTCGGACTCCATTTAAATGAATTATCTTGTTTAGGGTTTACTCAAATAATTGTAATTACTTGTCATGTCATACATTTGTGCGCATTGCATCGATGCCATGTTGATGTTGTTGTCGTTTCTTTCCGGTGCTTCGTTTTTCTCTGATAGAACGAGTCCGAGTTCGAGAAATTCCGAAGTGAAGATCAGCACCATCAACGATGAATGCACGGATATTGACGACAAATGGCGAATACTTGATCATCAATGATCAAGTCAAGCAGAAGATCCCAACAGCTTTATATTTTCTGTTATCGCTCAATAAGGCAAGCACAACCCCTTCTTCTATCTGCTCCCATATTTTCAAGTATTATTTCTGATAAGCATCATATCGGTTCCAAAGCTTTTGGTCGATAGGTAGAGTCAACCTATCTTGCATGTTCCCCTTGTCGCCTAGTACCTATTTATCCATCCTAGCATGATTAGGGTTGCTTGTGTGTCGACAGAGCCCTATATATGTTTATATGCTTAGCCATGCTTAGTTATGATCTGATCCTTCATGTTGATAAATCAGAGCTGCGAATGAATCTAGCATGACAGGTTAACGAGGAAAGTGGTGTGAGCATGTTAATTTGACTAAAAGGCTTGGACAATGAGGCCACGGTGGGATGTGGTGGGTTGTCTTGTTCTTGCCGCCCTAGGACCTCTTGTGCTTATCGCTTGAACCAAGACTAAGAGTACGACACACGGGGCCTAGGTGAAGCCCCTCGGCTGTTACTTGTTTAGGTGTGCCCGTAGGACACGTAGTTTGCCGTGTTCCATTTGCAGAAAGGTGAACAACGTTTTGAGAGAAAAGATAGGTCGTGTCTGGGGACAAGTGAAGGACGAACTGATCTTGGTCCCCACGCACAGAAATAGGGACCGTCAGGAGGTGGCCATCTCTTGTTAATGGCGGAATGGCCCTATTTGGGTTGGCTTATGGGCACATCTAGGCAAGCTAAGAGTCGTGGTCGACCCCCATCTGCCGGCATTCCCCGGAAGAGTGCTAATCATGTGGCACCAGGAGTCGGTCGGCACGTGTGGACCAAATTGTACACCCCTGCAGGGATAAATCTATTCGAATAGCCGTGTCCACGGTTAAGGACGACTTGGGTCTTGCTGTTTGATCATAGATGACAACTTGAACATATTCGTAAAACTTGATAACAACGTGTGCGGGTTGCTTCCTCGAGGGATGAGTCGAGGGAGTGATCCTAGTAGAGCAGTTCAGCTGATGTTGATTCTGGTGGTTTCAAAGATGATCTAATGGAGATAAAAGTGTTCTCTTATCCCTTTTACAAAACTTCTGAGTAGACGGACTTCTACTTCGCCTCCCTCTATTGAAAAGTTGGCTTTACGCAAAATTAGCCCACAAACAGCTTCTAACTTATGCATTACCGTAACGGGTTATAGTCTTGCTGAGCTCTGTACTCAGGCCTGCCGCTACCTTATTTTTGACAGAGATGAAGATACCATCGATGGAGATTTATGCGTGGACATCGACGAGTAGTTTGGGGTTCCCAGGTAGCAGCCTGGAATCTGTAGTGTGGGACGTCACCGTTGCTTATTTCTGGCCTCTTAGGCCTTTTGTTAATCTTGTTGAATAGCAACATAATTTGCCTTCCGTTGTATGATGTAATGTTGGGTCGTGTGACCTCTGCGTGTATTTTGCTATCTTACTCTAATAAGAGTTGTATATTTGCTTCTTATCGTAGAGTCACTGCCCTGTACCGGTTGTTACAACCTCTCCCGTGCATGATGCGTGTATGGATATAAAGTGCACGGTTGAGAGGAAAGGTTCTTGGGCTCTTTGTTATGCAGTTTTGGCTATGCCCGTGTTATGGCTTAGCCGAGGGGTTGTGGTGCCGATGATCCATTCCGAGCACGCCTGCCGATGTTTACTCGGCCTGGGAGTGGTAAACCCAGTAACCCTCGGCTACGTAGCATGACCAGTGACACATAGCATTTCTGTATAACTCTGAGGCCGAGTCCGACAGCTTAACAAGGTCCTACGATTCTTTGTTATGCCTTCGTGGTTATGATTAGTTATGGTAGTCTTCCGAGGGGTTTTGTGTGACCGGTGTTCCCGGCACGCCTGCAGTGAAATGCTGCCTGGGATTGGTACCCCAGTAACTCTCGGCTATCATGCCTAATAGCACATAACACTTATGTATAGCTCTGAATCTGGGGTCGCTACAAGTTTTTGGTATCAGAGCAGGACTGCCTGTAGGAAACCCTTACTGCTGGTCGATGTTGAGTCTAGTACTTGTGAAAACTATTTTGAACCTAAAAAAAATGAGTTGTGAAAATCTCATTAGGATTCTTTTTACTCCTTACCTGGTATCGTTCTAATTCTGGGTTATCTTACCTTGTTTGGGTTGAAAAGGTTTTACTATCTCATCTGGTCGTTCAAATCCTAGGTGCCTTGAGCACATGTCGTTTCTTAACCAGTTGACCTAGTGTGGAGTTCTCCAGAGTCTGGTGTGTGTTCTGAGTTCCCTCTTCTTGTTGTTTCAACTGAGAGATTTCATTCCATCATAATCTTTCAGGTTTGTGGGTTCCATAATCTTCTGTTCTAAGCTTCGAGGTTTCCTTTCACCTTGTGTGCCTCCTTTCTATTTGCTTGGGTACTTCAGAAGCTGCGATGGTTTCTAGAGGTTACCTCGTGATTACTACTTTGTGGTGTCCTTTGCGTCACTCAAATAGTAGTTACTCTTTTCTTTGGGTTTTAACCCTTGGACTTGAACCGAAGGTTCCGGATTGTGCTAGATTCTAGTGTGTTCGATCATGTGGTTTCTCAACCATGTGGTGATCATGTTATTTGTGTGAATCTTAGTACATGAAGCTGACCTTTAACCCAAGATCCATTCCTTTGACACCTGAGTAAGGTTTAACCATTTAACCACCTCAGGATGGCTGGTAACTCCAGTTCTAGCCTTGAGCTTGTGGTAGTTGTCGTGAATGAATCGCGATTGCTATGGTCTTCCCCACCACTAGCTATTTGCAGAGGTTCTGTCATGGAACCAAATGGATCACGACACGAGTGCTCTTTGTGAGTCTCATCTATGGTTGTGACTCCGCCACACTTTCCGTTTTAGCACGGGTTCTACGGAAGAGTATTACTTGTGCATCCACCATGATCTCAGGTTTATCTTGAGCGTGTTCCTCTTCTTTTGTTGCTTTTCGACCTTCGTCTACCAATTGGTAGCCAAGTTGTACTTGTGTATTGGAGTCTTCCAGTGCACGATGCTTCTTGTGGTCTCTATCAAGCATTCCACTTTGGGGTGTTCGGAGAAACAAACTCCAGTACCTTGTCCATTTCTAGGACCAGGTCAAAGTGTTGTAATCCGCAGAACTAAGAGGTCTCATTTTATTCTGTTCTGTTCTACCTTGGAGTGTCACACTCTTTTATATCAAGAGGTCGTGCTGAGTCTCATGACGTACTTGATGAAGTGATGCTCTTACACATCCTTATCCACCTTTCTTTTGAGCTACTCGTGCTCGAGAATGTTGGGTGCGCGTATTGATGTGGCTATCGGATAACCTTAGCAATTCTTATTGCTTTGAAATCCAAGGACATTGATGTCATTCTTAGCATGATTGGTAATCCGATCACTAAGCTGAGTTTGACTGTGCTGCCAAGTCCGCTTGTTCAGGTGCATATCTTCGGTCGAAGAGTTAGGTTCATGCCGAAACTCTCAAGATCAAATCGTTTTGCTTTGAAAAGCAAGACTCTTTCGAACTCAATGACATACGGTGGTTCGTGATATTCTAGTTGTCTTTCTAGAAGTATCGCTAGGTTGTCACCTGACCGTGATGTCAAGTTTGTGAGTAAGCTTAGTTCTTCGAACCGCTTCTTTCTCCAAGAAACCGTGCTGGATACCCTTGAACTAGTTGGTTGAGCTTAAACAACAACTTGGAGAGTTGAAAGACAAAAGCTCTATCTGACTTGGTTCATTCTCAAAGGGATGTCTATTTTTTCTCGTGTTGAAGCAAGATAGTGTCTCCTTCATGGATCTGCTATCTTTCCAACCTTTGATTTGAGCTTGGGCTATCGTCAAATCATCTCAGAACCAAGGACTATCTTGATGTTGTTTTAATGTGGTGTTTCACTCGAGTATACCTTCATGTCCTTTGGTATGACCAATACTTTCGCCTTGTTCATATGATATATGAGTCCATCTTCTTGAAGTATCATGATAAGGTTGTTGTTGAGCCCATCGATGACATTCTTATTATCTCCATGTTTGAAGAGATTCATATTGGACATATGGTGCTAGTGTTGGAAACTGGTAAGAACTAACCTTGTGTGATCACAGGGTATGTGTTCTTGATGCTGGAAGTGACTTTCTCTGGTTCATGTGCAATTGCTGAAAGATGTCGCCGTGAATCTGAGTGAAGTTCTCTTTGTTTCCTTGGGAATCATCTCAAGTTGGTCATGCATGTGCGAAGTAATCCTGAGATGGAAGGTTGTTACCTCCATTTCCTTGAAGGATCTTCTATGCACATTAAGCCACTGACTAATCTGCTCAAAGATGAGAAGAAGTTCTTGAACTTCATCGTCTTGTTTGATATTCCCCAACTAGGACTCGGTTGTGTTTCATTGCAAGAAGTTCATGATGGTTCAATTGCTTTCTCGTAGCTGTGACCACATGCATCTCGCAATCTAGCTCTTGTTTGGAGCTTGACACTGAAGTCCATCTCTTGAGAATCTAGTGATCTTATTTCTCCGTTAACTATTTCAAACTCCCTGTTCAGACATGTTGAGTCTGAATTATCAATACACTTAACCAGATCTGAATCTCAAGCAGAAGCGATGGTTGGTGTTCCTCAAGAGTATGACATAGGCCTTTCTGTAACTCCGGCAAGATTGATGTTGTGGTTGACACACTTAGCCGGAAGGTCTATTACCATAATGTCTTGATTCAGTAAAAAACAACCACTCTCCATGAGGGTTTGTGCGACTTATTTTAGAAGTTGTTCCTTATGGTTTCTTTTCAGTCTTGAAGTCCGACCTTCACTTGACGTCCAATTGGAGGCTACTAAAAAGCTTGATATTGGTATCTAGAACATCAAGGAGAACATTTGAGCGGAGTTTCTAAATGTCTCTTGACTGTTTTCCTTACCCTTCTTTTGTGGCCATAACTCTTTCAGGAGGATTTCCATTCCAGAAGTAACCTCTAGTAGGTCGCTGACTGGTGATCTTTCCTTTCCTTTTGTTTGAACTTGAAGTTCTAATCAACTCACACATTGTGTGAATTCGTCAGTCACATCAGGGCCCCAGACTTTTACTTTGGCGACTAACGTGTTGTTATGCCAAAAGGTTGAAGTCTGGAAGAGTGTCCTTCCTCCCTATGGTGCCTCAAATCTCTATTGTCCATTCATCCTGGTGGTGTGAATGATCTCTGGCAAAGATTATGATAAATCAGGATGAGCCAAAAGATTCTTCCGCCTTCTGTAATCATGCCAAAAAGAGACTACGATTTTGAAGATCAAAGGTTCCTTTTGCAGCATGATTCAACTTCCTTCGACGGGTCACCCTTCTTCTTTTAAAAAGAGTGCCTCCTTATGGTATTAAGGCAATTAAACTCCTCGCTACCTTTGATGCTTCTTTTCTACTCAAGCATCGAACAATTGCCTACCAAGGTTGAACTTCTCTTTTCTTCTCTTACCTTGACGTGTCTCCTCTCTTCAACTCAAGGATTGTTATGAAATCTCCTTTCATGAGTTGACCGTGGGATACTCGATCTTCTTGAAGATCCATCTTTCCAGAGTGTTCCCTCTTTCCTTTATAGCCGATGGATGAAGATCTCGAAGTCATGATGCTACCAACAAATTTCTTCGAAAATATTGTTGAAGACCGATGTAACCCCTTCCTCCTCTTTCTCGCTTTGAATCTCGGGACGAGATTCTTGTAAGGGGGGTAGATTGTAACATCCCATGTTTCTATTATTGTGTAAAATAGTTAATCATGAGCATAGCATGCATTAATTCTTGCATTAAGAAATTTATGCTACTTTAAAATAAAAGGGAAACCCTAAAATGGTTATTTCCCCTCCCTATTTTTAAATGTGGTAAAAAGTCCCCAAAAATCTTGCAATAATTTGTGGGGCCTCTTTATATTATTGTGGTCCAACATAAAAAGTTTCATAATTTTTGGAGCTTCTCTAGTAGTATAACTAATTTCCTCAAAACCCAGGGGGTTTTCTACAAAATGCCTTTTCTTTTTCTTCTTTCTTCTTCTTTTTCCTTCTGGCCATGGACAGAGCTCCACCGCCGCCGATGCCGTGCCACCTCCTGCCTGTGCCCTTGCTTGAGGGGATAAGACCCCAGTGCCATCCGCATCTCCCTCTCCCTCCTCACTTGCCTCGCCCTCCTCCTCTTCCTTTCTCTCCCTCGCTCGAGAACGAGCTCGACCCGAAACCCTAGTCGACGGCTGCCGCGTCGCGCCGCCGCTCTGGGCCACCCCGAGCTCCTCCGTGAAGTCCCGAAGCTCCGCATCGACGCCATGATCCTCCTCACCGACTCGCGCTTGCCGGGACGCCCGGAGTCGGCCGAATCGAGCCGTTCCCCTTCGCTTCCGGCCGCTGCCGCCGCGGACGATTTCGTCGCCGTCCGGCCTCCTCCGCCTTCTCCGACCATTCCATCGAGCTCCTGGTGAGCAGGGGATCCTCCCCGTATCCTTTTCCCTCTCCCTCTCCCCTCCGGTCGCCGTCCACGCCGTGCTCCGCCCTCGGCCGCCGCTGGCCAAGGTCGCCGGAGTAACTCCGGTGACCAAATGGTCCGAGCGCCGCCACCCTCCGATTCATCTCTTCCTCGCGCGTCCAACGCGCGTGGTCGCGCTCCCTTGCGTGGCCGGAGTCGACCGGTCCGTCGCCGGCAGTGCCGTGCCCACCGTGGCTGATGTCAGCTGACGTCACCGTGGGGCCAGCCTGTCAGCGATTTAATCTTTATGGGAAATATTTTTGGAAATTAATAAAATTATGACATGTGGGTCCCCTCTGTCAGATATTTAACAATTTCAGAAATTCCAGAAAATGAATAAAATTGTAAATTCAATATCTTTATTTCTGTAATTCAGAAAAATATGAATAAAATATCAAAATTTGCAGAAAAATGAGATCTATCTATTTATGCAAAGATCATGCATGATTGAACAACTTCAATTAAGAGTTGTTTAGAATAACAAAAATGCCACTTTATTCAATTATGGGGTTTCTCCGATTACTATTCTTCGGACTCCATTTAAAATGAAATATCTTGTGTAGGTTCCTAAATTATTGTAATTGCAACTTGTCATGTCATCATTCTTGTATGCGCATTGCATCGATGCCATGTTGAATGTTTGTTGTCGTTTCTTGCCGGTGCTTCGTTTTTCTCCGATAGAACGAGTCCGAGTTCGAGAAATTCCGAAGTGAAGATCAGCACCATCAACGATGAATGCACGGATATTGACGACAAATGGCGAATACTTGATCATCAATGATCAAGTCAAGCAGAAGATCCCAACAGCTTTATATTTTCTGTTATCGCTCAATAAGGCAAGCACAACCCCTTCTTCGATCTGCTCCCATATTTTCAAGTATTATCTCTGATAAGCATCATATCGGTTCCAAAGCTTTTGGTCGATAGGTAGAGTCAACCTATCTTGCATGTGCCCCTTGTCGCCTAGTACCTGTTTATCCATCCTAGCATGATTAGGGTTGCTTGTGTGTCGCCAGAGCCCTATATATGTTTATATGCTTAGCCATGCTTAGTTATGATCTGATCCTTCATGTTGATGAATCAGAGCTGCGAATGAATCTAGCATGACAGGTTAACGAGGAAAGTGGTGTGAGCATGTTAATTTGACTAAAAGGCTTGGACAATGAGGCCACGGTGGGATGTGGTGGGTTGTCTTGTTCTTGCCGCCCTAGGACCTCTTGTGCTTATCGCTTGAACCAAGACTAAGAGTACGACACACGGGGCCTAGGTGAAGCCCCTCGGCTGTTACTTGTTTAGGTGTGCCCGTAGGACACGTAGTTTGCCGTGTTCCATTTGCAGAAAGGTGAACAACGTTTTGAGAGAAAAGATAGGTCGTGTCTGGGGACAAGTGAAGGACGAACTGATCTTGGTCCCCACGCACAGAAATAGGGACCGTCAGGAGGTGGCCATCTCTTGTTAATGGCGGAATGGCCCTATTTGGGTTGGCTTATGGGCACATCTAGGCAAGCTAAGAGTCGTGGTCGACCCCCATCTGCCGGCATTCCCCGGAAGAGTGCTAATCATGTGGCACCAGGAGTCGGTCGGCACGTGTGGACCAAATTGTACACCCCTGCAGGGATAAATCTATTCGAATAGCCGTGTCCACGGTTAAGGACGACTTGGGTCTTGCTGTTTGATCATAGATGACAACTTGAACATATTCGTAAAACTTGATAAACAAAGTGTGCGGGTTGCTTCCTCGAGGGAGAGTCGAGGGAGTGACCCTAGTAGAGCAAGTTCAGCTGTTGATGATTCTGGTGGTTTCCAAAGATGATCGAAGGAGATAAAAGTGTTCTCTTATCCCTTTTACAAAACTTCTGAGTAGACGGACTTCTACTTCGCCTCCCTCTATTGAAAAGTTGGCTTTACGCAAAATTAGCCCACAAACATCTTCTAACTTATGCATTACCGTAACGGGTTAAAGTCTTGCTGAGCTCTGTACTCAGGCCTGCCGCTACCTTATTTTTGACAGAGATGAAGATACCATTGATGGAGATTTATGCATGGACATCGACGAGTAGTTTGGGGTTCCCAGGTAGCAGCCTGGAATCTGTAGTGTGGGACGTCACCGTTGCTTATTTCTGGCCTCTTAGGCCTTTTGTTAATCTTGTTGAATAGCAACATAATTTGCCTTCCGTTGTATGATGTAATGTTGGGTCGTGTGACCTCTGCGTGTATTTTGCTATCTTACTCTAATAAGAGTTGTATATTTGCTTCTTATCGTAGAGTCACTGCCCTGTACCGGTTGTTACAACCTCTCCCGTGCATGATGCGTGTATGGATATAAAGTGCACGGTTGAGAGGAAAGGTTCTTGGGCTCTTTGTTATGCAGTTTTGGCTATGCCCGTGTTATGGCTTAGCCGAGGGGTTGTGGTGCCGATGATCCATTCCGAGCACGCCTGCCGATGTTTACTCGGCCTGGGAGTGGTAAACCCAGTAACCCTCGGCTACGTAGCATGACCAGTGACACATAGCATTTCTGTATAACCCTGAGGCCGAGTCCGACAGCTTAACAAGGTCCTACGATTCTTTGTTATGCCTTCGTGGTTATGATTAGTTATGGTAGTCTTCCGAGGGGTTTTGTGTGACCGGTGTTCCCGGCACGCCTGCAGTGAAATGCTGCCTGGGATTGGTACCCCAGTAACTCTCGGCTATCATGCCTAATAGCACATAACACTTATGTATAGCTCTGAATCTGGGGTCGCTACACGCGGGTGGTCCCGCGGGTGCTGTCATGTACACCTGCATGGGGAGGATGCGTGGAACTTCCTCCAGATCCGAGTCTTCTCCAAAGACGGACTCGAAGTTTACTTGATTTCCGTCGGCGAAGTCCGAAGGGTTCGATGACGGAGTCGATGAAGCATAGGGCACGACTGCCCATTCAGTCGTGCGCGCGAAAGATTGCGTAGTCGCAGTCGAGAACGACGCGATCTCCTTGAGCGGATTGCCTAAAAGCTCGTCGGAGGAGGACACGGCGAAGGCCGATGCAGCCGATGACGGGGCGGATTCTACCGCGGCAGTCGATGAAGTAGCGGGTGCTGTTGCCGCAGGGTGCGGTGCGTCCGTGAGGCGGAGAGTGCTCCACTTGTTGACGAAGAAACGTAGTTCTCCAAAGCTTACATCCACGCCTACGTGTAGATCTGCGGAGGCCGGCCGCGTGACCGGCGAGTGTGGGCTGAATCCCAGGGAGCCGAAGAAGATCGGCGATTGCAGATCTGGCGAGTCGCCGATTGTCGATGATGACGCTGCTGAATCCGTAGATCCAACACCAGTCTTTCCCACAGACGCCACCAATTGACGTGGGGTTACCACGCCAAATCCCTCGGAGGTCATCCTTGGGTTTAAAGAAGAGGAGAAGATGGTGGTGCTGGTGAATCCGTCGGCTGACAAGCAAGATTTACCCAGGTTCAGGCCCCCGAAGGTAAAAGCCCTACGTCCTGCTTGTCTGGTATTGATTGATGAGATTACAGTAGAGCTACAATGGCGAGATCGAGAGATGCGATCTCGCTAGGGTTCTGGTGGCTAGTTTTTGCGTGTCCCTAGCCGGTAGCCCTCCCAACCCTTAAATAGTCAGCCTGGGTCCCGGGAATCCTCTACCGACTAGGGTTACATCTCATAACCGACCTTGGTTCTGTCTAGTCTTTGGCTTGTTTCCTTCGGTATGGGCCTTCCTTCCAGCCTTGTTCCGCAGGCCACGATGATGTTTGAACACCGGGTAGCCAAACCGTGGGGCACCCGGAGGGTACACCCACGTCATCGGTCATGGAAAATTCATTGGCGAGAGAAGAAATGATGTGCTGTAAGAAGGTTTTAGAAGAGGCAGTGAGGACTATATCATCTTCATAGATGAGAAGATAAGCAGTATGTGTAGAGGAATGGAAAATAAAAAGGGAAGAATCACATTTAGAAGGTGAAAAACCAATGGTTTGAATAAAGGTGGCAAATCGCTAGAACCAGGCACGTGGAGCTTGCTTGAGACCATATTTAGATTTGTGAAGAAGACAAACAAGATCAGGAGAAGAAGGATGTTCAAAGCCAGAAGGTTGTTGACAATAGACGGCATTAAGTGTGCCATGAAGAAAAGCATTTTTGACATCGAGTTGATGAATAGGCCAGGAAGAAGAAACAGCAAGACTGAGAACAACTCGAATAGTGCTTGGTTTAACAACTGGAGAGAAAGTCTCATCATAATCAATCCCAGGCTGTTGAGAAAAACCCCGACAGACCCAACGAGCCTTGTAACGTGCAAGAGAGCCATCAGAATGAAATTTGTGTCGAAAAATCCACTTGCCGGAGACGACATTGGCACCTGGTGGTTTAGGAACTAGAGACCATGTATTGTTTTGAAGAAGAGCATCGAATTCGTCGCGCATGGCAGAGTGCCATAAGGGGTCTAGAAGGGCTCGCTTGTAAGAAGTAGGGATGGGAGATATATTTGTAGTGGCGGATAGGTTAAGACGACGTTGAGGGATATGGAAACCATGCTTGCCACGAGTGCACATAACATGATCATTGTCCGGAATAGGAGCAGGAACAGCATTAGGAGGAATAGGTCTAGGAGATGCTGAGGAAGAAGTGATGTTGGCATCGGTTGCAGATGAGGGGGAGAGGGAAGCTACAGGAATAATAGGAGAGGCTGTTGCGGCAGGGGAATCAATGTTTTGGGCTGTCACGGGAGTGTTTTCAGCGTGTTGGTCTGCTGCGGCAGAATTTTCTGTCGCGGCAGGGTTTTGAGTGGTTGGGGCTGCCGCGGCAGAGTTTTCAACAGGATTTTCTGCCGCGACAGGTATGATGGTTGTGGTGAGAGAGTTTAGAGAAGTTGGTTTGGGCGAGGCTGGGGATGAATGAGATGGGGTGACAGTAGCATAGGGGAAAGTATGTTCATCGAATGTGACATGGCGAGAAATAATAACACGACCGGAGGAGGGATCGAAGCATCGGTGGCCTTTGTGATCGTCAGAAGCACCAAGATAAACACAAGGGAGAGATCGTGGCTCAAGCTTATGGTAGGTGGTGGAGGTGATGTTTGGAAAACATAGGCAACCGAAAACACAAAGAGAGGAATAATCAGGGTGATCTAAGAAAAGAGATTGGAAATGTGTGTATAGGGGACACGTTTTAGTAGGCCTAATATTTAATAGAAAGGTGGCGGTGCGAAGGGCTTCCACCAAAAAACGAGGAGGGAGAGAGGCTTGAAGAAGCAAGGTGCATAGGATGTCATTGATGGAGCGTAGTGATCGTTCAGCTTTGCCATTTTGGGGAGAAGTATATGGGAAAGAAAAACGGAGAAGAATTCCTTGAGAAAGAAAGAAATTGCGGTTGTTATTGTTGTCAAACTCACGTCCATTGTCACATTGGATAAATCGGATTGGTAGACCGAAGTGGGTAAGAACATATTGGCAAAAATTAAGAAAAAATTTATGAACATCAGACTTGGCACGGAGAGGAAAGGTCCAAATATAATGGGAGTAATCATCGAGAATCACAAGATAGTACTTGAAGCCGGATACAGTAGGGATGGGAGAGGTCCATAAATCACAATGTAGTAATTCAAACGGAAAAGAGCTAACAGTGGCAGATGTGCCAAAAGGTAATCTAACATGTTTACCGCATTGACAGGCATTACAAAGAGAAGAATTGTGAGTGGGAGGAGCACTAGGGATACAAAATTCCTGAAGTAGAGATGACAGGGTGTTTTTATTAGGGTGGCCTAGACGTTGATGCCATATGGTGACGGAGGCGATCATGGCGTGAAGGGTAGAGGTGGGCGCTCCATGTAGCGGATATAGATCCCCCGGGCTATTGTACCGAGCGGGAACCTTCCGCGTGTTCAGATCCTTCACATATAGACCAAAGGGGTCAAATTCAAGAGAGACATGATTGTCAATGGTAAATTGTCTGACATATATGAGATTTTTAATTAAGGAAGGAACAATTAGCATATTGCGTAAGAGAAAATTTGATTGGTTATGAGGGATGTAGGAGTGGCCGGCACATGTGATAGGGATAGAGGATCCGTCACCAATGGTAATGGAGGAAAATTTTGATGTTGAGAGAGTTGACAGAATATTCATATTTGAAGACATATGAGAGGATGCACCAGAATTAAAGATCCAATCCGTACCTTGGTTGTTGAGGGTGAAGTTGTTCATGGCGGCAATGAAGGCCGCCTGGTCCCAGCTTGGCGGAGTGGTTGTTGATGGCGGTGCAGGCAAGGCCAGGGGTGTAGTCATGTACTGAGGAGCTGGTGCAGCGTAGCTTGGAGGAGCATATGTCGCGGAGTTTTAGCCGTACATAGGAGCTGGTGGAGCATAGCTCGGTGGAACTTATCCTGGCGTGAGCGCGGTGTAGACTTGAGAAGGAGGTCGTGTGCCTAGAAGACCTGGTGAGCCGGTGGACGAGTGAAGGCCAGGACTCCACGCACCGGAGTAGGCTGGAGGGGTGCCGTAGGGAGAAGGAGAAGTCCACGACATGGTCCACGCTTGAACGAGACCAGTCCAAGGGTCATGTTGGGGGCGCCAGGTTGGTAGAGGAGTGGCCGCAATCTGCGTGTTTGTCGGTGCCAGATTCGGTGGTGGCGGAGGAGCAGCAGGTCGAGACTACGATGGACGGTACACCGGATTCTTGCCGTGGTTTGGACTTGGACGCCATCCTGGAGGTGGTTGCGCGGCAGATGGAGCCGCTGCAGGTGCGGGTAGAGGAGCGGGCGCCCGGACGGTGGTGTGAAAAACCTGAGGAGGACGGGTGGCCTTCCGTGCTTGGTTCATCGCCTCGAGCTGCAAGATGGAGCGTACTTCGGCGAAGGTTGGAGGTGGCCGCATCATAGGTATGAAAGCGACCTGCTTCTCAAATTGTTCTCCAAGGCCAACAAGAAGAGCGTTGATGAGGGTGCGGTCCTCCACGTGGTCGCCAAGCTCGTGTAGTTCGTATCCAATGGCCTTGATCCGTTGATAGAGCTTGCTGCTGTATTAAAATAAGTTGGGTGGTGCCCCAAGCGAAGGCGGAATTGCAGCTAGTAGCAGTTTTCCCTCGTTTAACGAACCGAGGTTTATCGAACCAGTAGGACTTTGAAATCAACAACGAGGTGAATGTTGAAGATCTCTGGCGCTTGACCTTCAACAGACGTGGACCTGCACACACTCAACCAAAATACTTTGCCCCCAACGGCGGAAAGGTTGTCAATCTTTCCGGTCTCGCAGAAAACAAATCGGTTAATTGTATGATGAAATATGAAAAGTGACCAGAGGAGTAATGATGATTAAAATCAAGTAAATGAGGTTGTAAACAATGTAAAAAGATGGACCGGGGGCCATGGGTTCACTAGTGGAGTCTCTCAAGTAAATAAAATATGCATGTGATGGTTGAACGAATTACAGCTAGGCAATTGACAAGATCATGACACAAACCCAATTTAGCTATGACAAAAAGGACATGATAATATTTATGGAGGCATCATGACAAGGAACAAAGACCGTTGAGTCCAACTGTGTCTTTGTCTAAAAAGTCCACCGTGGGATCGCTATCCAGCCTGTCACCCAACGGTATTAAGTTGCAAGCAACAGACAATTGCATTAAGTAAAGTGCATGAAGTAAACAATACTAATATCAAAAGAGACATTAACACCGCTGTTTTACCCTTAGTAGCAACAGCAGACCCTCACCCTTAGACGTTTCTGTCACTCGTGCCCAGGAACAAAAGGGGGCATGAACCCACTATCTAGCATAAATACCCTCTCTTGGAGATACACACAATCACTTGGCCAAAGTAACTACGCACATCGGAGAGCATGCAAGAACATAAATTACTCATATAAGAATCATGCACAATATGAACATAACTTCATAATCCATCGGATCCCAGCAAACACATCACATAGCATTACAATAATCGATCTTGATCATGTTAGGCAGCTCACAAGATCATAAGACATGAAGCACAAGAGAGAGAGACTACCAACTAGCTACTGTCATGGACCCGTAGTCCAAGGTGAGACTACTCACAAATCATCCCGGAGGAAGGCATGACGATGAAGAGCCCTCCGGGATCGATCTCCCCTCCGGCAGAGTGCCGGGATCAGCTTCAGATTGGACCCCGAACTAGGGTTTTCGGTGACGGCGCGTCGGGGTCGAGTTTCTAGAAAATAATGGCCGCCTCGACGTTTTTAGGTCAATTGTGATTTTATAGGCATCGGAGGGGGCCGAGGAGGTGCCCCACGGGCAGGGGCGGGCCCCACCCGCGGGTCCACCTTGGGCCGCGGCAGGGGGGCGTGTCTGCCCTGTGGGTCGCCTCCGAGGCTGCCCTTCGGACTCCGTCTTTGTCTTGGCGTAAAAATAATCCCCGTAAATTTTGGTCCAATTCCGAGAATATTTTCAGAAGTAAATTTCTGAAACAAAAAGACAGCAAAAACAGGGAACTGGCACTTGGCATCTTGTCAATAGGTTAGTCCGACAAAATGCATAAAAATGATATAAATGACAGTAAAAACATGTGACAATATCACAAAACTAGTATGGAATACTCAAAAATTATAGATACGTTTGAGACGTATCAGAACACAATCACAGTTGTGTCAGCCTGGGTGATGGTGCGGGGCTCAGTATGTAAGGCGTTGATGTGAACGTCGCAGTTGTCCTGGAAGAGCTGCTGGAGAGAGAGCCATATATCGGCGGTGGTGGCTTCGTCATTGGAGACGAGGTTGAAGAGTTCGGTGGATATGCGAGTGTAGATCCATTGGATGATTGCAAGGTCATCCTGTACCCAACGGGGATTGCGTGGCTGAGGGGTCGAGTGTTGATTGATATGATCTCGGAGGCCACATCGACCTAGATGAATATGGAACAAGTGGCGCCAATGATAGTAATTGTGGGAGGCGAGATCAAGGGTGATGGGGATGAACGGAGAGACATCGGCGATTGTATCAGCTAGGGAGATTGTGGGTGGTGGAAGAAAGCTCTGGGAGGGGGCAATATGTTGGGTGGAGGAAGAAGAAGGAGTGGTAGAGGGATGGAGGACGTCGGCTCGGCGAGCTTCGGCCGGGGTAAAGAGAGGTTTGTTTGGCGGCGGCGCCATGGCCAAGGTGCGGAAAACCTATGCGTCTGATACCATGTAATTTGGGAGAAAATAATAACTTGTATTGATTCAATAGGAGTACATGGGTATATATAGAAGGCCTAACTAACTTAGGGTTTTAGGGAACCGACTCCAACTCGTATTACATTAGGACTCCAACTTGTATTACAATTGTACTCTAATACTTGCAGCTCACAATGAAGTCAAATCTTGTATAAACATGCCGCAACCGTGACAGAGGAGCTGCCAGCTGACAGAAATTGCATCAACCTCTTTCCTCTGCTAGTATGCTACTACTCCCAAATTTCCCAATGAAGAAAATAAACGGTTCTCTGCTTTTTTTTGAGAAAAATAAACGGTTCTCTGCTGAGCTGTACATTTGGTATTTGTCGAGGCTCTTATTTTTAATCAAAAAAGGAAAACCAAATAGAGGCAAGAGGTGAGCATTGGAGACATTTTATCGTTAGGAGCCCCAACTAGCAGGCCCCAAAATGCGTCAATGTGGGCGATGGACGGAAGCTCGTGCCTAATGTTTCAGCCCAGCAAATGGGCTATCCGCCAGAGGCACGTGTGGGCCTGTTTTATTATTTTGACGTTACGTGTAGCTTGTTGGTGTACACAATTCAGTTTTGGGTAACACCCGGCCGGTCTTCTAAATGGTCCGTACCGCCGGTGTTATCTCATTAAATGGGCTGGTTTGGCTGTGGTCCGCGTCCGCAGGTAAGCGAGCGTGGGGGAGCTGGAGGGTGTCGTACGCTCGTACCTCGACGAAGCTTGACGGCCCTAAAATGATGAACTAGAGCTGCAGGAGGAGGAGGCATTCGACGCCGTCATCGACTGCAACTGCCACTTCACCGAGCCGTGCCTGGCTGATATCGTTGGTATGTATGTACATGTGCTACTGGTCATCAAAGTGAAGCTGCTGCGGAGGCGGCGTTTCCATCCGTATCTAGACATGTTTTAATACAAGATTCACATAAATCATACACTAAAACATGTCTAGATACGGATAGAAAGCCAAATGTTAAAACATCTTATATTTTGATACGGAGGGAGTATATCTTATTGGTAGCTAGGTTGTGCTGATAATTGGATACCATCCAAATGAGATAGACATTTGGAAGGATTTTGCTGGTGTGGCTAAAGAGGTTTCGACGGCGCCTTCCGATGCATGATATATGCACAATTTTTTTTTTATACTAGGCAATGCAAAGTGCTTGGTCTAAATTGCTAGATTTGCTCTACCAACGTGCATTTATTTTGCCTTCTCCGTAAAAAATGTTTTGGTAAATTGCACTATCCCAATATGATTTCTAGATTGGTCTAGATTTACTAGATTTTCTCTACTGCAGTCCAAGTATTGGTGGAGACGTGCGTGCACGTACATGATTACTAGTCTCATTAAATGGTAGCTTTTATTTCTGCAAGAGTTCTGCAAGAGTATAGGTGTCAAATGTCAGAAAGAGAAGGAAAGTGGGGAATGTGGGTGGGAGAATGCATCCTTTTGTTTTTTTATAAACCGATTTTTAAAATGAAATATCTTTTCATTTGTTCATCGCGTTGAGATATTAAAAAATAAATATCTTAATAGATTTTGACGAACCGTTTTTTATCAAAAATTGTATATTTGTTCTTCGGGTTTGTCTGCACTTAGAGTTCGGGATTTCGCTGTACTTTTTTTTACTGCATGCACGAAGTTTGACGTTTTTTCGGTTAGCATACTTTTATATTTGAGGTTTTAGTATATATACATTTTTGTAATTCGGGTTTCAGTGTACTTGTACTCCTTATTTTCTATACTTTATACTGCGAGAATTCTATACTTAGGTTTTTAGTTTACTTATAATTTTGTATTTTGGATTTTAGTGTATTTTTATTTCAGCATTTTGTCCTTATGATTTTTTTTCGAGATTTTCATATTTCTCAAATTTTGTACTTGGCGTACCTAGAATTACGTATGCGTTGCGTTTGGAAGTACGTGTAAAAGTTGGCAAGTACGTATGCCATTTCGGTGACCCAGCACACCACTGCATATTGTAGTGTACAAGTCGTTGACATAACACCCACGGAAGGACTTATCCGTAAATATTACATCCCTCAGAGTAGCGCAACAGAAATATTGCGGATCCACTTTATTACACACTGCTAAAGATTACAAGCCAGAAGTGTACAAAAACTTCAATGTCTTCCTCCGACATGGGAGGAATTTCAACTATGATACGGTTGACCGTGGTCAACTTATTCACGATAGAAAGAAGTAAACTAAGAACCATAGGGCTCAACAATCTAAGTAGTATTAGTCTAGATTTGTTCGGCCGGGTTCCTAAAGTAGGAGACTAAGTCTCGGTCTCCTCATCATCGCCTCCACAAGCAATCAGGTAGTCGACGCCCACGCCTCTGTACAGATCAGGTTCCTCGTAGTACACCCCGTCCTCGTGGTAAGCTCCATAGCTCTCCTTGATTGCCTCCTCAAAGTCTAAGCATGGGGTCAAAAGGGAAAGGGTGAGCAACAGCGTTACTCTGCAAGTTCTGAATATCTAGAGATAAGGTGTTTCATGCACTAGCTACTGCCAAAACCTCAGGTCTTTGGCATAGACACTACCACAGAAAGGGCTATCAGTGGCGCACCAAATTGCAATTCTGTGGCGCACCCTCAGATTTGCTTGGTGCGCCACAGAATTCTCACATTTCTGTGGCCCACCTGGCCTGGTGCGCCACAGAATTCACATTTCTGTGGCGCACCCACCCACCGTGCGCCACAGAAATATTTCTGTGGCGCACCCACCCACCGTGCGCCACAGAATTTTTTTGAATTTCAAAAAAAAAGGGCGGCCAGATCTAGATCTGGATCTGGCCAGATCTAGATCTGGTCGCCGGAATTTCGTTTCGTTTCGTTTTTTTGGAGGCCGTAGGTGGAGGAGGGAGTCGCCGGAGGTTGGTGGACGATGGTAGTCGCCGGAGTTCGCCGGAGTTCGCCGGAGGTGGAGAAGGAGGTTGCCGGAGTGGAGGAGGAGGTTGCCGGAGTGGAGGAGGTCGCCGGAGGTGAAGGTCGCCGGGGTAGAGGAGGAGGTCACCGGAGGTTGAGGTCGCCGGGGTTGTGGAGGTGGTCGCCGGAGTTGTGGAGTTCGCCGGAGTTGTGGAGGAGGTCGCCGGAGGTGGAGGTGGAGGTGGAGGTGGAGGTGGAGGTGGAGTAGAGAAGATGTGGAGGAGAGGAGAAGAGATGGAGGAGGGAGGAGAAGGGGAGAGAAAGGAGAAAGGAAGAGGAGAAGTGGAGGGAGAAGTGGAGAAGAGATGGAGGAGGGAGGAGAAGGGGAGAGAAAGGAGAAAGGAAGAGGAGAAGTGGAGGGAGAAGTGGAGGAGAGAAGGAGAAAGGGAAAAGAGAGGGAGAAGGGGGCTGGCGGGATTCAAAATTTCGAATCCCGCCCAACAATTCTGTGGCGCACCAATGCAAGGATGCGCCACAGAATCATTGGGCGGGATTCAAAATTTCGAATCCCGCCCAATAATTCTGTGGCGCATCCTTGGCATTGGTGCGCCACAGAATTTTTTATCCTTTTTTTGATTTTTTTTTTGATTTTGCTGGGAAAAATTTTTCCGTTGGCCATAACTTTTTTTTGGTTTGGAATTTGAGGATTCTGTGAATTGCTGATCGAATCCGAAATTTTCTCTAGTTTTTTTTAAGGTATTATACGCATTTTTTCGACATCGTATGCAAAAGTTATGCCTGTTTTAATATTTTTTCACCTACTTTTGGAAAAAAAGTCAAAATGTGTATTTCAAATTTTTCCTAAGAAATAGACCCTAAACCTTCCCTATATCTGAAAGGATTTTATTTTTTGAATTTTTTATCATTTTCTTTCACTAGGTGCAAAACTGAAAAGGCGATCCACGGGGGGGGGGGGGGGGGGGGGGGGGGGGGTGCGTGGGTGAAAAAATCCTGCAGAATTCTGTGGCGCATGGAACCACATGCGCCACAGAAATGTCACTTTCTGTGGCGCATGTGGACCCATGCGCCACAGAATTCTGCAGCATTTTTTCATTGGTGCCAGGCCCACCATATTTCTGTGGCGCATGGGGCCAGATGCGCCACAGAATGTCCACTTTCTGTGGCGCATCCAACACCATGCGCCACAGAATTTACCCATATGGACTCCGGCCTCAATGATTACTCATGGGACCCACCAAAATTCTGTGGCGCACCATGGCTGCTGCGCCACAGAAAGTGGACATTCTGTGGCGCATGGGCAAAGGATGCGCCACAGAATGTTCAAATTTCTGTGGCGCATCGACAGCCATGCGCCACAGAATTATTTTTTGTGGCGCATAAATTAAGGGTGCGCCACAGATAGGCAACCTCCCTATAATGCTTTTCCTGGTAGTGAGATGCAAGTTTTTGCAAACATTTCTTAAAAGGATAGATTTTATTCTGAAAACTATGTCCACAGCCTCCACCGGTCTTGTGAATCCAAATGGGACTCCATTCCGGCCTCGATCTCGTAGTTCCATTCTGGGAACACGGTTGTGATATCACAAATTTGTTGTTTGACTCTGCAGAGTTGCATCACTTTACCCAACAGTTGCCTGGCCCTATATATGCTCTCTTTACACTCCATGAGTGTTATAGCCAAGGCTCAGGACATCCAGCCATGTGGAGCTCTTTCCCTCATAACGCACATCCGCCCCTTGAGATGCTATAGGTGAAACACGATCACCTCATACCCATCACCCACTCCTAGCTTCCATACCAAACACCCCGTCGGATGGGAAGTATATGCGCTTCCACGCTGGCAGTCGTCGCAACGATTAAACCTGGTACTGGCCTGCCGTAGATATGCTTATGAGGAAAGAAGCCTCTGACTGACCCCGCCCATACAAAGTCCGTTGGTTGATGCTTTCACTACGGCGAAAGGATCATTGGAACAAGGGTTATTAATTTTCTAAGTATATACCTTCCCATACGATGGAACACCGTACCTATTCATCTTACCATTGTTCCCACCGCCAACCAATAGTACATACCACATCATTCGAAAATACTTTTTATTTTTGATGCAAGTGAAAGGAACGTATAAATAGCTTTGCAAGTACTTAGATAAAAAATACATCAAACGGTATGCAAGAATGAACTTGCCTTGAGACTGACAAGTAGTGCAATCTAAAGCTTCCGGCGATTCGTGACCCTCGTGTTCTTAAAATCAACATCATTGTCTTTATATGACAATGTTCGAAAATCCAATCATGCTATTATGCATAGATGAAATGATTTTTGAAGGTTTTTAGAAAATCCCCCCCTTCACATTTTAAGATGATTTCTTCTTTGTGTGTTTTACCTAGGATGAGTAACAGGACAGTCATTTATGGAAAGGTAACTTATTTTTACTTTTGGAAAGATATTTCAATTCATTTCCACTGAAGGATCCTTGAATATTTTGAAAAATAATTCAAATCATTTCCACTTAAGGATCTTTGAATATTTTGGTAAATAATTCAAATCATTTCCACTTAAGGATCTTTGAATATTTTGGTAAATAATTCAAATCATTTCCACTTAAGGATCTTTGAATATTTCACTCAATAAAACTTTTTCCATAAATACAGTAAAAATCATTTTTGAAATCCTTGTAAAATTTTGAGTTAATAACATATTTTTAGTTGATTTTTAGGATTCTTATTTGGGATTTAAAATTTGACTTATAATTTGGGTTTGATTTGGATTCAGCAATTCTTAGAAATTGCAACTAGGTCCTCGGGTACTTGGTTGAACCAAGTCAACCCGCACCGGTTCGTGGACCGAACCACCTTCTGTCTTCCTCTCTCTCCCCTCTCTCGCTCCCGTGCTCGACACGATCCCCTTTCGCCTTCGCCGTCGCCGGCCGATTCCGGCGTGCTCCGGCTAGCTCCGCCACCGTGCTAGAGTGCAATCGAGAGCTCTCCCGACGCTCTACCTCTGCCTCCCCATCGATTTGCTCTCCTTCTCCTGGTGTGTCCGTGCGCAACCCAAACCTAGGGTTAGGGTTTCGGTGACGGCGCCGCTCCACTAAGCTCCTCCTTCCCCGAGATGCTCCGCCATGGCTTGGCGCAGAGCTTCGCCCTCTGTGCCGCCGTGGTGCTGGTGCTGGTGTGTGCTCCTCCTCTGGTCCTCCTCCACAGACCACACGGGCACTGCCCCGTCATCTTGGAGTTACGGCCATGGGCGTACGGTAAGATCTTCCCGCTTCTTACTCCTTCTACTCTCACCTTCTTCTAGCTTCCCTCCCCGTCTAGCTTAGCTGCTAAGCTGGGCAAGCTCTCCTCACTGGTACTTAGCAAAATCATGCTTATGCACTGGATAGACTTTGTTGCTGATGATTTATTTTGTCTTAGATGCTTTAGTGCTTGATTCAGTAGTGTGTAGTGAAGAGTATACTTAGAGGAATTTCTTTAGTTGGCAGAGATAAGATTTGAGTGAGAAAAATAGGATTTTGGGACTTGATATCATGTTGTAGCTGTGTTCTGTGCTCTATGCAAGTGTGGAATTAATTCTGGGGCTAAGATCAGGTAGCTGTGCATGCTGTGATGCCTCCCTTGGAGTTACACAGAAGCTAGCTAAGGAATTAGCTTTGGAAAAAACTCCATTTTCTTTTTAATGCTTTCCTATGTTTCTTCCAGTGTACAGATGTGCTAAGCTCAGTTACTCCAGTTCCCTGGTTCACTGGCTTGTGTGTGATTTGTAGAGAACAGATGCTGCACTTCCCTCTCACCTTTCTTAAGCATAATCCATGTTAAACATGGTTCTGATAAGAATAGATGCTCCTCACTTCCTCTCTTCCCTTCCATGCATGAAAACATGCTTAGCTTGGCTCTGTCAATTTCAGAGTTAGCTGATTCTCTCCTTCTCTGCCTAAAGCACCCAAAGGATCAACCTGCTGTTGATGAGTAGCTTGGTCTTCTGGCTAACTGACAACCTGCGTCTTGTGGCTAGCCTGCTCCTCCTAGCTGCTTCAATTTTCCTAGAGTGTATAGTTCTAGCTACAAGATGTGCTGTGGCTAATGTTCTTGATGATGAACATTTTCAGAGATGTGTGTGATGTGCTTGGTTGTGTTGTACCTTGTGGATTCGGCTGGCTGCCCTATTTATAGGGTTTTTGGGTGAATTTGGTGGTGACACCAGGATAACTTGCATGTGCTGTGTAAGCTGCTTACAGTGGCCCTTCTTCTACCTCGAGCTGCCTCTTTTTCACTATTTTAAAGAGGTTCCTATCCTCTGGACGATGAATTTCTGTGCCTAGACATTGTTTACTCCTCTGTGGCTAACTCTTCCACCTCTTTGATCCTATCCTTGCTCTGGTCGGCTGTTCTTATTCATTCAGGTTATGAACTGGTTCAAGTCCATCCATTGGGTTATGAGATGGATTCAAGTCCACTTGTGGATGAATATCAGCTAGGATCCTTGCGTAGGGAGTTTATCCCTCCACATCACTTGATCTTATCAAGTTCCTGCCGACTGCTGCTATGTAATGTGGTTATGAACTGTTTGGCATCCCTCTGTTGCCTTAGGGCTGATGTAAACTTGATGGATTCGGGTGGCTTTGCTGTTGGGCTAAGTTTTGATTGGGCTGAGGAATAATTTGTGATAGTGGGCTAAAGATCTTTGGGTCCATTTACCAATCAATGGTAAATGTGACACCACAAAATAATAAAGGTTGGTTTAAGAATTATATTTGGCAAAGATGAGTTATTCTGTCCCATTGTTGCCTTTGAAAAAAAAAATTGGAGATGATCATGCTTTAACCAGCTAGTCCCTCAAGGTTGCCTAAGTTTTATTGCTGGTACTGCCTTTGCCCCTTTTACATGCTTAAATGCATGCTGAGCATGATCAAGTTGCCTCTAGCTGGATATTTGATTTGGTGATGTATTTGAATTCATCCGTCATCTCCAATTCATGGAGTTTGGCAATCTGCCAGATGTTAAAGCAACAACCAGTACTAATGTACTTGGCTACATTTCTAACACTAACAAATTCTTTTCTTTTGTGAGTGTTGTTTATTTTGCAGGTTTGGAGCTTCCGAAGATAACTAAAGGATTTAGTTTTTAGGATTTTCTTTTTTAACTTTCTGTACTGAATTTGTATAAGGACCTGATGTTTTCTATTATAATTTTTATTTGTAACAGAATTGTGGAACAATTCCACTTGTAAGATTTGGAAAGACGTTGTATAAGATTTGGATTGTATAGAGTTGTTTTGGAATAAGTAATGATGATGATCAAAGTTTTGTGAAGATTTAATTTTTGAAGTGAATGGAATAAGATAGGATAGGAATTCTTGGAATGATAAGATAAAAAATGTGTTTGTTTAATATGACTTTGAATTCAGGAGTTGAATCAAAAGTTTAAGAATGTGAATAAGAATAAGATATCCAAGAGTTGATGTCATTTATATTTGAATTTGAATTTGCCGTTGTAGGTTTTTAATATGGATGATAACCCAACCACTCTTTTATAAACTAAGATTTTGAAATAGGTGACTAAGGGTATATCGATTTGTCTCGACTACTGGTCAATGATATGTTTCCAAATCATCAACGTTTATCAGAGTTCGACGTCTTAGTCCTTTTTGCATAAAAGCGCAAAAATTATTCAGACTTTTCAAACATGCATGAATGCAAAGATGCAAACTTCCTATTTCTACCCTTTCGGAACCTATAACTGCGGGGTATTACATCCATAAACTTTTGGAAGTACACCGCGGGGAACTCTATGCGTGCGACACATGTCAGCACATAAACGTCCCCGTGTTGCACCAACTAACCTTTACAAATGTCGTTTTTTTACGGGATTGTAGTTTCGACTCCCGAGCTCATATGCTCTTTGTCGTTAGACAAAATTTAAAAAATAGTAAAACATTTTATAAAATTATTGAAAAAAAGTGACAACAAATATATCTAAGTGTTCTATGTTTGCGAAAATTTCTGTGATCAAATGACATTTGTCGTGTTCTTTGAAAAAAAAAATAGTACTTAAAAGATATTTTTGAAACCCATTTTCACCACTGACTTTTTTTCACAGAGCATCGCAAATATTATTTCGACGCAAAACTTTGCACGTATGTAGGAAAATGCCATATGTCTGTTGTCCGTTTTTTTTTCAGAATTTCTTAAAATGATTAACTTTAAAAAAATCGTAACCGACTAGGAGCATATGAACTCGGGGGTTGTTTCGAATTTCCGGATTGTTTACTAGTTATGCCCATTTTTTAAATCCAGCTACTACCTATTTCAGATGTATTTTATTTTCTTTTATAAACATATTTCTTGAAAAAATGACATCAAGTGTTACTACAGATCATGGGAAGCATAATGTGCATACATAGATCAACCAACAGAAAAGAGAAAACATGAAGCCTCTATGAATCTTGTAGTCGATTACTATCTAAACTGGTTGAAGATATCCAATGTTACCATCTCCATGTGGTTGCAACCATACTTCATGTGCTTCGGCTCCTACGTCGGAGGACCGATAGGACCACATAAGGATCCAATCGACGGCCATGGGATAAGAGCATATCTAGCAGATCCCTTAATCACGGTGCCGTAAAAGTATTTTTAGGGATACTAAAAACATGTTTTGCGGCAGCGGCAAAACAGATACCACAAACGTTTAAACAATTAAATCCGAATAATTATTGTTTTAACATCACACAAGGCAACAATAATCTAAGTTACAACAATCGTTCAAATCCGAATAATTAAACAAATAATTAATGGTCCGGAATGAAAATAATGGTTCAAATCACATATGAATAAAAGAGAATGAATTTGAAAAATATCCCATATAATTTCCACTGGTGCTCAGTGAGATCATCAGGAAGATGGATTTGCGTACCCCTGTTTTCAGTCTGCGATATGTCTCAAAAGAAAATTTCGGATTCTGTCCAGGTTCCTCCTAGGTTGTTACGACTACCAACATTGTCATAGGAACACTGCAAGTTTAAATCACTCGTATCATCGATGATCATATTGTGTAGAACCACACAACTACGAAGTTATATATAGTTTGTTAAAAAACACCGAAAATTCCCTACGCACGCATCTCTTCTCTACTACCCAAACGACAAGCAATCAGTGTTTAAAACTATACATTTGTCTATACCGTAAAATTAGGATGTGACAGAATTTCAGTACAAATGGATCCTAACAGAAAGGTTGACGAAATGACATGCAACAATCGCAAGACCTTTGTTCGTTGTTACACGGTGAAGATTCAAGCATCACTGCACAAAGAACATTTATTCAGAAACTGGAATAACTCGCCCATAATACTGCGGAATCTCAGCAGAACCAAATGTACATACACTACACCGCCAGATCTCTACGGGGTACACTCGCCAGAACGTTGCACGGAGGAAAAACGGCAGCACGACGTGCACCGCTGCAACATCTAAGCTGAGTAGATCCGATCGACGGATTAAACGGCATGAAAATCCTTAGTCCTCATGGCATGCACTACCTAGCTAGCGGGGTACCACAGCACTACATACATATATTGTGGGTTAATCCTCTCTCTCCGTCCAGACCGTGGACGGTGGTCGGCCGCCTATTGCGCGGCGGCGAGGAGCTGCTGCGACGCCGTCTCGGCGTGGATGAAGCAGAGCACATGGTGCACCGCCGCGGCGATGTCGTCCGCCGTCGTCAGGCCGCACCCCTCCTCCACCTGCGGCATGTACACAGGTTAGTCAAACTGATCGATGAGAAAAGGCAACGCATGTGCGAATGGCCATGGCCGGTCAGGGAACCAGGGAACCTGCTGCTAGCTAGGCAGAAAACTACTCTACTACAGCGTACACTGTAGGATAGATTCCACAGGCGAACAGTGGCACACACCGCCATGGCTAGAATAGCTCAACGGAGCAGGTACACTGTAGCTAGCTAGAAACTCTAGATAGCCTTTTTTCAGCTCATTTATCGATGCCAATCTCGATCTGGTTCGAGGAAAAGAGATTCTCCCTTGCAGCGTTGGACTGACAAATCTAGGAGGCGATGCTTTCTCATGAAGTGTCACACTACCTGCAACAGACCAACAGTGTGACGCTAGTGCTGGAGAGTAGTGGCAATGTACGCTTCTGGGAGATATGACTTAGCTGCATCACACCGAAGCCAGGCCCCAAAGCTTTTTCACGACGACACTGGGAAATCCGGTCAAAAGGTAGGTGACCGAGTGGGAGGGAGCAAGAAATGACTCAGGTGTCCACATGTGTGGTCAAGCTCATCGGATTCTGATCGAATTTCTGAAAAAAATCTTGATGCGTCTCGATCAATAATGCAAAGCACTCGATCGAGCTCGACGTCTGCGTTGATGTGGATGACCCATCGGTATCTATCTATGCAGGGGAATATCTGACACGTTTTTCTTTTGAGATTCCAAACCAAGAAACACAGTGAGGGCAAGCGTTGCTAATGAGTTAATTAATCAGATCTGTTCCCGGGAGAATGAGCTAGCTCATGATTCCCAAATAATGCGTGCGGACACACACAATCCTCCCGGTTGGGATCACTCGATCCAAGAGCCTAACGTGCGTGCAATAGTTCTGCCTGCGTCTCAACTCTCAAGTGGATTGGGAGAATGGGAGGTCCTGTACATTGGGAGACGTGTACGTATGTCTAAGGATTAACTGATTAAGACAGTGTCACTTGGCGTTTAAATAAGCTGAACTCATCACTCATCAGTAAGTAAGTAGAGCGCGCTGCAGCTAGCTGCACGCTGTACGTACGTAGCTTAACGTGGTACAGTACGTACCTTGACGCTGAGGGAGTAGAGGACGAGGGAGTCGAGCGCGGTGACGTTGAGGTGAAGCACGGTGAGCCGGAGCGCCTGCAGCCCGACGACCATACCGACCAGCTGCCCCGGCCGCCGCGGCGCCATGACCCGGACGCTGGCGTGCGTCTCGACCAGGCTCACCTCGATGTCGGCCACGCCGGCGCGGCTCTCCTCCGCCGACAGCGTCGCGGCGGAGTCGCGTGGCGAGTGGCGCCACACGTACTGCGGGTACGTGAAGAACCCCGCGAACGGGGCCGCCGCGGAGTCGGACGGCGCGTCGGCGGACTCGGCGGTGACGCTGCTGCTGCAGTTGCTCGTGGAGGACTCCACGCAGGGTGCGGCCGCCAGCGTCGGCATCGTCGAGTCGGAGCTTGCCTTCTGTGGTGGTGGCTGGTGGTGACGAACCGGAAGCCTGCGCTTCTGCGCTTCCAGGGACTGCAGCTGCTGCTCGAGCTCCTTCACGAAGTCTATGGCCCCGCCGACGATCGATGCTTGGTCACCCTATACAAGGGGGAAAAGAGAGCGTTAGCTCTGTCAGATAAATAGTGTACGACATGGAACTCGTGGAACAATCAATGACTTCTCTGCAAGAACAAGAGGAGAGTGAAGTGAAGTAATGAGTTGGGAGGGAGACACATTAATGGCGTCCCGGAGTCCGGCCAAGAATGGATGCTTCTTCTCCTCAACAAACAAATTTCCTTCCTACTAGGTGCGAGCAGTAAAGGCAGTGGGCATGGGGAAAAGAGAACTCAATAGTGATGGTGGGTCTCTTTCGGCCCAAAAGAACATTCCTCGATCATTCTGCCCAAGCTGCTAGCTCCGGCAATCCCTCTCTTCTTCTTCTTTGACAAAAAACAAGAACGAGAGAGACGTACTACGTACCCTCTGGACGTAGGACTCCGGCATGAGGGAGCGGAGCTGGACGAGGTACTCGTTCATCTGGCGCCGGCGGTTGCGCTCCACGGCGATGTGCGTCATCCGCTGGCACTCGGTCTCCTCCCTGGACTTGCAGCTCCTCGCCCGCCGCCGCCGCTTCCTCCTGGGCTGCGGCGGAACCGACGACGTCTCCCCGGGCGCAAGAGCAGCCACGTCGCCCGCGGCCGGCGCGGCATCCTGCGGCTCCACGGGCGTCCGACGGCCGACAATGCCGTTGCCGGCGCAGAAAGCCGCGGCATTGTCGAAGAGGAATCCCGCGGCCGAGGCCGAGGCTGCAGCGTTGAAGGTGTCGTAGACGAGCGGCGCACTGTCGACGCCGAGGCTGGAGGCGCACTGCAGGGCGTCCACTAGTGCCATTGCTCCAAGGACGGGCGGATGAGTCGCTCGGTGGCTGGCCGCTTCTGGGTGTCGCGATGCTTTTGGCGACGAACGGGAAGTCGCGCACCACCACGCACCACCGCTCTTATTGTCCCGCTCCTTTGCCACTGCTGCTGCTGACTTACAAGTTAGCAGTGATTCTGAGCTGCTCGCCGTTGGTGGGATGCGTATGTTTCTTTCTCTCCGGTGGGGCGGGCCGGCAACTGGAGTATATGGGGGAAAAGATAAGGTTTGGTTTCGGGGACGCCAGCCAGCCTGCGTTTCGCGTCGCTCGCGTAGCAAGCAGCAACAGTGGAAGGATGCAGGAGCGCGCTGTGTCTGACGCAGTGGCCCTGCTCCCAGTAGAGTAGGCATCAAAATGATCAAAAGGCTGACCTCTTTTGGTATCATCTGCAGTGTGTTTTTTGTGTGTACACTGCGTCGTCCTGCTGCTATTTGTGTGACGTGTGACTGGGTGACTGAGTAGTCAGGTCGAGCTGCAACACGATGGAGAACGATAGTTGCAATAATAAACCAGGATTAATTAGATTATCTACTGTCGTCGGCGTCAATACAGCGTTCGGATACGCGTCCAGACGGGCTGTATAGACGCCATCCGGACGAGCTGGCGCATATTTGCGCCGGCTGTTCCCAGTCGCGGTGTCAATACATAAATTTATATAAAAACAAAAAATCATAATTTTGATATATTCTATTCAATTTTTTAGAAAATTTTACAGGTTTCAACGAAATTCGAAAAACCTAATCCTAAATCTAATCTAACGGTGGTGGCGGTAGCGGTCGAAGACGCTATAGTCCAGCGGTTCGGCCTTGACCGCCGTGCCGCCGCCATCGGCCTCCTCATCCTCATCCTTGACGAGCCGTTGGGCCCAGCCTCGCGGTCGTTGGCGGTGAGATTGAGTAACAGTGTCCCGGTGATCGCCGCATGGTCCTGCATGGACCACGCGCATGCCTTCGCCTCGTCCAGCGGCAGGACGACATGTATCGTATCCTCCAACTCGGCGGCCAGCACGGGGCAACCGTCGGGATTGGCGGCGAGGTCGAAGAGCACCTCCTACGCTGCGATCAGGGCCTCGTACTCCGTCTTCACCTTTTTCGGCGGAGGAGGAGGAGCCCCGATGCTGCTGCTGGGTCGAGGCATCGTGGATGACGATGCCGCAACCGATGCGCCTCGTCGGAGTGAACACCTCCTCCGATCCTTCACCTCCGGCTTGGGGGGTGAGCGGCGCCGACGTTTCACAGGAGGAGGAGGAGCCCGAGCCGGACGACGACGACCCCATTATCCTCGGCCCCCAGCGGTTCGGAGGGAGCTCCGGCGCCATGAACGAGGGGGGGGGGGGGACGTAGAAGGGGGGATCGTGAAAGGCGACGTGCTCCATGACCCACTCGAGTGTGCGACCCGACACGCCCCAGAACAAGTACCGACCGGCGGAATTCTTGTCCCGCGGCGGTGGCAGCGGCCCTTCCCGGTCCAGGTGGTCATCTCCTCATGGTGGAGCCGTCGAAACTCGGCCTCGCAGCGGTCATAGTTGGCCGGCGTCAGCTTCCACTGTGGCTCGTCGCGCTGCTCGACGGTGACACTACTAGGAAAACCCCGGCCTACCGCCGGCGCGCAAGATTGGCCTACCGCCGACGCAGTGGCGCGTGCCGGCGGTAGTCGCGCTGGTGGTAGTGCCTTAGCGCCAGCGTAGCACTGTGCGCCCCATTAGTGGTGCATCACCGCGCCCCGCCAGTCGCGGCTGTCGGCGTGGGCGGGTTGGGCACCTAAATGCCGTTTATGCTGAGTGTCCACCCTTCGGGGGCTCGCATGTCTCACGACGCGGTAGTGGTTGTTGCGGAGCGCCACCGCCTCTTCCTTGAGCAATGTATGGGGCCATCAGCCATTGGCAGCGGCTCCGCTGTTGCGCTTGTCGAGCGACATCGTCGATGGCTAGTTAGGATTTTGGACGACAGGAAGAGTGCAGGGGGCGAGTATGCGATTGGGTGTGGGTGCGGCGCTTTTATCGCCGCCGGAGAGCGGTGAGTGGAGAATCGAAAAGGCGCGTCCACATTGACGTCGCCGGGCAGTATTGGCGAAACGACGGGTCACTGCAGCGCTACCGGCATCATCAATGCCTTTGACCGAGCAGTTCGACTCCTGTGTCGATGACATGGCTGGTCCATCCGACGTGGCGTCGTGCGAAGTTTCGTCCGGCGCGACCAAACGGCTCTCCCTGCGGAGGGTGTGGGCTGGGCATGCCGGACGAGATATTGGGCCGCGCCGGACAAAAACGGGCTATTGCCGTCGTGACTAGGCGCGGCAAATTTCGTCCCGCCCGCCTAATAAAACTATTGACGGCCCTATTGATGCCCTAACTAGAGATGCTCTAATTAGCTGTGTGATCTACATCATGCATAGTAATTTTGCAGCGGCCCGTCCTGAAATGTGACGGTAAGAGTGTTCCCCAACTGGTTAGCGGACGACCAGAAAAAAAACGTACATGTACCCTGTACCAGGGTGGATCACATGGATTAACAGTAAAAGGAATGACAAGGCGACAAGCAGGCTGGCCACGAGCGACGCGCGTGAATGTACTGTCACTTGTGACTGGGTGCGAGTAATGACCATAAGCCCTAGAGCAATCAGTCGGACAATCACCTGGAATTCAGGGCTTACTGTCCTAACACCTTGTTTGTCTATGCTACTAATTCACGGGAGAGCTACTTTTACTACCGATAGCTGTCCTTGTCCAAGCCAGAGAATTGGAGGCACACTCATGTGCTCTTTGGATTGTAGGGATTTCATAGGTTTTTTCTATAGGGCTTCAGTACAAAGGATTTTTGTCCTATGGATTGGCTTTGGATCAATGGAATGATGGTACGAGATTTCTATCGATTGGATTCATATGCTCAATTTCATAAGCATTTGAACATTCACTACAACCTCGTTCATAGACACAAACGCGTAGGATCAACACATGTTTCATATGATTTTCTTGTGTTTCATCCAAACAACAATTCATGTAATTTTCGATCACTGTTTTGCACATACAAACCTATAAGATTCCTAAATTTTTCTTATCCATACGATTGTCAACCTTGTAATCCAAAGAAGGCATAGCATGGTCAAAAGGGATACACCGAGTCGGACATGAATATATTGTAAATAAAATCGGTCACAAATAAAATGCATTGACGTGTAAATAGCTTACAGCCCCGTGTCGCACGCACCTGTGAATAGGGATGCATGGCAGTGAGACGGGTTTTCTGGAACTTCTCCAGATCCATGCAAAGATCTATATGCATGTTTATTGCCTCTTTGAAAAGTTGTACAAACGATGCTAGCAACACTTTGAAAATAACAGGCCCAACCAACGCAATCCAATTGTGTAATTCTCGATACCACCCCCTCTCGTGTCGCTATTCTCTGAGCAACAATCATATGTGTGGCGAATCCTATCTACTATGAAGCCTCCCTTCCCCGCCACCTCCCTCGGGCCGTCGTCGGGCAAATCAAACGCGCCACAATCAATGACGACATGGTATGCTTCGCACAACCAGGGTTGTGGGAAACACGATGCTTGGTCGCCCTGGAGCTCGGTGGTGTCGCTTCGTGCTCTCTTATGTAGTCGCGGCTCATCGTCTCAGCGGGTGTAAAAGTGCATGCTGGCCCCATGTACAATTTTGATAATTAATGACAATCCCTATTTACTCATGCTTGCATTGATTCATATACTTGAAGGGTTTGTCCATAGGCAATGTTTAAAAATCGTATGTTGGTTCAAGGTTGAAAAAAATAATATATGATAACTAAATTGTTATTCAAGGGATTATTCAAAGATACTTTAAATAAGATCATAACATAAACACGGAATTGTAGATTAACAATCAACTGAATTACGAACCGATCACGAAAATGGAATAACGCTGTCCATGTGCATCTTTTTGGTGTAGAGTTGATCTCTAATTGTGACACAGTTGTGTAAATTAGAAGGGGTTGGGTGAAAAAGATTAAGACATGTGAGTCGAAACCACCACTTACAAGTTAAGGCTACCTACCAGTCGTACCATCGAAGCAACCACCTATGAACACGAGACCATTTTTACGCTAATTTCAGGATGCACTAGCACAAAAAAGCTTACCCGTGGCGCACAAAAAATGCTTACCCGTGGCGCAGGGGGCTGCGCCACGGATTGCCACGCCACGGGTAACACAATAGCCGTGGCGCAGGTCCTGGTGCGCCACGGGTATGTGCATATAGCCGTGGCGCACCAAAACTAGGTGCGCCACGGGTATGTTTACATACCCGTGGTGCACATCGTTTTGGTGTGCCACGGCTATGTGCACATACCCGTGGCGCACCTAGTTTTGGTGCGCCACGGCTATGAATTTTCGAATTTAAAAAAAATAGCCACCGGCCACCGCCCACATCGGCGTGTCCGGCAGCTTGCCGACCGTCGTGGAGGTGCTCGCCGTGGAGTTGCTCGTGTCGTGGAGTAGGTCGCCGTCGTGGAGGAGCTCACCGTCGTGGAGGAGGTTGTCATCGTGGAGGAGGTCGCCGTTGTGGAGGAGCTTGTCGTCGTGGAGGAGGTCATCGTCGAGGTCGCCGTCGTGGAGGAGCTCGCCGTCATGGAGGAGGCGCGGTCGTGGAGGAGCTCACTGTCATGGAGGAGGCGCCGTCGGGGAGGAGGTCGCCGTTGTGGAGGAGGTTGTCATCGTGGAGGAGGTCGTCGTCGAGGTCGTTGTCGTGGAGGAGCTCGCCGTGATGGAGGAGGCGCGGTCGTGGAGGAGCTCGTCATCATGGAGAGGTGCCGTCGTGGAGGAGGTCGCCGTTGTGGAGGAGGTCACCGGCCGTCGTGAAGATGCTAGCCGGGCATCTCCGGCCGCCGCCGTCATAGGTGCTTGCCGACGAGAGAAGGATGGAGGAGAAGGGGAGAGGAGGATGGAGGAGAAGTGAGGGACAAGAAAGGGAGAGGAGGAGAGAAGGAGACAGGGTTGAGGAGATGCCCCGTCTCGACCAATCAGAGACAAGAACGGACAAGCACACAGATTGTGTGCTTGTTTAAGTCGTTGTGAGCCGTCGGATCGTGAAGCACACGGATTGTGCCCCCAGGTTACCCATGGCGCAGGGAATATGTGGTGCGCCACATGTATTTAACTACCCGTGGCGCACCTATCGTCCCATGCGCCACGGGTAAGAGATGCCTTTCATTATTTTTTTGCCCAGAAATCTTAAACGTCAAAAAACTGTGTGTTCCATTTCGAATTTTGGGATACTGTAGACCAAAAACAGCTCAAAGGGCCGTGGGCGATTTGATTTGGATGTAACTTTTCGTCTAGTTTTTTTTAAGGTATTAAACGTCGAAATCCGAGTTCGTATGAAAAAGTTATCGCCGTTTTACTCTTCCATAATGATTTTTTGCAAAATACGTCAAAATTCATGTTTCAAATTTTTTCTAACAACTAGGTTACGTAACATAACCACATCTCAAAGGATTTTATTTTTTGATTTTTTTAACATTTTCTTTTAGCTTTTCCGAAACTGAAAAGGCGATCACCGGGGGGTGGGGGGGGGGGGGCATGGGAGCACAAAGCAGGAAAATTACCCGTGGCGCCCCCAAAAAGTTATGCGCCACGGTTAATATGTTACCCGTGGCGTACGAAAAAAGTGGTGCGCCACGGCTATGTTGGGTCAAAATTTGGCTCCGGGGTCATTATTTTGGTGGCGCATTGGAATAATGTGTGTCACGGCTATACTCTTACCCGTGGCGCACAAGTCTTGGGTGCACCACGACTAAGGAGGGTGCCCCTCCGTCAACCCAGCGTGCACTTAGCCGTGGCGCATCGCTATTTTGGTGCGCCACGGGTAATGGCATATGCGTGACGCATCTGTGTCTGGTGCACCACGGCTAGATACTCGTGGCGCACCAAAATGGTGGTGTGTCATGGCTAAGTAATCCACCTATAAGACTTTTCATACTAACGATGGCTCCACGAAAACCTTCGACTCGACCATTTCACACATGCAGGTTGTGGAGTGTTTTGAAATTCGTGTGACCCACTTTCTACGTACAGCTCAGGTAACCAAACGACCCAGATTTGGTCCGAGATCATGCATGTATACTTTTATAACTTCATAGGCATCTGTGTCTGGAGAATTAAGGATGCCAGCCATGCCATGGATTTTGGGATTGTGGTGTTTGTTACTCTTCGATGCCGTGCCACTATGGAAGTGGGCTGGAGATTGGAGCGTACCAACACTGTCAATCTTAGTATTGCTGTTGGGGTACAATTTTTGTTTTTGCAGACTAAATTGGGTTGTGCCCCAAAGCATGAGCAGGATTTCATTCTCAGTTCTAGATGCACAAGGTTCTTATTTGCTGATGATCGCCATGTAGAAGATATTGCCCCTCTCTCCGGGCTGTGTCACCAGAGGAGGATGACAACTCCTCTGTCGTTGATCCTCAGATTTAACAGCAGGGGCTCCTCGAGACTGAGCTCGGTGATGGTTCTTCGAAATCTACAGCTCGGCTCACTTTCACCTCATATGCATACGCCAGATAGACCGTCGGGAGAGCCACCCGCGGGGCATCAACTGGTATGGAGCATGCTAGAGGCCCTTAGAGATTGTGGATGCAGCAATATCGAGTCTGTGTTGTCGACGGACGAACGATCGCTGTTTGGGTTCATCGGCAATCTTCGATATCATCTACTTGTGTTCGCATCATCCTTATGTTGTTCTTTGCATTTAGGCACTTGTTTTACCTGCTTGGTGATCTATCGCCATGTAAAGTTGTATCCTGATGCTTAATATAATATGTTTCCTTGTTCAAAAAAAAAAAACTACCATCACGAAACGGCGTGCTTGAACAGGGAAAGACGTAGGCGAAGGATGAGAAGTAGGAGACGGGAGCAGGGGATGCGGCACTCGTGGGACAAGCTCGACTTTTTATGTTGTCTCTGGCAACAAAGAAAGTGTTACATGGTCAACGCGCGGTGTCTCTCCTCTTGGCTCGCATCGCGGCGATAGAACATAAGCAGATCTACTCGGTAAGAGGGGGGAGGTGAAGTTTGGGAGTGGAGAGATAGTTTCGAAGCCGATCGGCGAAAGGAGGTGTGTCGATGTTGTAGTGGCCCGCTAGTCGGTATCCAATGTAATGATGGTTGTCGCGCATGTCCGGCAATCCCACGCCGCTCCATATGAACGGTGTTTTGGTGAGAGCGTCCGACGTTTTAATAGCCCCGTTCAATAAAATTACCGCTCTTAATTAAGATTACTACTGGGTGTTGTTTTCGCCGGAGATCGCTATCGGGAGGCTATTGAGAGAGATCGATGGAGACGTTGCTTCATCGTTAGCATGCATTCAGCAAGCCCGACGCATAAATTTAAACAATATGAACGGATCTGGATGGCGGTTTTGCTGAGACTGATCCGTCCGAAAAGGTGACTGCACTGCATGCATGGCACTACTACGCTCGCCCAGTTTGTTCGTGTCTGGGGCTGGAAAAAAAGCGCTTCGCCTCGCTCGTCCCCTTCTCCTCTACAGTAAAGGCGACCAAAGAGGCGACTGTTTTCCGGCGTTGGCTCCGGCGTTCTCCTCCCCCGAGGGCCCTGTGCTCGTCGGAGTGGAAGGGAACGCCGGATCTGACGCCCGGACTTGTTTAGCTGTAGGTTTCTTTGGCTTAGTAGCTTAGTGTTTGGTCTGCCGGCGTTTGTGCTTTGGCCGCGGCGGTGGATCTAAATAAAGTGGCTCCGATCTTCTCCGCAGCATGGATGGATCGGATGCTCGGGTATTCCGGTCGGGGACAGAGTGGTGGCGGTGATGTCCTCGGCGCGGATTTTGTTCCTCGGTCTCCGCCACCGCAACGGCGCTCGCTCTGGCGCCGAAGTGGAGACCGCGAGGATGTACAGGAGCGTTTCACGGCTGCCGTCGTCCTTGGCGGCAGCGTCTGTGGGCGCTGGAGATTGGCCGGATCTACACCGGTATTGCGGGAGCTGGCGGTGAAAGTGCATGGTTGATCCCATGCATGGTTTTGGTAATTAATGACAATCTCTATGGTCTAATGTTTGCTTTGAGCCATATTTATAGGTGTGTCCATTTGAGTTGCTTGGTCTCCATTTGTTGGAATCAAGGTTAAGGGAAGAAGTTTATGGGTTGATCAAGGCTTTGTGCGGGTTGATCATCACTCATGGCCAAGTGAAGATATGCCGAAGAGAGCGTCTCCCATCTTGGTGTATGGGGGAGCATCAAGTGAATCTTCACCGAAGCGCAATTGAGGAAGGTGGTGCATCTTGAGGAGATGAAGATCATCCTCATCGACCTCAAGTGGTTTAAGCGCAAGGCAAAGGTATGATCTTGATAGGGTTTTTATTTTACCGGTCTCATGTTGTTTAGTGGAGAGACCGGGTTATAGGATAGATAGCCGTACTATCAAGAGGGGCTCTCGACCGAATATCGTGATCGTATCGTCGTAGAGAGCACAAACCTTTGCATCCATGCAATCATCTTTATTGGTTCTTATTTGTCTCTTATCGTGGTGTGGTCTTGGTGCTTGTCGTGCTTGTCATGACAAGGCTAAGGTCACCGAAAACGGTTTTCATATGCGTTCCCTATTGCGTTTTCGGTATTGGAGATTTTGCCGGTTTATCCGTGCGGGAGATTTCTCTCTTCCATTTCTTTGCAAAATCTCCATTGCTTGTTTGCCATTTTCAAAGGTAGCATTTGTCGTCCTCTTTCCAACAAAATTGGTTTTACTTCATTCGGACGTCAATTGCAAAAGTTATAGAATTTCCGGTTTGCGAAAATGAGTTTTTAACTTTTCCCATTTGGTTTTATAATATTTTCTTGGACTATGATGTTTCTCTGCATATTCTTGTTGTGCTCGTTGTGACGATTCCAACGAGTCCAAGAATATCGAAAACGGAGTTCGTATGCGAAAGTTATTGCGTTTTCGATTCGGTCGATTTTTCAAAACAGAAAATCAAAAGAAAAAAAAAATGGGCGAAGCAGCCGGCCAGGCCGGGCCTATGGCCGGCCCATGACCGGGGCCTCTCAGTATCCTGGCCGGCCATCATGGCCGGGCCAGGCCAGCCATGGCCGGCCCACCCGATTTTCCCTATATGGCCTTCCCGGCCATTTCCCCGGCCAGGCCGGCCCGATGGCCGGCCTTTCACGATTTTGCCTCCAACGGGCAGATTTCTGCCCTCCCTTTTAAGTGGTCTTCTTCCCCATTTGTTCTCTAACTTTTGGCCACCATTTGAGCTCTTCTTTCCTCCATTGTTGCCATCTCTCTTGAGCTTTAGATCTCTCAATCCCTCCAATACTTCTTGCTTCTTTTTGAGGGAAAAGAGAGAGGAGGTTTAGATTCACATTTCCACCGATCAATTTCTCCTCTAAGTGAGGGGAACTCTTTGGATCTAAATCTTGGAGTTCTTGGTGTTTCTCCATTGTTCTTCCTCCTAAATCCCTCCATAGCATTAGTTGCTTTGGTTGGATTTTGGGGAGAAGAATTTGACCACTTGGTGTGTTCTTGCCTTTTGCATTAGTTGCATCGGGTTGTGCTCTCCACGGTGATTCGTGGGATTGACGTTGAGAAGCTTGTTACTCTTGGGTGCATTGTGTTCCCAAGAGCTTGTTGCCTCTTGGGTGCATTGTGTACCCTAGACGGTTGGAGGTGCCGCGAAGACTTCGAGTTGTGAAGCTTCGGCACGAGTTTGGGAGCCCCCAATTGAGTTGTGGGTGTGTGCCCCAAGGAGAAGTTGTAAAGGGCTCCGGAATCCGCCCCGAAGGATTCCGATAGTGGAAGGTGAACCAATCCCTTGGGTGAGGTTCATCGGAGAATAGGGTGAGGCCTTTGTGGCATCTTGAGTAGGCCTCTTGTGGCGAGCTCACACCCCTCCAACGAGACGTACTCCCTTAACAAGGAGGAACTCGGGAATACATCCTCGTCTCCGCGTGCCTCGGTTATTTCTATACCCGAGCTTTACTTATGCAATTTACATTGTGATAGTCTTCGTGCTTGAAGTTCATATCTTGCTATCATCTTGTTGATTGAATTGCTTAGCATAAGTTGTTGGTGCACATAGGTGAACCTAGAATATTAGGTTGTTGGCTTGTTAATTTAAACACCTAGTTTTATTCCGCAATTATCAAGCCCCTAATTAGAAAAAGTTTTAATCGCCTATTCACCCCCCCTCTAGGCGACATCTCGGGCATAGTTGTTCTTTCAATTGGTATCAGAGCCTCGTCTCTCTTGTTTGGCTTCACCGCCTAGAGAGTAAAGATGTCATTTAGAGGATTAGTGCACAATTCCTTGTTTATATTTAATGGCACAAATTTTAACATTTGGAAAACTCATATGCTTAATCACTTACGGGTCTTGGACCCCAATATTGAGCGTATCTTAGATATAGGTTTTTCTCCTCCAAAGGACTACGCAAGTACGACTTTAGAGGATGAGAAAAACTTATATCTAGATGCTCTAGCATCTAACGAGTTTTGCAAATTTGTGAGTGTTGTAGTTTTCGAGTCAATCATGCCTCTCCGGGATGTTCATGAGCTTTGGACCAAGCTACAAGATAAATATGGAGTGTCCAACCCTTTTGAGGATGATTGCTCTCCCTCCACCTCCGGCCGTGACGAGTTCTCGTCTTCGTCTACTTCACCAAAATGTGGTAAGCCACAATCCAATGTAATGGTGAGTAGTGATAGGCTTTGCAATTTGGATAGTGAGCTCGTTGTTGATGATCAATTATCTCTATCTTATTACAATGCTTCATCTTTGGACATAAACACACATAGCACCATAAATGATTTACATGCTAGTGTTGATTGTCCTCGCATATCATCTAAAACTTGCTTCGATGAATCTCTTTATGATATGCTTGCTTTATCTTGTTGCCATGATAAAAATGTTTGTGTTCCCTATAAATCTTGCATTGATAATAATGTAGAGGAAACCCAATTTGCTATGCAACAAGATTTGAACTTGAGTAGTTCAAAAATCAATTATTCTTCATCTTTCACCTCTCATTGTCTCATGGCTAAATCTTCTTCTAGTAATGACAATGATGATAATAATGATAATGATAATGATGATGAAGAAGTTGATATGGAAAAAATTAATGCCCTTCTTCAAAATAAAGGTCTAATGATTCTCAAAGCCCTTCCTAGTAATAATAGTGCCCAAGCTAACCTCTTTGAAATCATGAGCACTCTTATTGAGCGTGGGGAAACTATTGAGGCCTTGGAAGCAAGCCTTGAAGAAAAGGGTAAGATAGAAAGAGATGATGCTATGGAGAAAGCATCGTTAGAAGATGCTCTTGTGGAAGAGCAAGAGACTCGTGCTTCTCTAGAGGAGAAACTAGAATCTATCGAGGAGTCTCATAATGACATAATTGCTAAAATCATTAAAGAACGTGACCATGCTCATGCTAAATATAAAGTCACGAAAAATGAAAATGCTAGATTAAATGATGAGCTTGCCAAGTTATCTTGTTCTATTCCTAAAATTAATGATGCTTGTGCTACTAACTCCACTTCTTGTGAAGTATCTATTATGAAGGAGAATGTTGAGCTAAGGGCTCAACTTGAGTTGCTAACTAGCAAGTACGAGAAGTTGGAAGCAAGTCATGAAAAGCTATCTAGCTCTAATGATGATCTTCTAGCATCCTATGGGAAGTTGGAAGAAAATCATGAAAAGCTATCTAGCTCTAATGATGAACTTCTTGCTTCCTATGCTTGTCTTAAGTTAGCTCATGAGGCCATCACTACAAAGGTAACATCAAGTGAGCCTCATGTGGATATTAGCACAACTTTAATTAAAAATGCTCTATTGCCATGTGCTAGTCCTAGTAGTTCATCCACTAAAAATGTTGGTACATCATGTGATGGATTACTTGCTTTGCCTTGTTGCTCTAACAATGATGCATCTACCTCCTCTAGTTCTTGTGTTGTCACTAACCATGTAGAGAAAAGAGGAGAGCTCAAGGCCCAAGCCACTTCTTTGAAGAAAGGCTTGGAAAAGCGTCATGAAGGGAAGAGTGCACTTGACAACATGTTGAGTGTGCAACAATCCCCGAAGGACAAGAGAGGACTTGGATTCAACTACAACATCAAGACCAAGTCCAAGGTTGAGAAGAAGAAGAAGAAGGGCCAAGTTCAAATCAAGAATCCGGCCAACATCACTTGCTTCAAGTGCAAGCTAGAAGGGCACCATGTTCGTGATTGCCCAATGAGGAAGAAGAAGCCTCTTAGTGAGAAGCAACTAGGGAAGCGGCCTCTCGTTCAAACTCGTGCTCAACCACGTGTTGAACAAAGGCCACCTCCTAAGAAGACTCAAGCCAATGCTCGTCAAGTTGAGGAGCCTATTAAGAAGAAGAAGAGTCGGTGTTGCTACCTTTGCCGTGGCAAAGGTCATTTTGCTTCTTTATGCACTAACGGTACCGTATCCAACCCTATTATAGTTGATGATGCTTATTCTCTTGGGAAGGATAGAATTGGCAATGTGTTTGCCAAATATGTGGGAGCTCAAAGTGGTGTCAAGAAAAGCACCATTTGGGTTCCCAAGCCTATTGTGACTAACCTCTTAGGACCCAACTTGGTTGGGGACCAACAAGCTTCAACTTGATCAATAGGTGTTTATGGAGGACATTGGTGACTTGGCTATTTTTGAAGAATTAAGGGATCTTCATGGTTTTATTTCTCAAGCCAAGTCAATTGGATCACATATCTATCTCATATCCAATGCTCCTCCTTGCGGTAACTTGTATTTAATTCATATACTCATTGAAAGTTGCTTGCTCCCTTGCATGTGTTAGTTTTGTTCCTAGCATGTGCTTGTATATGTTATGCTACTTTCCTTCTTGTCTTGTTACTCAAGGTTATGTAAGATAGTTGTGTATCATATATGTGTAACTTTGTGTTGAGCTTTTTGAATCTTGTGTGGATTTCATTTGGCTCTTTGAGTTATTAATGGACTATCCCATTTTGGGGGAGTGATGTGCTTTGTGCACCTCACAAACCTAAAAAATGTGTATACATGAAGCACACCACCTAGTATTGATATTTCAATATTATCTAGTTACTATGTGGTATGTCATATTCATGAGAAATTCAATTTCTACAATGTCCATTAATTTCTCTAGTTGGTTTTATTTGCCTCTTGTTTAAAAAATAAAATGAAGTATCACATTATGGGGGAGTAATAAGCTATGTGCATATTACAATCCCATAAAAATGTGAACATTTGAGGTTTGCCACTTAGATTTGACATTGTACATTATCTTATTTCTATGTGGCATGTGTTCTCGAACAAGTTCCAATTTCCTTTGTGGTTGTCTTTTGGCTCTTGTTTGTGTGTGTTTGCTTGGTGTGGTTTTTCTCTAATATGCATTTCCATATATTATGTGAGAAACCATTTGTTTCCTTTTATTCTAACCATGGCTTTGCCGGTTGGTTCGAATAATTGAAACTACCAACAAACCTCTTTCAAAATATGGTGTTTAATTCTTACCTCTTGCCATATGCTTTTTGTTGTGAAGTTGGTCTTGATCATCTTTCCTATTTACCACCGAGAGATATCTCTCTATATACTCCTTGTCTTGACAAGTGATTCTAGTAATTGAGGTGGATTGTGTAGACCATCTTCGCATTGGCTCTTGCGTTAAATTTGCTTTATCTATTGCCTTCCTTGCCTTTTGAATGGATCCTATTTTTTCAATTGGTAGTGTTTAGTGTTGTAAATAAAATATGGAGAGTAATGATCCCTTGTGTATGCATTTTGTATTCAAATGCAAATATCTAAGATAATGCATGAATCTTGGGGAGCATTCCTTTTTATTTAGATCACTATCCCATCTATCAATATTTCATCCTTTCAATTGGCATATGATTTTTGATCTTGTGTTGGTACCTTCAATTTGTATTAATTGGAATTTAATATCTCCTCCATAGATATTCGTTCCAATTAATATTTATTGTGGGAGTCTTGATACCTTTTTGCTTCATCTTACTTTACTTGACTTCGGTCAAGTATCACCCTTTTCTTGGTATCTTTTCTCCTAATTGTTATTTGTTGTTTTAATTGGTATCTTATTTTCATTTGGTGTCTTTTCAATCATTTGTTGTGTTGATTTGATTCCTTTTGATATCACACCTCATGTGTTGATGTGTTATGGAATCAATCATTTGTTGATTTGATTTTTCCTCAATCATTTGTTGATTTGGATTTTGATATAATTTGGACAACCATTTCTTATCACACCTTGGTGTGCTTTATTGGTTTACTTGGTGTTTTTGTCCAATTTGTATCTCGTTTGGCTCTTGTAAGTCTATGCATGCATATTTACTAGTATATTTATTTTATGGCATGCTAGCCTTTCTAGTTCCAATATATAGGGGATACTCCACCAAATCCTAAATCGCCTAAGATGTGCATGAAATTCAATTTCATATCTATATGCACATATTTATGTGGAGTATGTCCTATATATTGTAGTGTTTCTAACTACTATGGGACCCAATGAGTTTGGGAACCATTTTGTACTCTAATTGTGTTTTAGGTACAATGGAGATGCATTGGATGCTTGCCTCATTCATAAGGAAGGTGTTCTCACCGTGTGAGTGTCGGGGTCAAGCTTTGATGATAAACCCACTCTCATCATCTTCATCACCAATGTCATCTCGGTAACAAGTATCTATCCCATGCATACCTTTCTAGTATTCAACCTTGTGTAGGTTGCCTCTTGGCATGAAATCTCTTATATGCAATTGTTGTGGTTTTGACCTTTTCCTTCACTTAATATATCTTTGTGATATGTGTGATGAATTTGCAAAAACCTTTTCTTCAATTGATATTTATTTCCTTGTGATACTTGTTGCCTAACTCAAAGCATCTCCACTATCTCTTATTCCCTTAGTGATATGTGTGATGCATTTGATATATTTGAAGTTCATTTATATACAATGAGGTAAATTTGAGCTATGTGCTATGCTTTTATGCATTAATCTCGTTTGTATATTTATGACTTCCTTTTGGATACCTTGTTCTCTTTTTCCCGAACCATTTCGTATGTATATGTTTCTTTGCGGATGTATATCTTTGTGGTTTGTCTAATAAGAAACCTATACATATGAGAGAGGTCATCTTTTAGTTGGTATCCTATTTCTTTTGAGCCACCTTGTTTTTCTTCTATAAATCTTTGGTGGTTCCAAATTTGTCTCATGAGTGCTTGTCTTATTGTTTATTGGTATCTTTGCACACTCATGTATTTCTTGGAGATCTTTGACTTCATGCCTACCATGGTGAGCATGTTGAATTTTATTGGCTAAATGCTCGTACTAGCTTTTGGCATTTTAATTGGTTTAGTTTTCAATTGGTTTTAGTTTCCAATTGGTATCCCTAAGCGTGTGAACATATTTCTTTAAAAAGATCTCTTTTCTCGGTTGGGCCTATCTTACGATGAATTTTTGAAAATTGGTATCTTCTTATGGCTCAACCACATCTTTGGTGCAAGTGCTATGATTTGTTTTTTGCATTATGCACTCTTGCACTAGTTGCGTGTTCTAAATGATTTTGGGGGAGCAAGGATGCCATTTTTATGCACTCCTCAATTGTGCATGAAAATTGGGGAGCTTCTCCGTTTTCATTTAGAACTCTCGCTTTGGATTTTTTGATTGCCTTTCTCCTTTGTGAAGATGTTTAAAATGGTTTCATCTTCTTTTTGCAATCTTTGGATCCTCAATATAGTTTGATTTCCTCTAATTATTCGTCAATGAATAAGTGCATTTGATTTCACTCATATCTTGAGTAATGCACACCTTTATGGAGGAACTCATATTATATTGGCTCTCTAAATTTTTCTTCCCATTTCGGCAATCGATGCCAATGGGGGAAAAGTTTAGAGGGTTTAAGGGAATTTGGGTTTTATGCTTTTGTTGCATTTGCCTTTAATGCGCTTTGCATTCTTGCTTGTCTGTCATGCAAGGATGCTTTATTCATTATATAAACCCTCTTGAAAGGGATTGTCATCAATTACCAAAATGGGGGAGATTGAAAGTGCATGGTTGATCCCATGCATGGTTTTGGTAATTAATGACAATCTCTATGGTCTAATGTTTGCTTTGAGCCATATTTATAGGTGTGTCCATTTGAGTTGCTTGGTCTCCATTTGTTGGAATCAAGGTTAAGGGAAGAAGTTTATGGGTTGATCAAGGCTTTGTGCGGGTTGATCATCACTCATGGCCAAGTGAAGATATGCCGAAGAGAGCGTCTCCCATCTTGGTGTATGGGGGAGCATCAAGTGAATCTTCACCGAAGCGCAATTGAGGAAGGTGGTGCATCTTGAGGAGATGAAGATCATCCTCATCGACCTCAAGTGGTTTAAGCGCAAGGCAAAGGTATGATCTTGATAGGGTTTTTATTTTACCGGTCTCATGTTGTTTAGTGGAGAGACCGGGTTATAGGATAGATAGCCGTACTATCAAGAGGGGCTCTCGACCGAATATCGTGATCGTATCGTCGTAGAGAGCACAAACCTTTGCATCCATGCAATCATCTTTATTGGTTCTTATTTGTCTCTTATCGTGGTGTGGTCTTGGTGCTTGTCGTGCTTGTCATGACAAGGCTAAGGTCACCGAAAACGGTTTTCATATGCGTTCCCTATTGCGTTTTCGGTATTGGAGATTTTGCCGGTTTATCCGTGCGGGAGATTTCTCTCTTCCATTTCTTTGCAAAATCTCCATTGCTTGTTTGCCATTTTCAAAGGTAGCATTTGTCGTCCTCTTTCCAACAAAATTGGTTTTACTTCATTCGGACGTCAATTGCAAAAGTTATAGAATTTCCGGTTTGCGAAAATGAGTTTTTAACTTTTCCCATTTGGTTTTATAATATTTTCTTGGACTATGATGTTTCTCTGCATATTCTTGTTGTGCTCGTTGTGACGATTCCAACGAGTCCAAGAATATCGAAAACGGAGTTCGTATGCGAAAGTTATTGCGTTTTCGATTCGGTCGATTTTTCAAAACAGAAAATCAAAAGAAAAAAAAATGGGCGAAGCAGCCGGCCAGGCCGGGCCTATGGCCGGCCCATGACCGGGGCCTCTCAGTATCCTGGCCGGCCATCATGGCCGGGCCAGGCCAGCCATGGCCGGCCCACCCGATTTTCCCTATATGGCCTTCCCGGCCATTTCCCCGGCCAGGCCGGCCCGATGGCCGGCCTTTCACGATTTTGCCTCCAACGGGCAGATTTCTGCCCTCCCTTTTAAGTGGTCTTCTTCCCCATTTGTTCTCTAACTTTTGGCCACCATTTGAGCTCTTCTTTCCTCCATTGTTGCCATCTCTCTTGAGCTTTAGATCTCTCAATCCCTCCAATACTTCTTGCTTCTTTTTGAGGGAAAAGAGAGAGGAGGTTTAGATTCACATTTCCACCGATCAATTTCTCCTCTAAGTGAGGGGAACTCTTTGGATCTAAATCTTGGAGTTCTTGGTGTTTCTCCATTGTTCTTCCTCCTAAATCCCTCCATAGCATTAGTTGCTTTGGTTGGATTTTGGGGAGAAGAATTTGACCACTTGGTGTGTTCTTGCCTTTTGCATTAGTTGCATCGGGTTGTGCTCTCCACGGTGATTCGTGGGATTGACGTTGAGAAGCTTGTTACTCTTGGGTGCATTGTGTTCCCAAGAGCTTGTTGCCTCTTGGGTGCATTGTGTACCCTAGACGGTTGGAGGTGCCGCGAAGACTTCGAGTTGTGAAGCTTCGGCACGAGTTTGGGAGCCCCCAATTGAGTTGTGGGTGTGTGCCCCAAGGAGAAGTTGTAAAGGGCTCCGGAATCCGCCCCGAAGGATTCCGATAGTGGAAGGTGAACCAATCCCTTGGGTGAGGTTCATCGGAGAATAGGGTGAGGCCTTTGTGGCATCTTGAGTAGGCCTCTTGTGGCGAGCTCACACCCCTCCAACGAGACGTACTCCCTTAACAAGGAGGAACTCGGGAATACATCCTCGTCTCCGCGTGCCTCGGTTATTTCTATACCCGAGCTTTACTTATGCAATTTACATTGTGATAGCCTTCGTGCTTGAAGTTCATATCTTGCTATCATCTTGTTGATTGAATTGCTTAGCATAAGTTGTTGGTGCACATAGGTGAACCTAGAATATTAGGTTGTTGGCTTGTTAATTTAAACACCTAGTTTTATTCCGCAATTATCAAGCCCCTAATTAGAAAAAGTTTTAATCGCCTATTCACCCCCCCCTCTAGGCGACATCTCGGGCATAGTTGTTCTTTCAATTGGTATCAGAGCCTCGTCTCTCTTGTTTGGCTTCACCGCCTAGAGAGTAAAGATGTCGTTTAGAGGATTAGTGCACAATTCCTTGTTTATATTTAATGGCACAAATTTTAATATTTGGAAAACTCATATGCTTAATCACTTACGGGTCTTGGACCCCAATATTGAGCGTATCTTAGATATAGGTTTTTCTCCTCCAAAGGACTACGCAAGTACGACTTTAGAGGATGAGAAAAACTTATATCTAGATGCTCTAGCATCTAACGAGTTTTGCAAATTTGTGAGTGTTGTAGTTTTCGAGTCAATCATGCCTCTCCGGGATGTTCATGAGCTTTGGACCAAGCTACAAGATAAATATGGAGTGTCCAACCCTTTTGAGGATGATTGCTCTCCCTCCACCTCCGGCCGTGACGAGTTCTCGTCTTCGTCTACTTCACCAAAATGTGGTAAGCCACAATCCAATGTAATGGTGAGTAGTGATAGGCTTTGCAATTTGGATAGTGAGCTCGTTGTTGATGATCAATTATCTCTATCTTATTACAATGCTTCATCTTTGGACATAAACACACATAGCACCATAAATGATTTACATGCTAGTGTTGATTGTCCTCGCATATCATCTAAAACTTGCTTCGATGAATCTCTTTATGATATGCTTGCTTTATCTTGTTGCCATGATAAAAATGTTTGTGTTCCCTCTAAATCTTGCATTGATAATAATGTAGAGGAAACCCAATTTGCTATGCAACAAGATTTGAACTTGAGTAGTTCAAAAATCAATTATTCTTCATCTTTCACCTCTCATTGTCTCATGGCTAAATCTTCTTCTAGTAATGACAATGATGATAATAATGATAATGATAATGATGATGAAGAAGTTGATATGGAAAAAATTAATGCCCTTCTTCAAAATAAAGGTCTAATGATTCTCAAAGCCCTTCCTAGTAATAATAGTGCCCAAGCTAACCTCTTTGAAATCATGAGCACTCTTATTGAGCGTGGGGAAACTATTGAGGCCTTGGAAGCAAGCCTTGAAGAAAAGGGTAAGATAGAAAGAGATGATGCTATGGAGAAAGCATCGTTAGAAGATGCTCTTGTGGAAGAGCAAGAGACTCGTGCTTCTCTAGAGGAGAAACTAGAATCTATCGAGGAGTCTCATAATGACATAATTGCTAAAATCATTAAAGAACGTGACCATGCTCATGCTAAATATAAAGTCACGAAAAATGAAAATGCTAGATTAAATGATGAGCTTGCCAAGTTATCTTGTTCTATTCCTAAAATTAATGATGCTTGTGCTACTAACTCCACTTCTTGTGAAGTATCTATTATGAAGGAGAATGTTGAGCTAAGGGCTCAACTTGAGTTGCTAACTAGCAAGTACGAGAAGTTGGAAGCAAGTCATGAAAAGCTATCTAGCTCTAATGATGATCTTCTAGCATCCTATGGGAAGTTGGAAGAAAATCATGAAAAGCTATCTAGCTCTAATGATGAACTTCTTGCTTCCTATGCTTGTCTTAAGTTAGCTCATGAGGCCATCACTACAAAGGTAACATCAAGTGAGCCTCATGTGGATATTAGCACAACTTTAATTAAAAATGCTCTATTGCCATGTGCTAGTCCTAGTAGTTCATCCACTAAAAATGTTGGTACATCATGTGATGGATTACTTGCTTTGCCTTGTTGCTCTAACAATGATGCATCTACCTCCTCTAGTTCTTGTGTTGTCACTAACCATGTAGAGAAAAGAGGAGAGCTCAAGGCCCAAGCCACTTCTTTGAAGAAAGGCTTGGAAAAGCGTCATGAAGGGAAGAGTGCACTTGACAACATGTTGAGTGTGCAACAATCCCCGAAGGACAAGAGAGGACTTGGATTCAACTACAACATCAAGACCAAGTCCAAGGTTGAGAAGAAGAAGAAGAAGGGCCAAGTTCAAATCAAGAATCCGGCCAACATCACTTGCTTCAAGTGCAAGCTAGAAGGGCACCATGTTCGTGATTGCCCAATGAGGAAGAAGAAGCCTCTTAGTGAGAAGCAACTAGGGAAGCGGCCTCTCGTTCAAACTCGTGCTCAACCACGTGTTGAACAAAGGCCACCTCCTAAGAAGACTCAAGCCAATGCTCGTCAAGTTGAGGAGCCTATTAAGAAGAAGAAGAGTCGGTGTTGCTACCTTTGCCGTGGCAAAGGTCATTTTGCTTCTTTATGCACTAACGGTACCGTATCCAACCCTATTATAGTTGATGATGCTTATTCTCTTGGGAAGGATAGAATTGGCAATGTGTTTGCCAAATATGTGGGAGCTCAAAGTGGTGTCAAGAAAAGCACCATTTGGGTTCCCAAGCCTATTGTGACTAACCTCTTAGGACCCAACTTGGTTGGGGACCAACAAGCTTCAACTTGATCAATAGGTGTTTATGGAGGACATTGGTGACTTGGCTATTTTTGAAGAATTAAGGGATCTTCATGGTTTTATTTCTCAAGCCAAGTCAATTGGATCACATATCTATCTCATATCCAATGCTCCTCCTTGCGGTAACTTGTATTTAATTCATATACTCATTGAAAGTTGCTTGCTCCCTTGCATGTGTTAGTTTTGTTCCTAGCATGTGCTTGTATATGTTATGCTACTTTCCTTCTTGTCTTGTTACTCAAGGTTATGTAAGATAGTTGTGTATCATATATGTGTAACTTTGTGTTGAGCTTTTTGAATCTTGTGTGGATTTCATTTGGCTCTTTGAGTTATTAATGGACTATCCCATTTTGGGGGAGTGATGTGCTTTGTGCACCTCACAAACCTAAAAAATGTGTATACATGAAGCACACCACCTAGTATTGATATTTCAATATTATCTAGTTACTATGTGGTATGTCATATTCATGAGAAATTCAATTTCTACAATGTCCATTAATTTCTCTAGTTGGTTTTATTTGCCTCTTGTTTAAAAAATAAAATGAAGTATCACATTATGGGGGAGTAATAAGCTATGTGCATATTACAATCCCATAAAAATGTGAACATTTGAGGTTTGCCACTTAGATTTGACATTGTACATTATCTTATTTCTATGTGGCATGTGTTCTCGAACAAGTTCCAATTTCCTTTGTGGTTGTCTTTTGGCTCTTGTTTGTGTGTGTTTGCTTGGTGTGGTTTTTCTCTAATATGCATTTCCATATATTATGTGAGAAACCATTTGTTTCCTTTTATTCTAACCATGGCTTTGCCGGTTGGTTCGAATAATTGAAACTACCAACAAACCTCTTTCAAAATATGGTGTTTAATTCTTACCTCTTGCCATATGCTTTTTGTTGTGAAGTTGGTCTTGATCATCTTTCCTATTTACCACCGAGAGATATCTCTCTATACTCCTTGTCTTGACAAGTGATTCTAGTAATTGAGGTGGATTGTGTAGACCATCTTCGCATTGGCTCTTGCGTTAAATTTGCTTTATCTATTGCCTTCCTTGCCTTTTGAATGGATCCTATTTTTTCAATTGGTAGTGTTTAGTGTTGTAAATAAAATATGGAGAGTAATGATCCCTTGTGTATGCATTTTGTATTCAAATGCAAATATCTAAGATAATGCATGAATCTTGGGGGAGCATTCCTTTTTATTTAGATCACTATCCCATCTATCAATATTTCATCCTTTCAATTGGCATATGATTTTTGATCTTGTGTTGGTACCTTCAATTTGTATTAATTGGAATTTAATATCTCCTCCATAGATATTCGTTCCAATTAATATTTATTGTGGGAGTCTTGATACCTTTTTGCTTCATCTTACTTTACTTGACTTCGGTCAAGTATCACCCTTTTCTTGGTATCTTTTCTCCTAATTGTTATTTGTTGTTTTAATTGGTATCTTATTTTCATTTGGTGTCTTTTCAATCATTTGTTGTGTTGATTTGATTCCTTTTGATATCACACCTCATGTGTTGATGTGTTATGGAATCAATCATTTGTTGATTTGATTTTTCCTCAATCATTTGTTGATTTGGATTTTGATATAATTTGGACAACCATTTCTTATCACACCTTGGTGTGCTTTATTGGTTTACTTGGTGTTTTTGTCCAATTTGTATCTCGTTTGGCTCTTGTAAGTCTATGCATGCATATTTACTAGTATATTTATTTTATGGCATGCTAGCCTTTCTAGTTCCAATATATAGGGGATACTCCACCAAATCCTAAATCGCCTAAGATGTGCATGAAATTCAATTTCATATCTATATGCACATATTTATGTGGAGTATGTCCTATATATTGTAGTGTTTCTAACTACTATGGGACCCAATGAGTTTGGGAACCATTTTGTACTCTAATTGTGTTTTAGGTACAATGGAGATGCATTGGATGCTTGCCTCATTCATAAGGAAGGTGTTCTCACCGTGTGAGTGTCGGGGTCAAGCTTTGATGATAAACCCACTCTCATCATCTTCATCACCAATGTCATCTCGGTAACAAGTATCTATCCCATGCATACCTTTCTAGTATTCAACCTTGTGTAGGTTGCCTCTTGGCATGAAAGCTCTTATATGCAATTGTTGTGGTTTTGACCTTTTCCTTCACTTAATATATCTTTGTGATATGTGTGATGAATTTGCAAAAACCTTTTCTTCAATTGATATTTATTTCCTTGTGATACTTGTTGCCTAACTCAAAGCATCTCCACTATCTCTTGTTCCCTTAGTGATATGTGTGATGCATTTGATATATTTGAAGTTCATTTATATACAATGAGGTAAATTTGAGCTATGTGCTATGCTTTTATGCATTAATCTCGTTTGTATATTTATGACTTCCTTTTGGATACCTTGTTCTCTTTTTCCCGAACCATTTCGTATGTATATGTTTCTTTGCGGATGTATATCTTTGTGGTTTGTCTAATAAGAAACCTATACATATGAGAGAGGTCATCTTTTAGTTGGTATCCTATTTCTTTTGAGCCACCTTGTTTTTCTTCTATAAATCTTTGGTGGTTCCAAATTTGTCTCATGAGTGCTTGTCTTATTGTTTATTGGTATCTTTGCACACTCATGTATTTCTTGGAGATCTTTGACTTCATGCCTACCATGGTGAGCATGTTGAATTTTATTGGCTAAATGCTCTTACTAGCTTTTGGTATTTTCAATTGGTTTTAGTTTTCAATTGGTTTTAGTTTCCAATTGGTATCCCTAAGCGTGTGAACATATTTCTTTAAAAAGATCTCTTTTCTCGGTTGGGCCTATCTTACGATGAATTTTTGAAAATTGGTATCTTCTTATGGCTCAACCACATCTTTGGTGCAAGTGCTATGATTTGTTTTTTGCATTATGCACTCTTGCACTAGTTGCGTGTTCTAAATGATTTTGGGGGAGCAAGGATGCCATTTTTATGCACTCCTCAATTGTGCATGAAAATTGGGGAGCTTCTCCGTTTTCATTTAGAACTCTCGCTTTGGATTTTTTGATTGCCTTTCTCCTTTGTGAAGATGTTTAAAATGGTTTCATCTTCTTTTTGCAATCTTTGGATCCTCAATATAGTTTGATTTCCTCTAATTATTCGTCAATGAATAAGTGCATTTGATTTCACTCATATCTTGAGTAATGCACACCTTTATGGAGGAACTCATATTATATTGGCTCTCTAAATTTTTCTTCCCATTTCGGCAATCGATGCCAATGGGGGAGAAGTTTAGAGGGTTTAAGGGAATTTGGGTTTTATGCTTTTGTTGCATTTGCCTTTAATGCGCTTTGCATTCTTGCTTGTCTGTCATGCAAGGATGCTTTATTCATTATATAAACCCTCTTGAAAGGGATTGTCATCAATTACCAAAATGGGGGAGATTGAAAGTGCATGGTTGATCCCATGCATGGTTTTGGTAATTAATGACAATCTCTATGGTCTAATGTTTGCTTTGAGCCATATTTATAGGTGTGTCCATTTGAGTTGCTTGGTCTCCATTTGTTGGAATCAAGGTTAAGGGAAGAAGTTTATGGGTTGATCAAGGCTTTGTGCGGGTTGATCATCACTCATGGCCAAGTGAAGATATGCCGAAGAGAGCGTCTCCCATCTTGGTGTATGGGGGAGCATCAAGTGAATCTTCACCGAAGCGCAATTGAGGAAGGTGGTGCATCTTGAGGAGATGAAGATCATCCTCATCGACCTCAAGTGGTTTAAGCGCAAGGCAAAGGTATGATCTTGATAGGGTTTTTATTTTACCGGTCTCATGTTGTTTAGTGGAGAGACCGGGTTATAGGATAGATAGCCGTACTATCAAGAGGGGCTCTCGACCGAATATCGTGATCGTATCGTCGTAGAGAGCACAAACCTTTGCATCCATGCAATCATCTTTATTGGTTCTTATTTGTCTCTTATCGTGGTGTGGTCTTGGTGCTTGTCGTGCTTGTCATGACAAGGCTAAGGTCACCGAAAACGGTTTTCATATGCGTTCCCTATTGCGTTTTCGGTATTGGAGATTTTGCCGGTTTATCCGTGCGGGAGATTTCTCTCTTCCATTTCTTTGCAAAATCTCCATTGCTTGTTTGCCATTTTCAAAGGTAGCATTTGTCGTCCTCTTTCCAACAAAATTGGTTTTACTTCATTCGGACGTCAATTGCAAAAGTTATAGAATTTCCGGTTTGCGAAAATGAGTTTTTAACTTTTCCCATTTGGTTTTATAATATTTTCTTGGACTATGATGTTTCTCTGCATATTCTTGTTGTGCTCGTTGTGACGATTCCAACGAGTCCAAGAATATCGAAAACGGAGTTCGTATGCGAAAGTTATTGCGTTTTCGATTCGGTCGATTTTTCAAAACAGAAAATCAAAAGAAAAAAAAATGGGCGAAGCAGCCGGCCAGGCCGGGCCTATGGCCGGCCCATGACCGGGGCCTCTCAGTATCCTGGCCGGCCATCATGGCCGGGCCAGGCCAGCCATGGCCGGCCCACCCGATTTTCCCTATATGGCCTTCCCGGCCATTTCCCCGGCCAGGCCGGCCCGATGGCCGGCCTTTCACGATTTTGCCTCCAACGGGCAGATTTCTGCCCTCCCTTTTAAGTGGTCTTCTTCCCCATTTGTTCTCTAACTTTTGGCCACCATTTGAGCTCTTCTTTCCTCCATTGTTGCCATCTCTCTTGAGCTTTAGATCTCTCAATCCCTCCAATACTTCTTGCTTCTTTTTGAGGGAAAAGAGAGAGGAGGTTTAGATTCACATTTCCACCGATCAATTTCTCCTCTAAGTGAGGGGAACTCTTTGGATCTAAATCTTGGAGTTCTTGGTGTTTCTCCATTGTTCTTCCTCCTAAATCCCTCCATAGCATTAGTTGCTTTGGTTGGATTTTGGGGAGAAGAATTTGACCACTTGGTGTGTTCTTGCCTTTTGCATTAGTTGCATCGGGTTGTGCTCTCCACGGTGATTCGTGGGATTGACGTTGAGAAGCTTGTTACTCTTGGGTGCATTGTGTTCCCAAGAGCTTGTTGCCTCTTGGGTGCATTGTGTACCCTAGACGGTTGGAGGTGCCGCGAAGACTTCGAGTTGTGAAGCTTCGGCACGAGTTTGGGAGCCCCCAATTGAGTTGTGGGTGTGTGCCCCAAGGAGAAGTTGTAAAGGGCTCCGGAATCCGCCCCGAAGGATTCCGATAGTGGAAGGTGAACCAATCCCTTGGGTGAGGTTCATCGGAGAATAGGGTGAGGCCTTTGTGGCATCTTGAGTAGGCCTCTTGTGGCGAGCTCACACCCCTCCAACGAGACGTACTCCCTTAACAAGGAGGAACTCGGGAATACATCCTCGTCTCCGCGTGCCTCGGTTATTTCTATACCCGAGCTTTACTTATGCAATTTACATTGTGATAGCCTTCGTGCTTGAAGTTCATATCTTGCTATCATCTTGTTGATTGAATTGCTTAGCATAAGTTGTTGGTGCACATAGGTGAACCTAGAATATTAGGTTGTTGGCTTGTTAATTTAAACACCTAGTTTTATTCCGCAATTATCAAGCCCCTAATTAGAAAAAGTTTTAATCGCCTATTCACCCCCCCTCTAGGCGACATCTCGGGCATAGTTGTTCTTTCAGGCGGGAGGATCTTCCTTTCTTCCTCGTCATCGTCGAGCGGACGTGGGGGATCTTCGGCCCGGCGATGGTCTCGGGGCATGGCCCCGGGCGACGCGCCACAAAGTTGAGGGCTCTGCCGTTGGCGAGCCGCTTCTTCGGGTCCACAAAGCTGCCAGTCAGCAAGGGGGCCGCGTCGGGCTTTGGGTTGCAGTTGTCGTCGTCCTTTCTTCTGGCGGTTGCTCCGGTGGCTTCGGAGGCGGGCGGCATTCGTTGGTTCAGTGCACAGAGGATCCTAGGGACCTCTTTGTAATTTCTGTTTCTTTCAGGGTTCTCTGTGCTTTTGTGTGCGGACAGCTGGGCTTCCAGCGTCTTCTTCTGTATGCGTACGTGTACTGTACTATCAACTTTTTCGTATGAAATGGTATCGCGTATTGTACTAAAAAAAAAAAAGTTTGTTCGTGTCTATGCTGCGAGGGATTCGTACGTACGTACCCATCACTGAGCGCTGACTGCGACACGGTTATCAAGGAGATCGATCGTTGCTCATCACATGGATTCCCGCGACAAACTGGACCACGTCGTGGTCCAAGCTAAAACATGGTATGGTAGACTGGTAGTACAACTAATGAAGAGACGGAGGTGCCCATTTCAAGGCCGATCCTAGGGACACGTACAATATCCACAATTCCGTATATGCACTACAGGAAACTGCGGATATGCCGACGGTCAAAAACCGTCGGTATAAGTCTACGCCGACGGCTGCCGTCGGTGTATCAGCCGTAGGCATAGCCAAAAATGCCGTCGACGTAGCGAAATTCGTCGGCATAGTACCGTCGGCATATTTTTTTTCATTTTTTTCATTATTTTTATTTTTTATTTAAAAAAATTTTAATTATATTTTTTTAATTCTATTTTGAAATTTCCTACTTAGCCACACATTTAAACTCTAATTTCACTCATACTTCCAAGTCAAACTACTTACCCTGGTCAAACTTCCCATTTGGTCACCCATCCTCCAGCCCAAGCACGCTTAACTTCTGAGTTCCATCCAAATTAGCTTACAAATAAGAAATTAGAACTTACTGATATAACTATCATATCAATCATATTAACTCCTGTGTCACGATGTTACACTTTTTACAACTTAAATTTTGAAAATTTATTTGAATAAATATTAATTATTAAGTAATAATATTTTTGAATAAATAACAATAAAATGAATTTTAATTTATTTTTTCCCTTTCTATATTTAATATAGAATATCTCATATCTTTAAATCTGTAAATCAAAATTTGACAAATAAAATGTCTAAATCGATTAGAAAAATGAGAGGAATTCAAATATTTCATCCATATCATCTTTTGCATCACAAAAACCTTGATAGTTTTAGAAAATTGGGAAAATACTCAAAAAATGGGTTTTTAATAAAAAAACTTCACAGAAATGAGCTACGAGGTACAAAGATGTATGGTTTTCGACTGAAATGAGCTAGGGTATGACATTTAACATAGCAAAAAATGTCGGAATGCGGCAATATTTGACACACTGGTGTATCTTGGTTGTAGAATAGTATTGACTAAGGGGTTTAGGGTTTTCGTTGAATAAAAACCCATTTTTTATTTTATTTTTTGTCAAAACAGGTTTTTTTTGTGAAGCAGCTACCAAAATGGCTCACCGAAAGAGGAACATACAAATAGATAGAAAATAGTAAACCACCTTATAAGTGCATTTAACCCTGGGTTTGGATATAAAAACATACTTAGGTATTCCAAACAATTCAGATAAGTTCCTGCCGATTTCGCTGGAAGTGGGTCTGATTTGAACTACGAGTGCCACATAGTTTGGTCATGATTTTTTGAAAAAATCACTTTTAGATCCACAATGTATACTCTCTTTAGAGATCTTTGACGGTTTTTGCTGGATCGCACGGTTAGGTTTAGGTTTATCGTTAGGGTTTACGGTCTCGGTTTCGGGCTAGGGTTAGACATAACTAATTCAAAAAAATCAAAAAAATGGAAAACCTTCACATGACATCCTTTTATGTGACCTACCACCTGGAAAAAATTATAAACATGAGTTATGTAGGTTTTATAAAAAAACTTCATAGAAATGAGCTACGAGGTACAAAGATGTATGGTTTTCGACTGAAATGAGTTAGGGTATGACATTTAACATAGGAAAAAATGTCGGAATGAGGAAATATTTGACACACTGGTGTATCTTCGTTGTAGAATAGTATTGACTAAGGGGTTTAGGGTTTTCGTTGAATAAAAAACCCATTTTTCATTTTTTTAGTGTCAAAACAGTCTTTTTTTGTGAAGCAGCTACCAAAACGGCTCACCGAAAGAGGAACATCCAAATAGATAGAAAATAGTAGACCACCTTATAAGTGCATTTAACCCTGGGTTTGGATATAAAAACATACTTAGGTATTCCAAACAATTCAGATAAGTTCCTGCCGATTTCGCTGGAAGTGGGTCTGATTTGAACTACGAGTGCCACATAGTTTGGTCATGATTTTTTGAAAAAAAAAACACTTTTAGATTCACAATGTATACTTTCTTTAGAGATCTTTGATGGTTTTTGTTGGATCGAAGTTACGGTTAGGTTTAGGTTTATCGTTAGGGTTTACGGTCTCGGTTTTGGGCTAGGGTTAGACATAACTAATTCAAAAAAATCAAAAAAAATGGAAAACCTTCACATGGCATCCTTTTATGTGACCTACCACCTGGAAAAAATTATAAACATGAGTTATGGAGGTTTTTATAAAAAACCTTCACAGAAATGAGCTACGAGGTAAAAAGATGTATGGTTTTTGACTGAAATGAGCTAGGGTATGACATTTAACATAGCAAAAAATGTCGGAATGAGACAATATTTGACACACTGGTGTATCTTGGTTGTAGAATAGTATTGACTAAGGGGTTTAGGGTTTTCGTTGAATAAAAAACCCATTTTTTTATTTTTTAGTGTCAAAACAGTCTTTTTTTGTGAAGCAGCTACCAAAACGGCTCACCGAAAGAGGAACATCCAAATAGATAGAAAATAGTAGACCACCTTATAAGTGCATTGTTTAAGTGCCAAAAATAATTTCCACAATGATTTTCATAAATATGATTTTCCATTTTTAAGTGTCAAAAATGACTTTTTAAGTAAGCAAGTACCAAAAATATGTTTGGACTTTATATTTCATAAATATGGTGAAAAAGATTATATTGATGTCATATTTGGATTTCTCTCATTTTTCTAATCAATTTAGACATTTTATTTGTTAAATTTTGATTTATGTATTTAAAGATATGAATTATTTCATATTAAATGAAAAATAGAAAAAAAATCATATCTATGCCGACGGCTTTGCCGTCGGCGTAGCCCTATGACCATCTATGCCGACGGTGGCCGTCGGCACAACCATTCTACGCCGACGGCAAAGGTGTGCCGACGGCCACCTCGACCGGCTGGCCTGCCAGGAAACTACGCCGACGGCCCCGACAAATTGCCGTCGGCGTAGCGGGCGGCCGTCGGCACCTAGCCTCATTCCTGTAGTGATGATGATATCTTGGATGCGACGGTATGATAGGACTACGAAGCCGATTCAATTAATCCTTCTGTTCCGTGTCATAATCCACATTCTCTTGTGGAATAAATGATGATAACATTCACCAATCGGAGTGGCCCTAAGCAAGATTCTGCTCAACCCCTCGCCGGAAATGCATTGTCTACCTCCGCTGACGGCGCCGACGGCGAGAAGTAGACGCTGGTACGCAATGGGCAATGCTCACCGTGGCTGGCGACGTCTAATCCAAAGTCAAAGGGGGCCACGTCCTCCTGCATTCGTACTGTTATTATTTATTAGAGTATAGTATCTGTTACGGAAAGATATGGTAGAGATAGGATTAGTTTTTTAGCTTCTACTCTAAGTCGGTTCTTTTTTTTCCAACCGAGCTACTCCCCTTTCCATTACTTTTATAACGGAAATATAAAGTCTTTTTCTACCAGAACAGAACAGAGGAAACGGGGAAAACAAAGCGCCCTCGCACCGATAGGAAACCCGTTGTTTAGATGCCCGACATCGAAACATCTAAGTGCGGGGCAAAAACCTATCGGCACTAAGACCTAACTACAAAGCAAAAGTGACAGGTTCCGGAACCACCAGAGAGTACAACCAAAAGAGGAAACATCCCAACCACAATCCATAATAGCAAGTTACAACAACTTGTCCGTCACACCGAGCTCGACAACATCATCATAGCTCTGAGCCAGTCATCAGCGCGCCGATTGGTGCTGCTCCACCACACCCTGGACACCTTGCATGATCTCGGTTGTCTTCTCCATCAGCTTCTTATCTTCACAACATCACCTTCATCATAAATCGATCATTTATATCATTATATATACTCGCTTACGTGACATAATAATATATTCATCGTATTACGTCAGTCTCATCCTTCTTCACGTACTCTCCCGCCCCCAGAAAACCTGCCACTCTGCGAGAGCACACGTTTGTCCCGCCCGTACACTACAACACGGCTGATATATAGAGGCACTTCAAAGTGCCACTAAATGGGGTCTAAGTGCCACTAATGACCTATTGTGGCACTTTGAAGAAGTGCCACCTTTGCTTGTGTCACTAAAAGCTTTTGTGGCACTTCTCCAAAGTGTCTCAATAGGTTATTACCTATTGAGGCACTTTGGAGAAGTGCCCCGAAAACCAATTAGTGGTACTTTGTCAAAGTGCCCCAACAGGTCATTAGTGGCACTTTGTCAAAGTGCCCCCAAAACCAATTAGTGCCACTTTGTCAAGTGCCCCAATAGGTCATTAGTGGCACTTTGTCAAAGTGCCCCAAAAACCAATTAGTGGCACTTTGTCAAAGTGCCACTAATTGAATTTGAGGCATTTTCACCAAGTGACACTAATTGATTTTGATGCTCTTTGAGATAATGGCCCTAAATCAATTAGATCACAAAACACCAGATTGCAAACTGAAGATATAGACAGTTTAAAGTCAACATAACTGAGATCAATAACAACATATTGCAATATCAAACATAATCCAATGGTACCAAAAATGTTTTCAAAACCTGTAATACATGCACAAAATCTGAAATTCTCATACATTCCAGAACAAGATTCACATATTCCATGACATAATTCACATATTACAACCACCTACTCCCTCTACTGACCATCTGTTCATCAACTCCAAAGCTCCCTTTCCTCAATGGCCTGGACATCACAAAGGAAAATGGGACAAGACAATGAAGCAATATTTTCTCAAAATTTTGGTGCCATTTGACTGCCACCAGAACAGGGTAAAAAATATACATTTTAGCGTCTGCTCTGCCGATATTATTCTCTTAATCAGTTTTCTTTCAAGTAAAAAAACACAGACATCTGATATACCTATGTCACTACTAATCCCATGAACAGTCATACATTTCAAATACTTGAAATATTCACTTGAACTTGGCACCTTATATAACTTAAGAACCAGCGCCAACAAATCAGAGAGGAGAGTAATGCAAGTCTTAGCAGCTCAGTTCCTCCCATCATCAACGATTGCATCATACAGGAATTTGATCTAGTGAAGGTATGTTTGCGATCAAAGCATTGAGGTAGAACTTAGTTACTGCAGGTCAGCAATTATTTTGTACATTTGGACCACTCAATCATCTATATAATGACGGTGTGTACCACCTCAAACATTAATTCCCTGAGAAATACTTTCAGATTTTTTTATCAACAGACACAAATCGAATGGGCATTATTTGTTATGCACAACACTGCTAACATATTTATTCTAATTAATAAATGTTTTTGTTTATTTATCTATGATACAAAAATTCAAAAGAAAATGAATGTTAACACAGGCTGTTCAAGCTATGATGGCTGATGTATTTAACAACTATTTGTTTTCAACTCATGCACGCATGTATTTAGAATATCATTTCATTTACCCAACAGCTAAAGGTCAAACGATAGGCCCTTCGGTCGCACAATTTGTCTGTAGACTGATATATGCTATAGAAAAGGAAATCAAACAGGAAGACCTAACAAAATCAAGCTTTAACTGTAAACGAAAAATCATCTCTTACCCTGAGCCCCAAGCACTCTCTAGTCTCAGATCCCAGGACTCCTGCCGTCAGATCATCAAATTTGCCAGGGGTTTTCTGGTAGTACCGAGTTGTCCACGGTTAGCATTAGATAGGTTCCTTTTCGAGTTGTGCTGCTTGCGGGCATTGCTAATTGCAACATGGTCACGAGGCTTTGGGCAATCCTTCAGGGCATGACTATACGAACCACAGTTGAAACAGCGAGAATCATCCTTATCTTGCTTGCTGCCAGAAAAACAAGACAAGTCATGTTGCAGATCCATTTATAGGTAGAATACTATGACTACACATTAGCTATGTAAGTAAACAATGACAAAGATAATCACAGGAACTATGTTTTTTAAGACATAACAGCTAGTATAAGAAACTAATGCAGAAAGGCAGTGGAAGGCTACAAAAGGGCAAGGTTTACCAAAAGATTAGATCTGAACTTTGAACTCATTTTCAGGCAGTGGATGCTAAATATTTATTTTGTTACTATAGAGAAAAGTAAAAAACTAAAATATCTTTAAAAATGAATACTAGCTCCCATGATCTAACCATAGTTTGGAATATATTAATATCAGGACAATGGTACTGACTACTGAGAAAATTTTTGCAAGATGCACAAAAGTTAAAATTTGTACATATTGGACAAAGATTATTTGCAGATTACATTTGATGATCAAGATATGAATAAATCGAACTGCTAATATTTTGTTTCTCAGAGAAAACACAGCAACCAGTCATAAGACTACAGCACACAAATACAGATGCGTTACTTGCCCCAAAATATTTAGTAGCAACGGACGATGAAACTTTGGCGCAATCATGCAAAATACAAGGTCAACCCACATGTCAACCCCAGGTCATGCAAGATGACAAGTGTGCCAGAAAAACTTAAAAATAATAAATGTGGGGGAATCATGACCAAGGTATTTGTAACCTTTGGTGATGCCAAGCAACATGACCAATCAGATATGTACAGAACTAATAACATGTCCTACCTTTCAGTGTTTGATAAATCGCCCAGAGGTGTTGAACCCAATGTAAATTCTCTATTGTACAGTGGCACATCACCATCATCCACAGCAACACTTTCCCGTGCTTGGTTATCCACGCAAAATGACTTCTCAATAAGCACAACATATGAAACAAAAGGTACAATTATTACATTTCAAAATTAACAAGGTCAAATGCTCTACGAATATTATTTGCCAATAAATGAACAAGGAAAAAGACCTAAACCCACATATAATGTGCAGAACTAAATGAAGAGTTTCACAACTAGAAGTATAAAAATTAGCAGCACATTCGAACTGAGTTTGTAGTCCACATATCATCTCTGTGGAATAGGAAGAGTTAAGGGTTTTGGATGACCATAGATTGTTAACATGCAGTGGTGTAGCATTGGAGAGAAAGCAATGGCAAAGGAAACTCATAAACTAGGGTAAGAATAGGCACTGAAGACAATTCTAGGTTATTACTTTTTCTAATCTCTGAAGTAGTAGAGTCTAGAAGAAGGTCTCTCCTCTACCCATAGGACTGGAACAACAACCAAAACTCCATATATTGAAACTAACGAACCAAATGCAGCAATGAATAAACTATGCAATATCTAACTAATTCGAAGTATCAATGGAATCATATCTCAGTCCCTGGGATTGTTGGCACCATATACATCTGGAAATGAGTGGTTGTTTCTTGTGCTGGCTTCGACACAAAGCAAAGGTGTTGCTATGTCTTAAAACACATAAGAGCTAGTACATTGTAAGTAGTAGATTATCTCAATGGACGAAACTATAATACTAAGAAGCTACTGCAAACAAATTGGTGCTTAATAGTGCAGCGATTTTTGAACAAATATTTTTTGAAGAAAATCTAGCAGTATTTGAAAAGTTGTAATCCTCCCTTCTATTGTTTACAGTACTCGATGTCGGTGCAGCGGCGCTCGTCAAGGAGCTCACCGGCAGGCCACCCCAGGCAGGGAACGACGACGAAGACGTACAAGGTCACCACCATGCTCTACACTCCCTCTAAGTGCCTTGGCCACGTTGTAGCATGATCAATGTCCCCTCTGCTGCTGACACCAGCACGTGAGGAGCAGAGGAGGCAGTACCTCGGAGTCTAGGACACCTTGGAACGCACTGGAGGACATTGTCACAGTGCACGGTCGACGTCGCCATCGTGGAGGCCATCCTGTCTCCCTCCAACTCCGAGCTATGGCTCAGCTAGGCAATTGCACAAACACCCTGTAAGCAACCAGATATCCTAAAATCACAGTTCAAACAAACTCGGTGGCAAGAGGATGGGGCTGGGGGAGGACGTACGGAAGAGGATGCGGCGCCCAAAGCCGCCGGCGAGGGAGGCATAGGCGACGCGGCGGATGGAGAGGTCGAGGCAGGCATCTCACTTGGTGTCCAGGTTATACCGCAGCGGGATCCCGGATCTAATATCATAGGCCTCAGTTCAGATAAAAGTTGAGTTTAAGTAATATAGTTACAGAAGGGATGGCGATAATCACCAACTTGATAAAAATATGAGGTAGAAACACAGAGACGTAACAATATCCTAACAGATCGAATCACTACCACCAAAATTCAAACAAAGGGATAAATGCGGTAGAAAAATATTTGCAGTGAAATGTTTTCTTACCAAGAAGTGCTAGATGTTGTCCATTCCATAGAACCAAACATAAGATGAGGAACCCGTCATACCCGAGCATGTGCCCTCCACACTTGCCTCACATTAAACCTATTGAGTGGATATGAACTGAATTATAAGAGCGATGAAATTACAGCTGCACATATATCCAAAAATCCAAAAGCCTACCAAATCTGAAAATAATGGCACAATGCTATAAAAACTACCTAAGTGGATGTGGATCCCAATTGCTTATGCAAACTGATCTTTCTTCTCCTAAGTTAAAATAAATAAAATAAAGGCAATATACTGTAACATTAGCTTCTTCAAGAAACACGTGTAGTGGTTGCTATTTGGCAGCCGACGAGCCCGTGCTCAACGGGCTGGTCATGCACGGGGGGAAAGAGCGCGCTCAGGTCCACCATGCGACTATTATACATAAATTTACATTGGAATGCACTATGACTATTAGTTGTTTTAAACAACCAGCAGGATAGCTAACCGCAATGAACTAAGCATAACTTGATGACCTACAAGATTTAAACAACCAGCAGGATAGCTAACAGCAATGAATTAAGCACAACAAACACACCAATTAACTATATTGCTTGTGCAAGTAGCAATAGATGGATCAAAACAAAAGCAGACCAATACATAGCACATATTATCCACTGATTGCTTGCTAAAGTTCCACAGTAGGTCTAACTCATAAAGGCTGAAACCTTTGTGCGACTGTACTGCGAGTGTCAGCTGCCAAGTGAGCAAGCTCCCGGCAGCTCAGCACACACACCAGCAAGGCCCAGGGAGACCCGAGGGGACGTACGTACTAGGAGCCGGAGATGTCGTCGACGAGGCTGTTGATGCGGTCGCCGGTGACACAGCCGTCGCGCATGACCTCCTCGGCCACGGACATGTCGATGACCTCCAGCGCCACCAGCGCGTTGCTCTGGATCTGGATGGGCCCATGGTACTGCCCCTCCCCGCAAACCGCGCTCACGTCACGCTCGAACACCGTCACCTCGTACCCCTTCCGCCGCGCCGCCAGCGCGAACACCAGGCTGCTGATGCCGCCGCCCGAAACCAGCACGCGAGGCTTCCTTTTGCCTCCGCTCATCGGCGTCGTCCCCGATGGCACCGACGTCGTCGTCTCCGTGGCAGCGGCCGCGTTCGCCGCGACCACTAGCCTCGCGCCGCGCGCCCTCTACCGCTTGCCCTGTGGGGCTGAGAGGAGGAGGAGCGCCATGGGCATGGACCCGAGTGGTCCGAGCTCGCGGAAGGAGAAGAAGTTGGGCGAGTGGAGCTGTGGCCGGAGGGGAGGCGTGGCTAGTTAGGGGCAGCAGAGGCGGCGGCGCTGGGGACCGGGCCGAGCAGATCGAGCAGGGTGGCTCGAGCTAGGGTTAGGGTTCGTGGACGAACGAGCTCGACTGGAAGCACACGGGGGTGAAACCGGCAGAGGAACGACGGGGAATCGAGGGAGAGAGGCGGCGACGGACGCGGCCGGCGGCGGCCGAAGCGGCAGCAGGGCGGCGGCGATCGAGTCGCCAGGGAGAGGAGAAGCAGGGGAACACGAGAGAGAGGATCGGGAGAGAGAGAGAGAGAGAGAGTTGCGAGGTGGGCCGGATTGACCCAACCGTCCACCTGAAACAAATCGGTCCAGTAAATAATTACGTACTAGCTAAAAGAAAAGAATGTGTTATTTACATCGCAAAGCATTTGTGCCGCAGTGGCATGTGCGGTTAGACTACAGATCACCGTGAGGTCGCGAGTTCGAGCTTCTCCAACGCGCAACTGTGTTTACAATTTTAGAATTTATTTGCAACCTGACAGGTGGGACCCGCACGTAAGAAAGCTCCCAAGGCCACATATGTTAAGGAAAAATATGTAGGGGTCTTTTCGAAAATTTTGTTAGCCTATTGGGGCACTTTAGAGAAGTGCCTCTATAGGCACTGACCTATTGGGGCACTTTTTTAAAGTGCCACTATATGTAATAACCTATTGGGGCACTTTAGAGAAGTGCCTCCATAGACAATGACCTATTGAGACACTTCTCCAAAGTGCCACTATAGCTTCTACCTATAGAGGCGGTTTGGTAAAGTGCCTCAAATTCTATATGAATTTGGAGCATTTTATTCAAAGTGCCACTATAGCTTATACCTATAGAGGCAGTTTGATAAAGTGCCTCAAATTCTATATGAATTTGGGTCATTTCAAAAGTGCCCCAATGAAAATGCCCAAATTTCCTGACCGTGGCCTAGTGGTAGGAAACCTGCGAGAGCTTCGCACACGTATGTAAACAAGCAGAACCGGGCATATGTACGAGCGTGCGCACCGGGGAACGTGTCATGCAGGTTGGGATGCCTCCGGCCGACACACTGCACGCAACAGAACGGCCGGCTCACGAGCGTGAGCTTCTCGTTTTCACCATGCCATGCATGCCTTGCCAACACGGACGATCGAGCTAGGGCGCCACTGTTGCCGTCTGCCTGCGAGCGAGGGTTTGCGTCCGATCATCGAGCCCATGAGTACGTGCTGGCGTGCTGCCCGCCGTCGGAGATAGGATATATAGCTGGCCGGGCGCAGCGGCATGTGCGTCGTGCCGGCCGTTTTGGAGGGACGCCGCACTGCAGAGCCCATGCATGCATCTGTGATGTGCTCCCCCTCGATCGGCCGAGCAACGGCGCGGCAACTGGACAAGGCGAAATCAATGCATGCGTTTTGGTGCCACGCTGGTGGCCGAGTATGCATGAAATTACGTGACTACGTACGTGGCGGCCGCGTACGTAGAGGATGTCACGTCACTCGTACATATCGATCCATTTAAGCAGTCTCACTCGAACAGTTGAACCTTGTGTGATATGATTTTTTAATGGTTTATGCTGTGGCAAGGTCAACAGGATCGCCTGCAGGTTTTATAATTCAGTTATTCAAACATACATTACAGTGCTAGCGCCCTCGCGGTTTCCGACTGCGGTAGAGGAGGATTCGGATAGCAAAACGACAAACCTGTCGGGAGGAGGAAGAAGGCGCTCCCCCGCCGCCATCGCCGGCCGAAGCCGCCAGCGGCGTTCCCGCGCCCGACTCGCCGCCCCATCCTCCTCGAATCTCCACCTCCACCCCCGACCATCCCTCTAACTACATCCCTCTTCTCCGGCTCCGGCACCCACCTCGCACCCTCCCTCGTTAAGCCCATTGCTCGGCTCTGCCTCGCTCCATACTCGTTGGCGCCTTTTCCTTCGCGCCTCCCTGATCGGGAAGGGAAGAAGAAAGGGAGGAAGGAGAAGACATGACGGTGGGACCCACCCACGCACATCGCTTCGCGAGCGCACCGACGGCTCGCACACACGTTAGGGAGCAATTTCTTGTTATATCACGGTTACATATTGCGCAATGCACATTGTTGGTAAGATCACACACCATTCGTACATACGTAACCATGTGCCGTCAATTGGGTACGCTTCGCAGTTTAACGTGTGTGGTAGATTCTCTCATCGCCAAACATGCCGTAAACTATAGTCGTTGTGTTGCTTTTCCCGCCAAGTTGCCTCATTGCCAATCCCTATAAAGCTGCTTGCTATCTTTCTGTTGGAACGCAACAACGTCAAACACATTGGTTCAATAGAGGAAGATTGCTCACCTTTTCATACGTACATGCCGTAGTGGCGTGGTGTCGCGCCTATAGCATAATGGAACTCCTCCGCGCTTATGTGGTTGCGCCCCCTCTTTGTAGGAGGAGGCGCACTCTCTCCCATTTCCGAATCATGAATCCGGCTCCTCCCACTCATACTACGGTTGGTACGTTGTGAATTTCCTTACATGTGATATGTGAAATCGCATGGTGTTCTCGCAGTTTTGCCACTATCGGCTCGGCTATAAAATGGTAGGAGCGCTCATTCGCCGTTAGCTGCCTCACATTGGCACCACGCCTCACACGCGGGCGAACAAAGCTTCGGCCTAAGTTACCTTCGTCGACCTCACGTTTTCATGGTCGAAGTAGGAGCACTCCCCAACGCACGGAGATGGTGGTACCGTCATCGACCTCGTGCCGACAGAATCAAAGGAGGAACTCTCGCTAGCGACCCTAACACGAATTTGATGATGTCAAAGCAGTTGCTGGATCTCATCACATGTGAAGACCTCGAACGGAAGCAAGAGGAGGAGCTCCAGCAGCATAAGTAGCTGGATGTTTCCATCACGGCAGCACGGCACGAGGAAGCAACAGTGCATGCATGGCCGCCAAGAAGAAGGGTGAGGGAGGCCGGTCGTGCAGCCTGTCCCCGAGAACTGGGTGTGTGCATGGTTGTGCCAAGAAGAAGGGCGAGGAGTCCGGTCACGTAGTCTCATGTTCGCGAGATGGCACAGATCTTGATGGCCAACGTGGCAAAGCGCATTGCCATGTCGAAAGCTAACAACTTTTTCCATTCACCGACGATGTCGAGGCCTCAGACTCCGGAAAGGGCACCGAGACGACGATGTCAGTCATCTCCTCTGACGAGGAGGAAGACATTCATTATATAATTACTACATTTTATTGTATTTCTTTTGTATGTAATGTGAAATTGGTAGTTTTTTGTAACACTTGTATCTCCGGAAAGGGCAACCATGTTTAAATGAAGCACTTGTTTACCAAATATAATCAGTTATTCTTAAGATCCTATGAACAATATATGTATGATATATTTACAATAGGAATGGCATATTCTATGCGGGACACACTAATGGGATGGGAACGCACACATGCGGCATGTCCTAGATCATGTTAGGAAAATTGATCGCATAGTTTTTATTAGTCGTAATCGTGTGGGATGGTGTTTCCCATTTCCCAGGTGGAAAAAATATCCATCCTTCTGAAGCAAGTTTAATAAACTAATTGTGTGTAAATTGCTAGAATTATAATTTGTTTTAGAAAAAATCCAATATTTGAAATTTCAAGCATATTTATGCATTACCTCATTTTAATGTATTTTGACCAAATTATCGTGAGTAATTAATATTTGAACTAGAGGTGCTACAGGTTGTTCTAAAAATACCAAAAACCGTATTCGTGCACCCACGTATAAATCCATTGAAGATCCAAATGGGTTTTGAAAAAATCATATCTCTTGTATGGAAAGTTGTACCAGTAATTTGCAACTTGTTTTTGAAAAAATCAAACAATATGCTTAAAAGATTTTAAAAGGCATCCCTCGGCATTGAGTCCTTTATGTCCTTCAAGTTATCATGGATTCTAATTCAAATGACGAAGTCTATTACCAGTTTCAGACCATCTTTCACGATAATTTCATTATTTTTTGCACAAACGTGCCTCTAACGATCATAAAAAATATGACGAAGAAGATTCCACATTTCTATTTTTATAACACTCATTCCATTTCCCAAATGCCTAAAATGGCGTGCCTTTCGTAGAAGTGCAATAAATAAGGTGCAAAAAGGCAAAATTATATTTCCCAAACATATTGACCATATCGTAGGGATTCTACCGAAATATTTTGAAATTTCAAACCTTTTCTGTATTGCCCCATTTAAATGGATTTCGGCCAACTTATCAAAAGAAATTTTATTTTGAAATAGAGTTGTGCTACTGGTAGTTCTAAAAAATCACCAACAATCATATTCATATACAATGTATAAATCTATGTAAAATCCAGATGGCTTTTGAGAAAAACTTAACCCTTGTATGGAATGTTATGCTTGCAACTTACACCTTATTTTCTAAAAAATAGTATTGAAATGTAAAAAAAAATCACCCTTGCATGGAGTCCTTTTGTGGATACTAGTTCCTAGTAAAAATGTAGAACTTATATTTTGACAACTTTTAAAAAATCTTGCTTCAAATGTTCTTCGAGGTACAATCATGTCTTTTAATATGAAAGTGTACAGCCATTTTCAGACCATCTTTTATGTTGATCTTCATCGTTTAAAGCACAAACATGCTTCTAACCATGATAAACAATATGACAAAGAACATTCCACATTTCGGAGAGGATGGAGTTCAACCGAGAGTGTATCCAGGAGAGGATGAGCATGGAGAGGAAGAGGATGGAGTTGAACAAGCATCAGAAATAGAGGAAAATGAAGTTTGAAAAAGGCGAAAACATTTGAGACCATTGACATTGAGAAAGAGAAGGTGGGTCTCGTAAGGATCACAGAGGAGTCGGGGATCATGTTGCAAAACACTACCCTCATAGATGATGAAACCAAGAAGTGGTTCATGAACAAAAGAAAACGATCAACAAGCGCAATAAGGGAGCAATTGATTCATTCGTGTATGTGTGAATTATTGAATTTTATTTTGTCTTGTATTAAATTGTGGTTTATGTTGAATTTTTGAATGGGTGATGAATTGATCATGTGCTATATGATCTATGTGGATGTGATTGCATGGAAATATGGAAGATAACTGATTATGTCCGAGCCACACAAGACCTGAGCAGTCTAGATACTCTATTCCTGGACAGTGGAATTCACTGATTGGCATCCAACAGTTGTGTGTCTAGACAGGCCAAAAATCGAAAGAGGGACAGATTGGACACGACGGAATTAATGTAAACCATGCACGCATGCACCGTGTGAACAGCACATAACTTTAGTCGGCCATTATACATCCCCAAAATTAATTGCATATGATCCAAGGAGGTCGGCCATGCATGTAACGTTCAGTCGCCACTAATATAAGCAGATACACTGTCCGAGGATCGATCGCTGGGGGTGATGTATACACTTGCTGCGGCAGGCCATGAAATCGGCAACGCTACTGTAGTCTGCCGTCGGCTCGAAGGAGGTCAAGGGCTCCAGCGTAGCTGCATGCGGGGACGACGCATGCATGCTTGCGTGACGCGTAGGCAGATCCACACGCTGACAGACAGATCAATCAGCTTCATGAGCATCATGAGATCATGGGTCATGGCTGTGGATGATACATAGTCAGCAAAAGCTGCCGTGGTCACAAGTCACGACACGCCGCAAGGCGTTTGCTTGGGAGGCTAGGACTTGCAGAAGTCGACACTACTGTTGGGCATAAGATTGTCTAAGTGTAAGCGCAACTCCAGCCGTTAGCCCTCCAGGGTAACCGGCGATGGCCTTTTGGCCCTTCCACAGACGCTCCCGAGTCTTGAGGAGACCCCGGTTCCCAGTCCCCCTCCAATTTTCGCCCCCCAAGCCGGTTTTTTTTAAAACAACATGTTCCCGCTACAAATCGACGATCGAGTTCGGTGATCAAGCCACAAGTTTGGTGACAAGAAATGCCACAAGTTTGGCGAATAGACACAATTCGGCGATCAAAAGAGGCCACAAATCGGCCGTCGAACGAACGATGCTCAAACGGCCGGCTTGTCGTCGTCCACTTGCACCACGACAGGGTCGGCCGATGGTGGTGCAGGGCTCGGCGATGATGATGCTGGCGTAGTGGCGGTGTACTCGGAGACGATTTCGTGGTAGAGCTTTCCGTTGGCGGAGTCGGCGTCAGCGTCGGGGTCGGAGTCGGCGTCGGCGCTGGTATCTCGTTCAGGATGAGGTCGCGGTGGCCCATGTACCACGTCTTGATCTCTTCGCCCATCGTCGCCGGGTCCGTGTTCCTCTTTTTGGCCGCGGCGTTGGTCTTGAGGAGCTCGATCTTCACGTCTTGTTTCTGCAGCAGCTGCGACCACCTCGCCTTGCACTTCTCCTCCCTCTGGACGGCCTGTGTCCTGGCGTCGGCGATGCACCGCTCGATCGACGAGTGCAGCCTTTCTGTCGCCGGTGCGCTCGCCTTCGCCACCTTCGCTTTCTTGTTTCCATCTGGGCGTCCATCCGCGGCTGTCGTTCCCGGCACGTCGGGGTTGTAGGGTTCTTTCCCCTTGCCAAGGTTCAGGCGAACCTCCGCCCACTTCTCGCACTTCTCGATCCTAGTGAACACATGGAGGTACTTGAAGTCGGCGTCTTTGCTGTCCTGCCGGTACATCTCGAACATCCGGACCATCTGCCGGCGTGCAACAAAGAAAAATATGTCAGCCGAAGACGAGCGAACAAGACATGGCGGCGACCGAAATGGGTTTACCTGACGCTCGATGTCGGCGCCACTCTCCGGGCGAGCAATGACCTCCTCGACGATCCCATGCCATTTGCAGCAAGCCGCCTGGATGATCCCCCAGTGGTTCGCCATCGCTTTCTCGCCGTGCTCCATGTAGACGGTCTTGAACTCGGGATCGCAAAGCTTGCGCTCGTCGAACGACCTCTTGACCCTCTTCCAATAGTTGTATGAATTCTGATTCGCGCCGGTGATCGGGTATATGCTCACCATCTTCCAGGCTTCGGCCAGGCACTCGTCTTCTTTGGAGGTCCACTTGAGGCGAGGTTCGGCTTTGGTCGCGTTGGCGGCCACCTTTTTCTTCTTTTTCTTCCCCTTGGCCACGGCGACAGGCTGTTCTTCTCCGTCGTCGTCGTCGTATTATTCCTCGTCCTGCTCGCCGGTGAACCCATCTTCAACCTCATCCTCTCCCCCCGGGTAGGACGCCATCGCTGCTGAACCGGACGCGATGATGTTGTCCATGAAGGCCTGCGAGTCATCATCGGGCATTTGGCCGAACACACTGCGGGTGCCTCCGCCGAACTCATGCGGATTCACTGGAGGGGGGAACAGAGGGCCGTGGCGGTGTATGGCCGGCGAGCTCAAGCAGGCAGACAAGCCCCCGTAGGGAAGGCTTCTTCCGGTGCTGAATGCAGAAGCGCCACCCAGAGGAGGGTGGTGCGGGAAGGCTATGTTGGGGTTGAATCCGCCGTGCGGGTCGCCGTCTCCGTAGTCGGACGAGCCCCTCCAGTGGGATGTGGCCGGCGACGCCGGTGAGAAGGCGGAGGGCGACGGCGAGAAGGCCGACGGCGATGGCGACGCCATGTTGGCTTGGCTTCCTTGGGTTCCCCACACGCCGGGCGGCAAATACAGCCCGTGTGGCGCAAACAGAGGCGAAAGCACAGGGAAGCACGGTTTCCCCTGCTCGGACGCCGCCGAGGCCGCCCCCACCAGGTCCGACACCGCCTGTCGTGCCTCCCTCGCCTCCTGCGCCTCATTGGCCTTCTTCCTCTCGTCCCTTTCCTTGCGGTCGGCGGTGACAGTCTTCCTTCGCTTGACTTCCACCAACCACTCGGCGTTGGTCACGCCCGCCGGCCGCCCCCTCCCCCTCCCCCTCTCGGCAGCCGCCCCCATCCTTTTCCCCGTCGGTGGTTCTTGATGGTCGGTGATGGTAGCGTTGGGTTGTGCCCCAAGCGAAGGCGTGGATGTAGTAAGTAGCAGTTTTCCCTCGTAAACAAAACGTGGATTATCGAACCAGTAGGACTTTGAAATCAACAAAAAAGTGAATGTTGAAGATCTCTGGCGCTTAATCTTCAACAGATGTGGACCTACACACACTCAACAAATTACTTTGCCCCCAACAGTGGAAAGGTTGTCAATCTTTCCAGTCTCGCAGAAAACAAAGCGGTTAATTGTATAGTGAGATAGATGAAAATATGAAAGTGGACCAGAGGAGTAATGATGATGAAAAGTGATGAATAAAGGTTGCAATCAATGTAAAAAGATGGACCGGGGGCCATGGGTTCACTAGTGGAGTCTCTCAAGTAAATAAAACACTCATATGATGGGTAAACAAATTACAGCTAGGCAATTGACAAGATTATAATACAAACTTAATCTAGCTATGACATAGAGAACATGATAATATTTATGTAGGCATCATGACAATGAACAAAGACCGTTGAGTTCAACTGCATCTTTGTCTAAAAAGTCCACCGTGGGATCGATATCCAACCTGTCACCCAACGGTATTAAGTTGCAAGCAACAGACATTTGCATTAAGTAAATCGCATGAAGTAAGCAATACTAATATCAAAACAGACATTAACACCTCTGTTTTACCCTTAGTAGCAACAACACACCCTCACCCTTAGACGTTTCTGTCACTCGTTTCCAGGAACAAAAGGGGGCATGAACCCACTATCAAGCATAAATACTCCCTCTTGGAGATACACATAATCACTTGGCCAAAGTAACTACGCACATCGGAGAGCATGCAAGAACATAAATCAACTTATAAGAATCATGCACAATCTGTTCATAACTTCATAATCCATCAAATCCCAGCAAACACATCACATAACATTACAATAATCAATCTTGATCATGTTAGGCAGCTCACAAGATCATAATATATGAAGCACAAGGGAGAGAGACTACCATCGAGATACTGCCATGGACCTGTAGTCCAAAGTGGGACTACTCACAAATCATCCCGGAGGAAGGCATGGAGATGAAGAGCCCTCCGGGATCGATCTCCCCTCCGGCAGGGTGTCGGGATCAGCTTCAGAATCACCCCCGAACTAGGGTTTATGGTGGCGGCGCCTCGGGGTGACTTCTCTGGAAAATAATGGCCGCCTCGAAGTTTTTGGGATTAATCTGATTTTATAGGCGTCGGAGGGGGTCGAGGGGACCCACCAGGAGCAGGGGCGGGTCCCACCCGTCGCCCTAGGGCAGGCCGCGGCTGGGGTTCGTCCCTGCCCTCTGGGTGGCCCCCAGGGCTGCCCTCTGGACCGAAACTCTTTCTTGGCGAATAAAAAATCCTCGTAAATTTTCAGCGCATTCCGAGAATATTTCCTGTGGTAAGTTTCTGAAACGAAAAGACAGCAAAAACAGGAAATTGGCACTAGGCATCTTGTCAATAGGTTAGTCCGACAAAATGCATAAAATGATGTAATAAGATAGTAGAAACGTGTGACAACATCACAAAACTAGCATGGATCAATACAAAATTATAGATATGTTGGACACGTATCAGCATCCACAAGCTTAACTCCTACTCGTCCTCGAGTAGGTGATACGTCTCAAACGTATCTATAATTTTGAGTGATCCATGCTAGTTTTGTGATATTGTCACATGTTTTTACTGTTATTTATATCATTTTTATGCATTTTATCGGACTAACCTATTGACAAGATGCCCAGTGCCAGTTCCCGTTTTTGCTGTCTTTTTGTTTCAGAAATTTACTTCTGGAAATATTCTCGGAATTGGACGAAAATTTACGAGGAATTTTTACTCGACGGAAGGCACCAGGACACCAAAGGGCATCCCTGGGGGCCACCCCACAGGCCAGGGGCAGCCTGCTGCCGCAGCTTGGGGGCCACCCACGGCTGGGGCCCGCCCCTGCCCGTGGGGCACCTCCTCGCCCCCCTCCGACGCCTATAAATTGCTATCTGACATAAAAACGTCGAGGCGGCCATTATTTTCAAGAAACTTGACCCCGACGCGCCGTCACCGAAAACCCTAGTTCGGGGTCCAATCTGAAGCTGATCCTGGCACTCTGCCGGAGGGGAGATCGATCCCGGAGGGCTCTTCATCGTCATGCCTTCCTCTGGGATGATTTTTGAGTAGTCTCACTTTGGACTGCGGGTCCATGGCAGTAGCTAGTTGGTAGTCTCTCTCTCTTGTGCTTCATGTCTTATGATCTCGTGAGCTGCCTAACATGATCAAGATCGATTATTGTAATGCTATGTGATGTGTTTGCTAGGATCCGATGGATTATGAAGTTATGTTCAGATTGTGCATGATTCTTATATGAGTAATTTATGTTCTTGCATGCTCTCCGATGTGCGTAGTTAATTTGGCCAAGTGATTGTGTGTATCTCCAAGAGAGGGTATTTATGCTAGATAGTGGGTTCATGCCCCCTTTTGTTCCTGGGCATGAGTGATAGAAACGTCTAAGGGCGAGGGTGTGTTGTTGCTACTAAGGGTAAAACAGCGGTGTTAATGTCTCTTTTGATATTAGTATTGCTTACTTCATGCACTTTACTTAATGCAATTGTCTGTTGCTTGCAACTTAATACCGTTGGGTGGTAGGCTGGATAGCGATCCCACGGTGGACTTTTTAGACAAAGACGCAGTTGGACTCAACGGTCTGCTTTATTTGTGTGGGAGAGAGACACGCTCTGCTTTTTCGTTAGAATACTCCTTTTCTTCGCTTATATCTTTTTGAGTATTCTTATCTACAGTCTGTTTTCTAGTAAGGTCTCGCTTTTAGCTTTTATCTTGTTTAGAGCTGCTAGTTGTCAAGTTAAACTCTCTTGTTCTTCACTTATACTTGTTGGAGAGTTGTTGTTCAAAATTGCTTGAATTGTCAATGCGACAAAATGTTGTTTGTGTGATGATTGAATAAAATGAAAAGCCTGCATAGTTTTGTAGATCATGGTGTGGACACTTGATGCTTCTCAATTGTTTTGAGATGTTAATTTGAATGCTTAAACTTGCTGGTTATTTGAGTGGAATTGATTAGTAAAGAAATATGGTTGAAAGCTTGAAATTGTGTGGTTTTTCACAGTTGTTAATTCATAGTACTAATCTTTCCATCAAAAGAATTGTTTGGTCAACAAGGAAGACGGTGTGGAGATTTTATGATTATGATCGGTAAATGTCTTATGTTGTTCTGTTACCGGTTATTGTTAGATGTTTGCTTCAAACACCCTTTTTGCTAAGCCTAAAAATTCGTACTGAGTGTATGGTTCACCCGTGCATCCAATCCCCAAAGCCAAACTTTCTTGCCAGCTGAGTCCACCATATCTACCTATGCATGGTATTTCCTACCATTCCAAGTAAATTTGTCATGTGCTACCTTTAAAAATTCAAAATACTTCTTCTTTGTGCCTCTGTTTTTAAGCTCATGAGGGAGCAGTAGAGAGCTAGATATAACTTGTGACAAGCGAGGTCATTTCCCCCCTTTCACCCGGTGTTGATGGATTACGTCTTCACTTGAATCAACCCGAGAGCAGCTTAAGCAAAAATATAAATATAACTCACAATTCTCCTCCGCGCAATGCAAATCTCAGAAATCAGCCCAAACATTGGACAGTGGTGAAACCAAGGAGAAAGAAGAGCGTACTCGCTCTTCTAAGAACCAGCTGCTCTCACAAGTCTAAAAACCTTGCTTTTCATGAGGGACTAGATAGTTTCTCTATTGTGAAGTCGTTGACGAAAGCATGCATACCTCAAAATCATTTTACTTCTGTTTTAAAAACCAAAAAGCTCTAGCACATGACTAATCCCTGCTTCCCTCTGCGAAGGGTCTTTCTTTTACTTTTAATGTTGAGTCAGTTTTCCCTTTTTCCTTCTATCTCCACATAAATCAAACATCTAGCATTGACCCTGGGTATCGTTGAGCATATTACATTATCAAGATTAAACATGAATCTTTATATTGACTTTATCTATCAGATAAGCCGTTGGAAGTTGAAGCTCTTTGCTAATGCTTACATCTTCCTTTGTGTTGATTCCCAAACACTTTGTCATGGAATTATTATCATTGTGAATTAGTCAAATATGTTGATCACATTGTTTTCATGTCTTTGACATACTATTTATGAAAGGTTTTGCTTTGATGATTCAACTTGTATATTCATTGCTTTCTTCCTATCAATTATAGACAATTGTTTTGTATCTCTTCATTCACATCCTTTGATTTGCATCACTATCTTTATCAAGATTGTGTTGGTTGCATGTCTCATCAAAAATTATTTGTTATCACTTACCTACTCGAGGACGAGTAGGAGTTAAGCTTGGGGATGATGATACGTCTCAAACGTATCTATAATTTTTGAGTGATCCATGCTAGTTTTGTGATATTGTCACATGTTTTTACTGTCATTTATATCATTTTTATGCATTTTGTCGGACTAACCTATTGACAAGATGCCCAGTGCCAGTTCCCTGTTTTTGCTGTCTTTTTCTTTCAGAAATTTACTTCTGGAAATATTCTCGGAATTGGACGAAAATTGACGAGGAATTTTTACTCGGGGGAAGGCACCAGGACACCAAAGGGCATCCCTGGGGCCACCCACAGGCCAGGGGTGGCCTGCTGCCGCGGCCTGGGGGCCACCCGCGGGTGGGGCCCACCCCTGCCCGTGGGGCAGCTCCTCGGCCCCCTCCGACGCCTATAAATTGCTATCTGACCTAAAAACGTCGAGGTGGCCATTATTTTCTAGAAACTCGACCCCGACGCGCTGTCACCGAAAACCCTAGTTCGGGGTCCAATCGGAAGCTGATCCCGGCACTCTGCCGGAGGGTAGATCGATCCCGGAGGGCTCTGCATCATCATGCCTTCCTCCGGGATGATTTGTGAGTAGTCTCACCTTGGACTACGGGTCCATGGCAGTAGCTAGTTGGTAGTCTCTGTCTCTCTTGTGCTTCATGTCTTATGATCTTGTGAGCTGCCTAACATGATCAAGATCGATTATTGTAATGCTATGTGATGTGTTTGCTAGGATCCGATGGATTATGAAGTTATGTTCAGATTGTGCATGATTCTTATATGAGTAATTTATGTTCTTGCATGCTCTCCGATGTGAGTAGTTACTTTGGCCAAGTGATTGTCTGTATCTCCAAGAGAGGGTATTTATGCTAGATAGTGGGTTCATGCCCCCTTTTGTTCCTGGGATGAGTGACAGAAACGTCTAAGGGCGAGGGTGTGCCGTTGCTACTAAGGGTAAAATAGCGGTGTGAATGTCTCTTTTGATATTAGTATTTCTTACTTCATGCACTTTACTTAATGCAATTGTCTGTTGCTTGCAACTTAATACCGTTGGGTGACAGGCTGGATAGCAATCCCACTGTGGACTTTTTAGACAAATACGCAGTTGGACTCAACGGTCTTTGTTCCTTATCGTGATGCCTCCATAAATATTATCATGTCCTTTTTGTCATAGCTAAATTGGGTTTGTGTCATGATCTTGTCAATTGCCTAGCTGTAATTCGTTCACCCATCACATGCATATTTTATTTATTTGAGAGACTCCACTAGTGAACCCATGGCCCCCGGTCCATCTTTTTACATTGTTTACAACCTCATTTACTTGCTTTTAATCATCATTACTCCTCTGGTCACTTTTCATATTTCATCTATTTTCATCATACAATTAACCACTTTGTTTTCTGTGAGACCGGAAAGATTGACAACCTTTCCGCCGTTGGGGGCAAAGTATTTTGGTTGAGTGTGTGCAGGTCCACGTGTGTTGAAGGTCAAGCGCCAGAGATCTTCAACATTCACCTCATTGTTGATTTCAAAGTCCTACGGGTTCGATAAACCTCGGTTCGTTAAACAAGGGAAAACTGCTACTAGCTGCAATTCCGCCTTCGCTTGGGGCACCACCCAACTTATTTTAATACAGCAGCAGTAGGTAAGTGATAACAAAATAATATTTGATGAGACATGCAACCAACACAATCTTGATCAAGATAGTAATATAAAGCATATGACGTGAATGAAGTGATACAAAACAATTGTCTATAGTTGATAGCAAGAAAGAAATGAATAACCAAGTTGAATCATTCAACAAAACCTTTCATAAATAGTACGTTAAAGACATGAAAGCAATGTGACCCACATATTTGACTAATTCTCAAAGGTAATGGTTCCACGACAAAAGTGTTTGAGAATCAACACAAAGGAAGATGTAAGTATTTAGCAAAAAGCTTCAACTTCCAACAACTTATCTTATAGATAAAGTCAATATAAAGATTTATGTTTAATCTGACGATGCAATATGATCAATGATACCCAGGGTCAATATTGTATGTTTGCTTTGGTGGAGATAGAAGGAAAGGGATTAGTCATGTGCTAGAGCTTTTTGATTTTGAAAAACAGAGATAAAAACAATTTTGAGAGATGCATAATTCCGTCAATGATTCCATAGCTCAGAAGCCCATTAGTCCCCTACGTCAAGCAAGGTCTTTAGAGTTGTGAGAGCGGCTGGTTTTAGAGGAACGAGTACATTCCTCTTTCTCCTTTGTTTCACCACTAACCAATGTTTGAGCTGATTTCTCAGATTTTCATTGTGCGGAGTAGAATGGTGAGTTATATTTATATTTTGCTTAAGCCGCTCTCGGGTTGATTCAAGTGAGGACGTAAACCATCAACACCAGGTGAAATAGAGGGTAAAAAAGAAAAATAAAAGAAAAACCTTGCTCGACATAAGCTATAATGAACCCCCTCCTTACTTCCTCATGAGCTTGAAAACAGAGGCACCAAAATAAGAATATTTTGAAGGTTTTAAAGGTAGCACATGACAAATTTACTTGGAAAATGGCAGGAAATACCATGCATAGGTAGATATGGTGGACTCAGCTGGCAAGATAGTTTGGCTTTGGGATTTGGATGCACGAGTGGACATCACACTCAGTACAGAGTTTTTTGGCTTAGCAAAAATGGTATTTGAAGCAAACATCCAACATTAACCGGTAACAGAGTAACATAAGACATCAGTCAATCATAACCATAAACACTCCACACTGTCTCCCTTGTTGACCAAACAATTCTTTTGATGGAAAGATTAGCTTTATGAATTAACTGTAGGGTCGCAGCATAGAAAACAAAAATTTTCCTACGCAAAGATAGCGGAATAAACCCAACATCTAGATCCGATCTACGAGAGGTTGGTAGCAAGAAGGAGATCGAATCTCACCCTCGAAGAAAACCGTGAGTGTTTTGTCGAGGCAGGGGTTGGCTAGTCGATCCCCGCAACTAGACTTGTCTAGTCGCGAGGAGATGTGTTATCCAAGCGCCGCACGAGCAACGCCTCCGAGAGATCCACACGTACAGCTCGATGAAGACTCCACGTTCTTGATCCCGCAAGAGGTGGTGGAGAGGTTCGCGAGATCGGCAGCACGACGACGGTGGCGTGGTGTGTATGGTGGAGATCCGACAGGGCTTCGCCAAGCGGTGTCGGGAGAGAGGAGGAGGAGGGGTGCGGCTAGGGTAGGGAGGGGGCCGGCGGCTAGGCACCTTGGGGGGAGCCAATGGGTGCGGCACCCCTCCCCTTACCCCTCCTTATATAGGAGGCCAAGGGGGGGTGCGCCCCTCCCTCTCCTAGGGCCGGCGCAAGGGGGGAGGCTTGCCCCCCAAGCAAACCTTAGGGTTTAGGCCGCCCCCCCCCTTCTTCTAGAAGCTTGGCCCGGGTGGGCCTATGGGGATGTGGTGCGGCTGGCCCAATAGGCCAGCCCACTACTCCCTCATGCCTTGTGGACCCCATACACTTATGGGCCCCACTTCTAGACCCCTCTAGAACCTTCTAGAACTTTCCGGTACTTTACCGATAAATTCCCGAACCTTTCTAAACCTCCGGAAACCACTTTCCTTATATGAATCTTATTCTCCGGACCACTCCGGAACTCCTCGTGACGTCCGGGATCCTATCCGGGACTCCGAATCAATATTCGATCTCACCATCATTTATCTCGAACCCTAACTACATCGAACGTTAAGTGTGTGACTCTGCGGGTTCGTGAATATGTCATATTAATAGCGGGACCGGGATGCCCATATTAATTCCTACATATTCGACGAAGTACTTTACTAGTCGAACCACAATGTCCGGGATTCAATTAATCCATATACGATTCTTTTTGTTTCACGATATATTACTTGTCCGAGATTCAATCCACCGATATCTCCATATCTGATTAATCTCGTTACCGACAAGTTCTCTTTACTCGTTCCCATAGAATAGGATCCCTTATGACTAGCCACTTAGTCATATGCTTGCAAGCGTTTGGATGCTATACTACCGAGAGGGCCCAGAGATATCTATCCAACTGTTGGACGAACAAATCCCAGTCTTGAAACATGTCACCCAACAACCTATCATTGGAGAACCTGAAAGCCACCTTTATAATCACCCAGTTACGAAGTGACGTTTGATGTCCACAAAGCTCTCCTCCGATAAGCGGGAGTGACATAATCTCATGGTCTAAGGAAACTATATTTGACATCTATTTAATTTGAGTCTTGTCCATTATATCATCACCTATGATACAAACTTCATTTATTAAGTGATTCATAAATCCATGGTTAGGAAACATCTAACCATCACTTAATTAAACAAACTAGTCACAAGAGGAAAGACTAGGGACTCATTACCGTTTATATTCCACACATGCATTTGTTTCTGGTTAATACAATTCTAGCATGGAATTAAACATATCATGAACAGAGAAATATGATAAACAATAATCATTATTATTGCCTCTTGGGCATATCTCCAACAGTCTCCCACTTGCACTAGAGTCAATAATCTAGTTTACATCTGTAGCAATCTAACACCCATGGCTTCTCGGTGTTGATCATGTTTTGCTCGTGGAAGAGGTTTAGTCAACGGGTCTGCCACATTCAGATCCGTATGCACCTTGCAAATCTCTATGTCACCATCCTTGACATTCTCACGCAAATTGTGATAGCGGCGCTTAATATGCTTGGTATTCTTGTGTGAAGTCGGGTCCTTGGCAAGAGCTATTGCACCTGTATTATCACAGTACAGGGCCAGAGGTCTTGACGCACTTGGAACCACGCTCAGCTCTGAGAGGAACTCCTTCATCCAGACTGCTTCACTTGCTGCCGACGAGGCCGCAACATACTCCGCTTCTGTTGAAGATTTCGCCACCACGCTCTGCTTGGAACTCCTCCAACTCACAGCGCCACCATTCAGAATAAACACGTATCCGGACTGAGACTTAGAATCATCCGGATCTGTGTCCCAACTAGCATCGACGTAACTCCTTACGACAAGCTCTTGGTCACCTCCATATACGAGAAACATTTCCTTAGTTCTATTTAGATACTTAAGGATATTCTTGACAGCTGACCAGTGTTCCACTCCTGGATCACTTTGGTACCTGCTAGTCAAACTTACAGCATGGCACACATCTGGTCTAGTACATAGCATGGCATACATGATAGAGCCTATCGCAGAGGCATAAGGAACTTTGTCCATTATCTCTCTATCTTCTGCCGTAACAGGACTCTGAGTCTTACTCAGAACCTTTCCTTGCAACATTGGTAAGAACCCCTTCTTTGAATTTTACATTCTGAACTTCTTCAGAACCTTGTCAAGGTATGTACTTTGTGAAAGCCCAATTAGGCGCTTTGACCTATCTCTATAGATCTTTATGCCTAAAATATACGCCGCTTCACCAAGGTCTTTCATTGAAAAACTCTTATTCAAATAAGACTTTACACTTTCAAGTAGTGTAACATCATTTCCAATCAATAATATGTCATCCACATATAGTATTAGAAATGCAACTGAACTCCCACTCACTTTCTTGTAAATACAGGCTTCTCCATAAGTTTGGACAAATCCAAACCCTTTGATCACTTCATCAAACCGGAGATTCCAACTCCGCGATGCTTGCTTCATCCCATAGATGGATCTCTGAAGTTTGCATACCTTGTTAGCATCCTTTGGATCAACAAAACCTTTGGGCTGTACCATGTACAACTCTTCCTTAATATGACCATTAAGGAACGCGGTCTTCACATCCATTTGCCAAATTTCATAGTCATAATATGCGGCAATTGCTAACATAATCCGAACAGATTTCAGCATCGCTACAGGTGAGAATGTCTCATCATAGTCAACTCCTTGAATTTGTCGGAAACCCTTTGCGACAAGTCGAGCTTTATACACGGTGACGTTTCCGTCAGCGTCTGTCTTTCTCTTGAATATCCATTTGTTCTCAACGGCCTTACGGTCGTTTGGTAAATCCACCAAAGTCCATACTTGGTTTTCATACATGGATTCCATTTCGGATTTCATGGCTCCTAGCCATTTATCGGAGTCTGGGCTCATCATTGCTTCCTCATAATTCGCAGGTTCATCATTGTCTAACAACATGACATTCATGACAGGGTCATACCGATCAGGAGCGGCACGTTCCTTCGTTGATCTGCGAGGTTCAATAGCAGCCTTGACTAGAACAACATGATCAACATCATTTGCTCCTTCTTCAGGTGGCGATGGCTGTTCTGGAACAACTTCCAGTTCTACGCTACTCGGCACCTCAAGAACAGGTTCAATAACCTCGTCAAGCTCTATTTTTCCTCCACTCACTTCTTTCGAGAGAAACTCCTTCTCTAGAAAGGAACCATTCTTGGCAACGAAAATCTTGCCTTCGGTTCTGTGGTAGAAGGTATACCCAATAGTTTCCTTAGGGTATCCAATGAAGACGCACTTTTCCGATTTGGGTTCGAGCTTATTAGGTTGAAGCTTTTTCACATAAGCATCGCAAACCCAAACTTTGAGAAACGATAACTTTGGCTTCTTGCCAAACCATAACTCATATGGAGTCGTCTCAACGGATTTTGATGGAGCCCTATTTAATGTGAATGCGGCTGTCTCTAATGCATAGCTCCAAAATGATAGTGGCAGATCTGTGTGAGACATCATAGATCGCACCATATCCAATAAGGTTCGATTACGACGTTCAGACACACCATTACGCTGTGGTGTTCCGGGTGGCGTGAGTTGTGAAACAATTCCACACGTCTTCAAATGCATGCCAAACTCGTAACTCAAATATTCGCCTCCACGATCAGATCGAAGAAACTTTATTTTCTTGTTACGATGGTTCTCAACTTCACTCTGAAATTCTTTGAACTTTTCGAACGTTTCAGACTTATGTTTCATCAAGTAAATATACCCATATCTACTCAAATCATCGGTGAAAGTCAAGAAGTAACGATATCCACCGCGCGCTGCAACACTCATCGGACCACACACATCGGTATGTATGATTTCCAACAAGTCTGTTGCTCTCTCCATCGTGCCGGAGAAGGGTGTTCGAGTCATCTTACCCATAAGGCATGGTTCACAAGTTTCAAATGATTCAAAATCAAGTGAATCCAAAAGTCCATCAGAATGGAGTTTCTTCATGCGCTTTACACCAATATGACCCAAACGGCAGTGCCACAAATACGTGGTATTATCATCATTCACTTTGCATCTATTGGCATCAATGTTATGAACATGTGTATCACTACTATCGAGATCCAATAGAAATAAACCATTCCTCTCAGGTGCATGACCATAAAAGGTATTATCCATATAAATCGAAATACCAAAGTTTTCAGACTTAAATGAATAACCGTCTCGCAATAAACAAGATCTAGATACAATGTTCATGCTTAACGCAGGCACATAATAACAATAATTAAGGTTTAAAACTAATCCCGAAGGTAAATGCAGAGGGAGTGTGCCGACAGCGATGACTTCAACTTTTGATCCATTTCCAACTCGCATCGTCACCTCGTCCCTTGCCAAGCGCCGTCTATTCCGCAGCTCCTGTTTCGAGTTACATATATTAGCAACCGAACCAGTATCAAATACCCAAGTGCTACTACGATCACTTGTTAAATACACATCAATAACTTGTATATCATATATACCTTGTTTGACGGTGCCAGCCTTCTTGTCCGCCAGATACTTGGGGCAGTTCCGCTTCCAGTGTCCGGTTCCCTTGCAGTAGAAGCACTCAGTATCAGACTTAGGGTCTGTTTGTTTGGGCTGCAGCTGTTGAGAAGCAGCTGTAGCTGGTGAGCTGTTGAAAAGCAGCTGTGGGAAGCAGCTGTTGGAATCTGAGATTTGATGTTTGGCAGTAGTGCTTTTGATAGATGCTGTTGCTGGTTTGAATGATGAAATGTCTGTAATGCCCCTGAATGCTGAATAAGTCGTATAAATGCTGATTCGAAACTAATTTGCTAATTCTTACGGTTTTTTAACATAATTATAATGATTAAGAGCTGAATTATCTTATTTCACTTTTTTTCTAAAAGTGAACACGTTTCCTCCCAAATTAATTCATGAGTTATATGAAACATAGAATATCACATATATTCATAGATAATACGAGATTGTCACATCTACACATATATATTACAAGACATCTCTATGTGAACCCAAAAGAGATAGAAGTTTTCTCACGTCTACACACCTCCCCTTGATCCCAACCAAGTCCAGTTGCTTTGATAGAATAATAAACCCATGCTTGGTACAATGCTTTGGTTGAATCCCATTTATTTTTGAACTGTGCCTTGGTGTAGTTCTTCCCTGTCCTAAGCCCAAATTCTCTACCTAAATTCTTGTACCCCTCCGAACTAAGGAAAGCAGTAGGCCTATTACCCGCATTTTTCTGAGCCTTGCAGATCTCACAAAAGATTGTAGTAGACAAAGCATCCCAATGTGCCTTAGGTGTCTTATCTTCCATCTAATTACATGCATGATATGGATATTAATTGAAATTGCACAAAATACTTTGTATACATGCATTCTGACTACACAAGAACCTGATGCACAAATAAAAACATCACAAATACCATCTATATATGAACCTGATGCACAAATAAAAACATCACAAAATCCATCTATATATGAACCTGATGCACAAATAAAAACATCACAAATACCATCTATATATGAACCTGATGCACAAATATAAACATCACAAAATCCATCTATATATGAACCTGATGCACAAATATAAACATCACAAATACCATCTATATATGAACCTGATGCACAAATAAAAACATCACAAAATCCATCTATATATGAACAATCTGATACACGCATCTAAACCACAGAATCCAAATTGCAGAAAGAAATAGGAAAAGGGAATGGCCTCACCTTGCTGCAGGATGTGCTTCGTGCAGCAGGGCGGTGGACGTGGTCGGCGGCGAAGAACAGCTGACGGGGTCGGAGCAGTACCGCACGGAACCGTCGGAGAAGGTCACAAGGACGGCGGCGGACGAGAAACGGCGACGCGGTGGCTCGAGATGCTCCAGTCGGCGGCGGCCGACGGGAACGAGACCGACCCGTCGATTTGGGGACGGATCGACCTGGTGGAGGACAGGATGTCGCGTCGGTGGCCGGTAACAGCGCCGGCGTCGGCGGGGAATGGCGGCGGCAGCAGGGAACGGCGGCTCGAGATGCTCCAGTCGCGGGGGGCGGACGGGAACGAGACCGTCCCGTCGATTCGGGGGCGGATCGACCTGCTGGAGGACAGGAACGGGGCGTCTGCGACGGGGGACAGCGGCGGCAGCGGCGTGTGGCAGCGGCGGCGGCGGGCAACGGTGGCGGCTACGGGGAACGGCGGCGGCGGGGGGAACCTAACCCTAACCTCCCATGGAGCGAGGGCGCGCGGGGGAAATGAGGTCGATGAACCGAACGATTCGGGGTAGGGTGGCAGGTTTTGTGTAAATTATCCAAACTGTAGAGGGTATTCCGGTCCGATGACACTCGGGAAGCAGCAACCAGCTCGGGAAGCAGGTCGCGGGCTGCTTCCGGCCTACCGTGCTCGTTCAGTTCATTTTCGTACCACGCTTCTGCAAAGCGCTTTACAATTTCTAGCTGTTTGTTTGGGCTTCCGCTTTTGGACCCCAAAAGCAGAAGCAGAAGCCCAAACAAACAGGGCCTTAGGGCCCTTCCTTGACTTCCTCGCAGGCCCAGCAGCTCGCTTGCCGTCCCTCTTGAAGTTGTCTCTTTTGCCCTTTTTCTTGAAACTGGTGGTCTTGTTGACCATCAACACTTGATGCTCCTTCTTGATTTCCACTTCCGCGGTCTTTAACATCGCGAAAAGCTCAGGGAGAGTTTTCTCCATCCCTTGCATGTTATAGTTCATCACAAAGCTTTTGTAGCTAGGTGGAAGTGACTGGAGAACACGGTCAATCCCCAACTCATTGGGAATCACAACACCCAGCTGCGCCAGACGATCACCGTACCCAGACATCTTGAGCACGTGTTCACTGACGGAACTGTTCTCTTCCATCATACAGCTAAAGAACTTAGAAGAGGCTTCATACCTCTCCACCTTGGCTTGAGTCTGAAACATAGCTTTCAGATCAACGATCATCTGATGAACGTCATGGTGCTCAAAACACTTTTGAAGCTTAGGTCCTAAGCCATACAACAGACCGCACTTAACTATCTCGTGGTCCTCTGAACGGGCTGCCCAGACATTCCTAATGTCTTCAGCCGCTCCCTCTGCTGGAGCCTCACCTAGCGGTGCATCTAGGACATACAGTTTCTTGGCAGCTTTGAGGATAATTTTCAGATTCATAAACAAATCCGAGAAATTGCTTCCATCGTCTTTCAGCTTGTCTTTCTCTAGGAATGCGTTAAAGTTCATGGTGATGTTGGGAAGGGCCATTGATCTACAACATTATTTGCAAGGTGTTTAGACTATGTTCATGATATTGTGTTCGAAAGATAATCTAATTATAAAACGAACTCCCACTAAACTCAACATCTCTCTGGTTGTTTAGTGACACACGATCCAAAATCCACTACACCACAACCGATCATCACGTGAAGTGGTATAGTTTCAAAAGGTGAACATCTCCATGTTGATCATATCATTCATATGACTCGTGTTTAGCCTTTCGGCTCTTGTGTTCCGAGGCCATGTCTGTACATGCTAGGCTCGTCAAGGAAACCGTAGTATTTCTGCATGTGCAAACTGGCTTGCACCCGTTGTATGTGAACGTAGAATCTATCACACCCGATCATCACGTGGTGCTTCAAAACGACGAACTTTGGCAACGGCGCATACTAGGGGAGAACACTTCTTGATATTAACGTGAGAGATCACCTTATCATGCTACCGTCGAGATCGTATCTAAGCATAAACCATAAGGTGCATAAAAAGGATTAACATCACATGCAATTCAAAATTGTGACATGGTATAGCCTTTTCTTGTGCCTTTGATCTCCATCTCCAAAGCACCGGCATGATCTCCATCATCACCAGCTCAAACGCCATCACCATGGTTGTCTCCACCAACTATTGCAACTACTACTATTGGCTACTCTTAGCAAATAAAGTAAAGCAATTACATGGTGTTTAAAGTGACACGCAGGTCATACAATAAATAAAAACAACCATAAGGCTCCTGCCGGTTGCCGTACTCATCGACATGCAAGTCGTGAAAAATACAAAACATGATCATTGCATACATCACATAATCATATCTTGAGGCCATAACATATCACAAACCCTGCAAAAACAAATTAGACGCCTCTACTTTGTTTATGCAAATTTTATGTGGCTTCTAATGGGTCAATAGATAGAACCGTTCTAATCTACGCAAAGCCACAACGGTAATAAAATAGTTGCTGATTTACTCATCCTTTTGAAAGGCCTTCCATTGAAAATTGCATCTTCACTAAAGCAAGAGAAACAGACACCCGCCAGCCACTTATGCAAAACAAGTTGCATGTCAGTCGTGGAACCGGTCTCTCGTGCGTGGACGAGTAAAGTTGGTCCGGGCCGCTTCAATCTTACAGTACCGCAAAGATGCAAAGTGCACGCGAGAAGGTAGCAACGTAAATTATCAACGCCCACAACACTTGTGTCTAATCGCACCAACATCTATGAATAGATCTAGGCTCTGATACCACTGTAGGGTCGCAGCATAGAAAACAAAAAATTTCCTACGCAAAGATAGCGGAATAAACCCAACATCTAGATCCGATCTACGAGAGGTTGGTAGCAAGAAGGAGATCGAATCTCACCCTCGAAGAAAACCGTGAGTGTTTTGTCGAGGTAGGGGTTGGCTAGTCGATCCCCGCAACTAGACTTGTCTAGTCGCGAGGAGATGTGTTATCCAAGCGCCGCACGAGCAACGCCTCCGAGAGATCCACACGTACAGCTCGATGAAGACTCCACGTTCTTGATCCCGCAAGAGGTGGTGGAGAGGTTCGCGAGATCGGCAGCACGACGACGGTGGCGTGGTGTGTATGGTGGAGATCCGACAGGGCTTCGCCAAGCGGTGTCGGGAGAGAGGAGGAGGGGTGCGGCTAGGGTAGGGAGGGGGCCGGCGGCTAGGCACCTTGGGGGGAGCCAATGGGTGCGGCACCCCTCCCCTTACCCCTCCTTATATAGGAGGCCAAGGGGGGGTGCGCCCCTCCCTCTCCTAGGGCCGGCGCAAGGGGGGAGGCTTGCCCCCCAAGCAAACCTTAGGGTTTAGGCCGGCCCCCCCTTCTTCTAGAAGCTTGGCCCGGGTGGGCCTATGGGGATGTGGTGCGGCTGGCCCAATAGGCCAGCCCACTACTCCCTCATGCCTTGTGGACCCCATACACTTATGGGCCCCACTTCTAGACCCCTCTAGAACCTTCTAGAACTTTCCGGTACTTTACCGATAAATTCCCGAACCTTTCTAAACCTCCGGAAACCACTTTCCTTATATGAATCTTATTCTCCGGACCACTCCGGAACTCCTCGTGACGTCCGGGATCCTATCCGGGACTCTGAATCAATATTCGATCTCACCATCATTTATCTCGAACCCTAACTACATCGAACGTTAAGTGTGTGACTCTGCGGGTTCGTGAATATGTCATATTAATAGCGGGACCGGGATGCCCATATATTCGACGAAGTACTTTACCAGTCGAACCACAATGTCCGGGATTCAATTAATCCATATACGATTCCTTTTGTTTCACGATATATTACTTGTCCGAGATTCAATCCACCGATATCTCCATATCTGATTAATCTCGTTACCGACAAGTTCTCTTTACTCGTTCCCATAGAATAGGATCCCTTATGACTAGCCACTTAGTCATATGCTTGCAAGCGTTTGGATGCTATACTACCGAGAGGGCCCAGAGATATCTATCCAACTGTTGGACGAACAAATCCCAGTCTTGAAACATGTCACCCAACAACCTATCATTGGAGAACCTGAAAGCCACCTTTATAATCACCCAGTTACGAAGTTACGTTTGATGTCCACAAAGCTCTCCTCCGATAAGCGGGAGTGACATAATCTCATGGTCTAAGGAAACTATATTTGACATCTATTTAATTTGAGTCTTGTCCATTATATCATCACCTATGATACAAACTTCATTTATTAAGTGATTCATAAATCCATGGTTAGAAAACATCTAACCATCACTTAATTAAACAAACTAGTCACAAGAGGAAAGACTAGGGACTCATTACCGTTTATATTCCACACATGCATTTGTTTCTGGTTAATACAATTCTAGCATGGAATTAAACATATCATGAACGGAGAAATATGATAAACAATAATCATTATTATTGCCTCTTGGGCATATCTCCAACATTAACAACTACGAAACACCACGCAGTTTTAAGCCTTTAACTGTATTTCTTTACTAATCAATTTCCACTCAAATAACCAGCAAGTTTAAGCATTCATCTTAATATCTCAAAAAATTGAGAAGCATCAAGTATCCACATAATGGTCTACAAGACTATGCAGGCTTTCATTTCATTCCAATATCACATGGATAGCATTTTGCCACTTTGACAATTCAAGCAATTTATCAATAACAACTCTCCAACAAGTATAAGTGAAGAACAAGAGAGTTTAACATCAACAACTAGCAGCTATAAACAAGATAAAAGCTTAAAGCGAGAGTTTACTAGCAAACAAACAGTAGCTAAGAATACTCAACAAGATATAAGCGAAGTAAAGGAGTATTCAAATAAAAAAGCGGAGCGTGCCTCTCTCCCAGACAAATAAAGCTAGAATCCAACAAGGATATGACCAGCAAACAAACAAAACAAAACTAAAAGCAAAAAGACGCTCCAAGCATAGCACATAATATGTAAAGTGATAAAAATGTAGTTCAACGAAGACGACCTTATGATAGTCGATGAAGAGGAGGGGATGCCTTGGGCATCCCCAAGCTTAGACGCTTGATGGTTCTTGATATTCAGAGGGGGTGCCATGGGGGCATCCCCAAGCTTGAGCTCTGATCCATCTTCAATTTCTTCAATATCCTCTCCTTTGGAACTTAAAAACTCACTTCACACAAAACTTCTCATAAACTGATTAGAGGGTTAGTGCTCATAAATTAAAATGCACATGTGTTCAACTCAAGACAAATTGCAAACAACTTTATTGGGCATTAGCTACTGTTTACTAAGCCTCAATATGACACTCCACCTCTAGAGTATCACATTTGACGATAGTAAAAGAGACGAATACAAAATAAAATCAGAATGTATAAAAAACTGAACAGTCTGTAAAGATCGAAATTTTCAAGGCACTTCTGTAGCTCAAATCAGAAAACTCAAAACTAACGAAAGATAGATAAAAGTATCAGGCTTGATGTCTAAAAATATCAGAAAAAGATAAAATTCAGGGATTGTTCGAGATTTTCTGCAACAGGCGTATAGAGTCTGTTTCTGGACAGCAAAACAATACCTCGCACTTTCAATGTATTAGAGGCTAAACTTGGCACAAAAAACCAAAACAAAAATATACAATGAAGTTTATACAGAGGCAACAACTCCATGACTCAAGAAAAGTAAAAACAAACTGAAAGTAAAAGATGGGTTGTCTCCCAACAAGCGATTTTCTTTAACGTCTTTTAGCTAGGCGCAATGCCAAATATCAAGTCTTTTCAAAATCAAGGGCATCGTCCTTCTTATCAAGTTCAGGGATTGTGCAACTCGAAGGAGGACTTTTAATAGACTCATTAATAGCAATACCTTGTGAATTAAAAAAGTTAACCTTACGATACAGGGCAGTTCCCAGCAAGCCCTTGAATACTTGATACTCTTTAACCATTTTTACTTCTTCATTGCCTACAAAAGATGCATCAAATTTAGTAGTATTCTTTGGCACAAATATAAATTTTGGTCCCTTAACTATGGGAGTTACTTCCTTTTTAGGTTTAAGTGAAGAAAAGGTAGCTCCCAAGTTATCGAAAGTCTCTTCTAGTTTACCTATCCCTTCGGGATGATCTTTAGGGTAATGGAGTGTTTTAACCTTTTTAGTAGCATTCCTTATGTATCCACTAACCCTATTAAAGTTTTTATCAATCTTCTTATCCATATCATTTATCTTACTTATGCTTGGCATATTACTTTCTATTGCTTCCAACTTTTTCGTAATGTCTTCTAAGGTAATTTTCTTAGTATCATCAATAGGAGGATTTCCAAATAATTTTTCTATAGCATTGAAAGCTTCCGAAGCACTAGCACCCAAGAAGTTTCCACTTGTTATAGTGTCCAAAACAAACTTATACCAACATGTGATACCAATATAAAAATTTCTTAGAAGGACAATAGCTACTTGCTTTTTAGTGGATCTACGATGAGCATCTTTAATTCTATACCAAGAATCTTTCAAACTTTCTCCACCTCTTTGTTTGAATGTGAGGACTTCGGACTCGGGTGTTTCAACAGGAGGCAAAGAGCTAGACATAACGACAAAGCAAAATAACAAGACAGAAATAAAGGCTACACTATTTTTTTTGTTTTAAAATTTTGGAACAAGAAAAATAAACTAAACGAGAAATAAAACAAGCAAGACAAAAACAAAGTAAAGTGATTGAGAGTATGAGACTCCCCTTGCTGTAGCTTGATACGTCTCAAACATATCTATAATTTTTTAGTGATCCATGCTAGTTTTGTGATATTGTCATATGTTTTTACTGTCATTTATATCATTTTTATGCATTTTGTCGGACTAACCTATTGACAAGATGCCCAGTGCCAGTTCCCTGTTTTTGTTGTTTTTGTATTTCAGAAAATTTACTTCTGGAAATATTCTCGGAATTGGACGAAAATTTACGGAAAATTTTTACTCGACGGAAGGCACCAGGACACCAAAGGGCAGCCCTGGCGGCCACCCACAGGCCAGGGGCGGCCAGCTGCCGCGGCCTAGGGGGCACCCGTGGGTGGGGCCCGCCCCTGCCCATGGGGAACCTCCTCGGCCCCCTCCGATGCCTATAAAATCCCTAAAAACCTAAAAACGTCGACGCGGCCATTATTTTCCAGAAACTCGACCCCGCCGCGCCGTCACCGAAAACCCTAGTTCGGGGTCCAATCTGAAGCTGATCCCAGCACTCTGCCGAAGGGGAGATCGATCCCGGTGGGCTCTTCATCGCCATGCCTTCCTCCGGGATGATTTGTGAGTAGTCTCACCTTGGACTACGGGTCCATGGCAGTAGCTAGTTGGCAGTCTCTCTCTCTTGTGCTTCATGTCTTATGATCTTGTGAGCTGCCTAACATGATCAAGATTGATTATTGTAATGCTATGTGATGTGTTTGCTGGGATCCGATGGATTATGAAGTTATGTTCAGATTGTGCATGATTCTTATATGAGTAATTTATGTTCTTGCATGCTCTCCGATGTGCGTAGTTACTTTGGCCAAGTGATTGTGTGTATCTCCAAGAGAGGGCATTTATGCTAGATAGTGGGTTCATGCCCCCTTTTGTTCCTGGGCACGAGTGACAGAAACGTCTAAGGGCGAGGGTGTGCTGTTGCTACTAAGGGTAAAACAGCGGTGTTAATATCTATTTTGATATTAGTATTGCTTACTTCATGCACTTTACTTAATGCAATTGTCTGTTGCTTGCAACTTAATACCGTTGGGTGACAGGCTGGATAGCGATCCCACGGTGGACTTTTTAGACAAAGACGCAGTTGGACTCAACGGTCTTTGTTCCTTGTCGTGATGCCTCCATAAATATTATCATGTCCTTTTTGGTATAACTAAATTGGGTTTGTGTCATGATCTTGTCAATTGCCAAGCTGTAATTCGTTCACCCATCACATGCATATTTTATTTACTTGAGAGACTCCACTAGTGAACCCATGGCCCCCGGTCCATCTTTTTACATTGTTTACAGCCTCATTTACTTGCTTTTAATTATCATTGCTCCTCTGGTCACTTTTCATATTTTATCTATTTCATCATACAATTAACCGCTTTGTTTTCTGCGAGACCGGAAAGATTGACAACCTTTCCACCGTTGGGGCAAAGTATTTTGGTTGAGTGTGTGCAGGTCCACGTCTGTTGAAGGTCAAGCGCCAGATATTTTGAACATTCACCTCATTGTTGATTTCAAAGTCCTACTGGTTCGATAAACCTTGGTTCGTTAACCGAGGGAAAACTGCTACTAGCTGCAATTCCGCCTTCGCTTGGGGCACTACCCAACTTATCAATATCTACCATCATAGCTCCAAAGTCCCCGGCAACGACGCCAGAAAACTGCTTGATGGTCGGTGATGGTAGCGTTGGTTGTGCCCCAAGCGAAGGCGTGGATGTAGTAAGTAGCAGTTTTCCCTCGTAAACGAACCGAGATTTATCGAACCAGTAGGACTTTGAAATCAACAACAAAGTGAATGTTGAAGATCGCTGGCGCTTAATCTTCAACAGACGTGGACCTGCACACACTCAACCAATTACTTTGCCCCCAACGGTGGAAAGGTTGTCAATCTTTCCGGTCTCGCAGAAAACAAAGCGGTTAATTGTATAGTGAAATAGATGAAAATATAAAAATGGACCAGAGGAGTAATGATGATGAAAAGTGATGAATAAAGTTGCAATCAATGTAAAAAGATGGACCGGGGGCCATGGGTTCACTAGTGGAGTCTCTCAAGTAAATAAAACACTCATATGATGGGTAAACAAATTACAGCTAGGCAATTGACAAGATTATAACACAAACTTAATCTAGCTATGACATAGAGAACATGATAATATATATGTAGGCATCACGACAATGAACAAAGACCGTTGAGTCCAACTGCATCTTTGTCTAAAAAGTCCACCGTGGGATCGCTATCCAACCTGTCACCCAACGGTATTAAGTTGCAAACAACAGACATTTGCATTAAGTAAGGCGCATGAAGTAAGCAATACTAATTTCAAAAGAGACATTAACACCGTTGTTTTACCCTTAGTAGTAACAGCACACCCTCGCCCTTAGACGTTTTTGTCACTCGTGCCCAGGAACAAAAGGGGGTATGAACCCACTATTTAGCATAAATACTCACTCTTGAAGATACACACAATCACTTGGCCAAAGTAACTAAGCACATCGGAGAGCATGCAAGAACATAAATCAACATATAAGAATCATGCACAATCTGATCATAACTTCATAATCCATCAGATCCCAGAAAGCACATCACATAACATTACAATAATCGATCTTGATCATGTTAGGCAGCTCACAAGATCGTAATATATGAAGCACAAGGGAGAGAGACTACCATCTAGCTACTGACATGGACCCGTAGTCCAAGGTGGGACTACTCACAAATCATCCCGGAGGAAGGCATGGTGATGAAGAGCCCTCCGGGATCGATCTCCCCTCCGGCAGGGTGCCGGGATCAGCTTCAGAATCACCCCCGAAATAGGGTTTATGGTGGCGGCGCCTCGGGGTGACTTCTCTGGAAAATAATGGCCGCCTCGACGTTTTTGGGACTAATCTGATTTTATAGGCGTCGGAGGGGGTCGAGGGGACCCACCAGGCGCAGGGGCGGGTCCCACCCGCCGCCCTAGGGCAGGCCGCGGCTGGGGGTCGTCCCTGCCCTCTGGGTGGCCCCCAGGGCTGCCCTCTGGACCGAAACTCTGTCTTGGCGAATAAAAATTCCTGGTAAATTTTCAGTGCATTCCGAGAATATTTCCTGTGGTAAGTTTCTGAAACGAAAAGACAGCAAAAACAGGAAACTGTCACTAGGCATCTTTTAAATAGGTTAGTCCGACAAAATGCATAAAAATGATGTAATAAGATAGTAGAAACATGTGACAACATCACAAAACTAACATGGATCAATAAAAAATTATAGATACGTTTGACACGTATCAGTTCTTCGCCGGTGGCTCGTGGGTTGTTGAATTTCTTCAGCGCCATTGGAGGTGGTTCTGGCGCGCGCGGCGAGAAATGGCGGGAGGTGCGGGATATGGAGAAGGAGGAAATGGAGGGAGCCGAAAAAATCCAGCGGGAATCACTGTTGTCTCACCGACAGGGCTGGCCCGTGCGGGTTTTCCCTTATCCCGGCACCCCTAGGCCGAACCCAACGTTGTGGGTTCGGGCTAGGAATGCCGGATAACTTTTGGGCCAAATCCGGCGAAAAAGAGACCCTGGGGGCGACTGGGCGGAAAATCGTCCGCCAGCGTAAAAAAAGTGGTCCTGGAGGGCTCTCGGGGGGGGGGGGGGGGCTGGAGTTGCTCCAACACATCATAGTTACCCACCTGTTTAGAGCATCTCCACCGTCGTTTCCATAGCCCTCTCATCGGTCTAATAGGGATCAGACCTGCTCGGACGATTCAATTTTTTTTTGTTTGGCAAGCCCCTGTTCACCCTCAACTTTAGATGTAGTCTTAGGGATGCCAGACACACTCGCAATGTAGTTTCACGACAACCGGGTAACACATCCCAGCGAACCGGCCATTACCACCCATCCCATACTCTATCATATATACAATCTTCCCCTCTCCCCACCAAATCGCGCACCCTCCCCCCACCCTATTTCGCCATCGATCAGCGACCATGCAGACCGACCAGTCACCCGCCGTTTGCATTATCGATTTCGACCTGTTGCTCCCAATAGTTCGTCAACCGGTCGCTGGGACTACCTCTCTCCCACCCCGCATGTTAGGTGTTCGGCCATTTGCCCGAATAATTCTACTAAATTGTTTGTCTGGGTAATTTGATAGAATATTTTGTATTTTAATTACTTCATTATTTTATTTACAAGCAATGGACAATGACAATGAGTCCATGTTTTACCAAATTATGGAAGAGGATGCTAGTGTCACGACAGATGAGCACCAAAGGATCCTCACATGTATAATAGCTTTGCAAGCGGAGTTGAATTCCCTTACCCGACACGGAGGTTTGAAGCCTGGGCGACGAGCCAGCCAGCAAGAATCATCAAAGGACTATGGGTCAAGCGATCCTGCAGAAAGTCAAGATCTTTGTATGGCTCTTTATGTTCAACTGCCTCAACACAAGATCAAATCTAATCAAGAAGAAAATCGTCGACTCCCAAGTATGTCCTTGATGCCCTGCACCATTATAAGACCGGGAGCACCTCTTCTTCACCTGCCCTGCTGCTACGACGATCTGGGCACGCCTACAGATCACACCCTGCTCCAACACCATCAACAACATCTGGTCTTCTAATTGCACTCTGGAAGATTTGGGATTTTAGAAATGCTAAAGTGTTTTCGCAACTCTCTCACTTTCCCACTCGCACCTTGACAAACATTATGGATAATTTAGCTCTATGGGCTCACCGATGTAAGGACCCGGTGCATAAGGAGCACGCCGACCTGTGGCGTGACTTCATCTCCACACGACGTTCATGAGATAACCCTTGCTCTATGTTTTGAAGTAATATACTCACTCCGTCCAAAAATAAGTGTCTCAAGTTTGTCAAAATGTGGATGTATCTAGACATGTTTTTATGATTAGATACATCCATATTTTGACAAACTTAAGACACTTATTTTGGGACGGAGGGAGTATTCAGATAGGGATCCTCTCCCTCCGGTGATTATCTCAAAAAAAAGCGATGCTATACAAATTACTATTTTCTGACAACACAACACATGGTGTGGTTCAATTTCAATTTGAGCGACTCTTTAGGAGAAGAAGGATGCATTCATGTGCATTAGTATGGTGTGAAGGAGTGTGATTACTACTTCGAAGAACTGAACAGAGATTACACCGGACTGAATGAGCTGTCGACCGAGTTCACTGAATTTCTCATCATACATTAGAAATTTCGTGTTGAAAATGTTTGTCACATCAACTATAAGCTGATCCGGTTGATCCCACTTGCGGGTGCTCAAATGTGTACACTAATGATTGCATGGTGGCAACGGCGAGTCCAGGAATTTTTTGCAGGGCGGGCTTAAACTTGACGATGACTAACTAAACGACTACTAAACGATGAAAATAAGCCAATATACAAGACATAAAATTATGTAAGATAAAATACCGCGCGCCGCCTTCTGTTGGTGCGGCCGTGCGGGCGTGCGGCGCTCCGCCGGACCCCCAGCCCCTCCTTCCCGGCGTCGGTGCCGTGGCTCCTCTGACGCCGGCTCGCCGCCTCGCCGGTCGTGGCCGCTCTGCTTGTATTGCGTGCTGCCGTGCTGGGGAATGGGGATGGAAGAGATGCGCTAGGCTGGCTGTTCGATACGATGCGTTCCTGTTGGGCTGTAACCTGGAACCTTGGAAGCCTGCTCAGCTGCTAATGGGCCTGATGACTAGTAGTAAAAAAAATTTACATTTTCGGAGGGTAGGCTCAAGCCTGTTAAAGCCCCCTGTTGGACTCGCCTTTGCATGGTGGGTACGCGCCACTGTGTAGGTTTATATCAAGAGCGCGGCGATATGGAGGCCGAGCTCCATGGAGCTCGGTTTTCCAAAAAAATACCATAAATTTTTGTTATGAAAAATTCTGAAAAAAATCATAGTTGTAGATAATACATTGATATGTCATTGTGAAAATTTTCATGACCAAATACCTTGTATTCTAATCTAGGAAAAAAGAAAATTCGGCGGATCTGAATCGGTGAACAGTGCACAGTCTTAAAATTTTGAAATTTTGCCAGATTTGTCTTTTTTGTGTAGCTCATAATTATACAAATTTGTACTTCAAAATTTTCACAGTGATGGATCAATATGTTGTCTACAACTCTGATTTTTTTAGAATTTTTGGAAATAAAAATTTGTGGATTCAATTTTTTTTTTTTGAAAACCGAGCTCCATGGAGCTTGGCCTCCATTTGGACTTTCCGTATATATCAAGGCATATCTAGCTATGTTTGCACATCAGTTCCGGAAAGTTACTTTGACTCCCGAGCTCCAGTGATCTCATAATTTTGAAAACCGCAAAAAAACATATTTAAAAGTTTCAAAAAAATCTATAAAAAATCATGCATGTTCTATATACTATAACCGTGCAAAATTTCAATGCAAATTACTTGGGGGTTTGAGCTACACAAAAATGACAAAAGTTGGAGATTTGAAACTATACATTGTTCACTATATTTAGATCTGTACATTTGTTATTTTTGTGTAGCTCAAACCCAAATTATTTTACGTTGAAAATTTGCACGGTTGTAGTATATATCATTGAGAACGTGCATGATTTTTTTAAAACTTTAAATATATTTTTTAAATTTTTGAAAATTATGGGATCGCTGAAGCCCGGGAGCACGAAATCTCCACTTCATCAGTTCTCCTTCTCCAAACCCCCGCATAAAGTTAACAGTTTTATGTCAAATCCATCCGTGTCTTTGATTACCTGTATGTGGCGCCATAAAGTTGCCCTACGGCTAGCTAGGCGTGTCCGGAAGTGTAAGAACACTAGACCGCATGCATATGCATGCATTGAACGTACACGTTTATTAGAACTGATGAGGTGATGTGTAGACAGCGTGGTGGGGCGCTACGGATCCAAGCGAAACGACAAAGCCTGACGGTCCACGGCTAACAGAACCAACCAACGGAACCAGCTCACGAATCGGGCCATGCTTCAGTTACCCGACCAGTGTGTACTCCCACGTTGTATGCTGATGATGCATGCACGCGGCCGGGCTGGGGACCGGATGAGGCTCGCGCTGTGTATGTGCATCCGATCCCCCCACTCCTCGCGCGTGGCGTGGCTACGTACGAGTGCTGCTGAGTACGGCCGTGCCGTACGTGCATGATTTGGTACAAAAGCTGTGGGTGTTCGTGCATCAAAAGGTGTGCATGTACCATGTACGGCGTGTGCTCGTGTCATGCACGATATGCAAGGCTGCCCGGCGCGCAGGACAGACAGAGGCGGAGCCCGGGGGCGAGCGAGTCGAAATTTTACTCCGAGTTCGGACAAGCTACTTGATTTACTCCGATGGACTCTCGATTATTTCAAAAAAATAGCGTGTTATAACGCTAACGAGTTTAGCGTGGTTTAGCGCGTATAAAACGTCATTAGCGTCATAAACGGCTATTTTCGGCTAAGTATAGCGTAGCCTCTTCAAATACGTTATAGTGTGCTATTTTTTTCCATTGATTTCAGGGGCTTATGAGACATTCATGTGCATTCTTTATGATATGAAGTAATATGGTGACTATTCCAACTGAAAAAAAAAGGTAGCACCAGACTGGTGGAGGAGCGAGTCTTGAGCCTCTAGACTAGGCTATAGTTTTTGTTAGATATCAAACTCACCAGTATTTATGGACCGTTATAACGCCCCGGTCCAGGGCGTTAAGCTCAGAGGTACGGCGCCCCGTTCCAGGGCGTTAAACTTACAAACTGCGGGGCCCGGAAGGCTGACGTGGCTCCCAGTCTAACGCCTTCGAGGAATGCGTTAGACAGTAGGGTATGACGCCCTAGGGGCGGGCATTATAAAATCAGGTTATTTCATGAAATATTTCAAATTAGAGATCATTTTGCGAAAAAGTAGACAAAAAGGTTATTTATGTGAAATTTCACGTCGAACGATCGAGAGCAACTGTGCAGTGCAGCCCCGAAAGAGTACGCGCGCATACGTGATCCAGATCTACGATGCACATTCACATAGCCACTTTTTTCCGATTTCTCCTCTCTCCCACCCATCCTAGTGTCTAAGAGCTTCCCATGCCCTCCCGGCTCACGGCGCCGCTTCTCTCCTCCTCCGCGTCAGAGTGGAGTTGGAGATGGTGAACGGGCTGCTTTGTACAGTTTAGGTGCAGTGCCGGCCCTGAGCATGTGCACCATGTGCGGCTGCACAGGGCCCTCGATTGTTTAGGGCCCATCCAAGTACGTATCAGCAGGTTAGCTCAGAAAAAAGTTGTGATAAACTAGCCCAATTAGTAGCGGTTTAGGGCCCTGTATGCACTTAGATCGACATCGAAAAAAATACCAAACACTCTGCTTATACGTCTCATATCCTCTCGCCTTATATAAGGGCCCTCTTTTTTTGTCTTGCACCAGGGCCCTCAAATGCCAGGGCCGGCCCTGTTTAGGTGTAGTTTTTCTCGTCGTAGGTGTAGGGTTAGGGTTTCCTGTCTGGTACTCCGTGGTGATTGGTGAGATGTCGCAAGTGAAAGGACACGAATGTCGCCTAGAGGGGGGGGGGGTGAATAGGCGATTTAAAATTATTACGGTTAAGGCTTGAATAAATGCGGAATAAAACTAACGTTAATTTATCAAGCCAAAACCTAAACTAGCTAGGTTTACCTATGTGCACCAACAACTTATGCTAAGCAATATAATCAACTAGGTGATAGCAAGATATATAACTTCAAGCTCGATGTCGATCACAAAGTAAATAGCATAAGTAAGAAGCTCGGGTATAGAAATACCGAGACACTTGAATACGATGATTTATCCCGAAGTTCACTTCCCAATGGAAGCTAGTCTCCGTTGGAGCGGCGCGGTGTTCACCAAAGTGAAACACCGAGTAGCCTTGATATGGCACACCGTATCTCCGTTGTGTCTTACCACCAATGTGGCGAGGCACTTGTCACTATGTTGCCGTTGAGGTTGACAACTAGAAACTTTACAAGGATGAAGCTCACTCCACAAGTTGGAGGGTCTTCACCAAATGCACCGAGCCGCCAAGACTTGATGCTTCAAGGCCGAGGCACACACCACAACTTAATTGGTGGCTCCCGGCAATGTCTTCGTAGCTACCAAAGCTCCGAGACGAACAAGGTTGAGTCACACTCCACAATTGGAGGCTCCCAACAAATCCCGTGAGCCACCAAGACTCCGAGAAATCAACAACCGTCTAGGGTACCAACGTGCCCTAGAGGAACAAGCTCTAGGGCACCAAAGCACCCAAGAGTAATAAGCTTCTCAACTTCACTTCCACGTATCACCGTGGAGAACTCAAACCGATGCAACTAATGCAATGGCAAGAACACACTAAGTGATCAAGTTCCTCCAACCCGAATCCAACCAAAGCAACTAATGCTTGGGAGGGATTAGAGAGGAAGAACAAGGAGAAACACCAAGAAACTCCAAAGATCTAGATCCAAAGTGTTCCCCTCACTTATAGGAGAAATCAATCGGTGGAAACGAGGATCTAGATCTCCTCTCTCTTTTCCCTCAAAAAGTAGCAAGACCTATTGGAGAGATTGAGAGATAACCAAGCTCAAGAGGGTCAACAATGGAGGGGAGAAAAATAGCTCAAGAAGTTGGCCAAAGGTTGGGGTTTATTTGGGGAAGAAGCCCCTTAAATAGGAGGCCAAAATATGGCCGTTGGAGCTGTTTTCGGGCAGCCAAAACAGGGCAGCCGGCCTGTGGGCCGGCCTGGGCCGGCCTGGAGGCCGGCCACCCCACAGAGCAGCCCGGCCTGGGAGCCGGCCTAGGCTAGCCTGGGGGCTGGCCACCCACCTGAGCCGGCCGGCCTTGGAGCCGGCCTAGGCTGGCCTGGGGGCTGGCCACCCACCCGGCGATACGAAAACTTCAATATCTTTTTCATCCGGACTCCGATTTCAATGATCTTGGGCTCGTTGGAATCGTCACAACGAGCACTACAAGATTATGCAGAGAAACATCATAGTCCATCATGTTAGGATAAAACCAAATGAAGAAAGGTAAACCTTCTCATTTGCAAACCGGAAATGCAATATCTTCCACATACGAACTCCGTTTTGATAATCTTGAACTCGTTGGAATCGTCACAACGAGCACTAGAAGATTATGCAGAGAAACATCATTGTTCAAAAAGATATGGTAAAACCAAATGATGAAAGGTAAAACCTTTCTATTGAAAACCGGAAAACCATATCTTTTGCAAATGAAGTCCGAATGACATGAAACCACTTTTGTTGGAAAGAGGATGACAAATGCTATCCAATAACAAGTGAAAATATTGAAACCAAGCAAGGGAGATTTTGCTAATAATTGGAAGAGTGAAACCTTCCACATAGATGGACCGGCAAAATCTCCAACACCGAAAACTCAATAGGAGACACATATGAGAACCGTTTTCGGTGATCTTGGCCTTGTCATGAAAAGCACGACAAGCACCAATACCACACCACGATAAGAGCCAAATAGGAACCAATAAAGATGATGCCAAGGATGCAAAGGTTTGAGCTCTCGACGACCGAAACACTAAAGCTCATTTGAGAGCCCCTCTTGATAGTACGGTTACCTTTCTAACAAACCCGGTCTCTCAACTACATCGCGAGACCGGTAAAATAGAAACCCTATCAAGATCATACCTTTGCCTTGCGCATTCCACTTGAGCTAGATGATGACGATCTTGATCTACTCTCAAGTGGATCACCTTTCTTGATTGTGCTCCGCTTGTGAAGACTCGCATATTGCTCCCCCATACACCAAGATGGGAGAGGCACTCTTCGACATATCTTCACTTGGCCTTTATCTTGGTGATGATCACACGTGACGCCGTCCTCCATGGGCAACACAGGGTCTTCCTCTTGATTCATGCTCATGGAGAAACACCCTGGCCTTGATCAACAAATGATCTTCTTCTTTTAGCCTTGACTCCAACATATGGAGTCCAAGCATTCCTTATTGACCAACACTGCATATATAACTCAAAGCACATATTAGTCCATAGAGATTGTCATTAATTACCAAAACAACACATGGGCAACCATGCTCTTTCAATCTCCCCCATTTTGGTAATTGATGACAATCCCTTTTAAGAGGGTTTATATAATGAATTAAGCAACCTTGCAAGGCAAGGATGCATGAGCATAAGAGGCAAATGTAAGAGGCAAATGCTTAAGAACCAAACGAAAGCATAAAACCAAATTCCCTTAAACCCTCTAAACTTCTCCCCCATTGGCATCGATTGCCGAAATGGGAAAAAAATTAGAAGGCCAATATATATAAGTTCCTCCACAAGGGCATTCTCAAGGTATGAGTGAAATCAAATGCGCATATCCATTGAGGAGTAATAGAGGAAATCAAACTATATTGAGGATCCAAAGATTGCAAAAGGATGAAATCATTCTAAACATCTCCACAAAGGAGAAAAGCAATCGAGAAGATCCTAACCGAGATTTCTATAATAAAAATAGAGAAGCTCCCAAATGTTCATGCACTATTGAGGAGTGCATAAATATGGAATCCTCACTCCCCCAAAATCATCTAGAACACTCACCAAGTGCAAGGATGTAAACATTAAAGCAAAACAAAGCACTTGCACCAAAGATGTGGTTGAACCATAAGGAGATACCAATTAAAAGAAACTATTAGGAAAGGCCCAACCAAAAGTATGTGTGTGTGACAAGACAATTAATTTGGTAAGACACATAGTCTTAACCAAATGGAGATAAGTTATATATCAAGTATTGACACACACAACATACAAAGAAGATTTTTCAAAAAGAATATGTTCACAAACTCAAGGATACCACTTGAAAAATAAAACCAATTGAAAAACCCAAGAGCTAGTGAGAACATTTAGCCAACAAAATCAACATACTCACCGTGATAAGCATGAAGAGAAGAATCTTCCATAAAATGTGAGTGCGCAATGATGCGAATAGAAATAAGCAAGCACTCACGAGACAAACTTGGAGCCACCAAAGAATTATAGATAAAAGATAAGGTGGCTTGAAAGCAACTAGGATACCAAATAAAAGGTGACCTCTCTCATATGTATAAGTTTCTAAGTAGACAAATCGTTAATGATATACATCGACAAAGAAACTTAACATATAAAATGGTCGAAGAAAGGAGACTATGGTAACCAAAAGGAAGTCATGAATATACAAAAAGAGATTATTGCTTAAAAGCATAAGCACATAGCTCAAATTTATCTTATTGTATATAAATGAACTTCAAACACATCAACTACATCACACATATCACAAGGGAACAACGAGATAGTGGAAATGCTTTGAGATAGGCAACAAGTATCACAAAGAACTAATACCAATTGAACGAAAGTTTTTGCAAATTTAATCACAAATATCACAAAGATATACCAAGTGAAGAAAATAAGCCAAAACCACAAACAATTGCATATTAAAAAAGTTTTCATGCCAAGAGGCCAACCTACACAAGGTTGAATACACGAAAAAATAAGCATGGGATAGATACTTGTTACCGATATAGCATTGGTGATGACGAAGATGATCTTTTGTTAGTCATCATAGCTTGACTCCCTAAAATCACATGTGAGACCACCTTCCTATATGAATGAGGCAAGCATCCAACGCTTCTCAATTGTACCTAAACATAATTCAAGTACAATATGGTTCCCAAACTCATTGGGTTCCATAGTAGTTAGATACACTACAATCATAGGAAACACTCCACATAAATATGTGCATATAGATATGAAATGAATTTTACGCACATCTTAGCCGATTTAGGATTTGGTGGAGTATCCCCTATATATTGGATCAGAAAGACTAGCATGCCATAAAATAAATATACTAGTAATATGCATGCATGGACTTACAAGAACCAAACGAGATACAATTTGGACAAAACACCAAGTAAACCAAGAATAGAGCACACCAAGGTGTGACACAAAAAGGTTGTCCAAATTATATCAAAATCCAAATCAACACATGATTGAGGAATAATCAAATCAACAAATGATTGATTCCAAAACACATCAACACATGAAGTGTGATATCAAAAGGAATCAAATCAACACACAAATGATCAATAAGACACCAATTGAAAGTAAGATACCAATTAAAAACAAAAAATACCAACTAGGAGAAAAGATACCAAGAAGAGGATAAAGCTTGACCGAAATCAAGTAAAGTAAGATAATGCAAAAAGGTATCAAGACTCCCACAATAAATAACAATTGGAACAAATATCTATGGAGGAGATATTAAATTCCAATTAATACCAATTGAAGGTACCAACACAATATAAAGAATCAAATGCCAATTGAAAGGATCAAAAATTGATAGTTAGTTAGTGTTCTAAATAAAAGGAATGCTCCCGCAATATTCATGCATTACCTTTGATATTTGCATTTGAATACAAAATGCATGCACAAGGGATCATTACTCTCCATATTTTATTTACAACACTAAACACTACCAATTGAAAAATAGGATCCATTAAAAAGGCAAAGGCAAAAGATAAAGCAAATCAACGCAAGAGCCAATATGAAGATGTCGGCACAGTGGAAACCAGGGTACCACAGGCCGGCCCGCCAGGGCCCGCGCACTCTTCAGAAGATTTCGCTAAGGACCAGGCTCTTCGAGCCTGGCGAGCCTCGCGAGGGTTTTTTCCTCGCGAGGGACCTCTCCTCGAGAGGGCATCTTGGATGCTGCCTTCGATTCTGCCAAGGATCAAGCCAAAAGGCTCGGCGAGGCCTCCAGCCTCGCGGGGTTCCTTCCCCACGAAGCAAGCTCTGTCTCCGCGACAGAGCGCACATGGGCTCTGCGCCCTCTGCAGAGTCACGGGCGCGCCTACGCGCAGTGACGACAGCGCCGCAGTTGCCACTCTCGTGTATAAAGCAGTCAACAATGCTGCACCAAGCAAAGGAGCTACAAGAATTGCCATTTCGGTGATAAGGAGACCATCTGCCGCTACACTCCAAGGGCGACGTCACCGTGGGGCGCCTCCCGAGCCCCAGCAGCGCCAGCCCACCGTCCTGGCTGGACGGTGGCTTTTCCAGCTTTGGTGACGCCGCTCCCTGCCGTGGACCGCGTCCATGGACTCTCCCTTTATCGTGCACCCGTCCTCCTCCTTCGTCGCCATGTGGTAACCCTTCCCGCCAAGATATTTGGGGGAAGAGGTCCAGGACACCTATAAAAGGAGGGGGAGCACGTTCAGGCAAAGGGGTGGAAGATTTGAGATCTAGAGGTTGGAGTACTGTTCTAGCGATAGCCATTGTTAGCCACCTCGAGCTCCCGAAGCTATGATTATGTGAGCACAGTTAAAAATTCATAATGCTTTACCACGTGCTAGCTGATTATGTGAGGAGTGAGGAATGATAGAATCTGCAACCAGGCCACAGCTACAGCTATGGTTCCTGTAATCTTCCAACGAATCGCCGGCAAATTGAAGCTCTGAGCCACACGGTCACAAAATCAGGGGGAACAGCTCCGGGAATGTGCTGAAATTTTTCAGGGCGAGTCTCATGTATATGGTTTATTTCTTTCTCTTTTTTTCTTTTTATTTTCCATGCCAGGCTGTAACACTGGCTGTAAATTTGTAAATGTAACTAATCAGTGATCTAAGATGATCCGAGGTCGACAATTCTCTATGTTTTCCCTTCAAACAAAAAAAACATACTGCACGGGATTAGTTTAGTAGGGATCTACCTTTTTGTGAAACAATCGTGGTGATCTGATTTAATGTTTACAAATATTAGACTGTATACACTTGTATTTTAATTTTAAAAGTACTGAAAAATAGCCGAGACATACATGAATCTACTCAAATTATGTTACTTGCATATGGATAAATAAATTTAAAATACAAAACTTAGAATTGGGATTCAAATTAGAAGTTTTATCACATTAATTTGCTAATTAATTATTTTTAAGAAAACAGCCCGTGCGGAAGCACGGGTTGACGACTAGTTGTATAAAGCCGGATATTGTTCTCGGAGAGTGGATTTGCCAAGCCATTTATCCTCCCAGAACCGAATTTCCGATCCATTCCTAATTGAGAATGATCCATATGGAAAGAAGAACTTCTTCGTAGCCATGAGGCCTGCCCAGAAGTGTGAATCACCAGGTTTCCAAAGGACCTGAGATACCGCTTTATCCCACATACTTTCTCCTTAGGAGGGTTTGCTAAACTCCATATTCAGAAAGAAGCTTGAATAGCCATTTGCCAAGCAAGGCTCTATTCTTGACCTCAAGGTCATGAACACCGAGCCCGCCTTGGTCTTTTGGGCGGCAAACCACACTCCATTTGGTAAGTCGATACTTTTTCTTTTCACTATCCCCTTGCCAAAAGAATCTTGATCGGAAATAATCCAATCGTTTTAAGACTCCTTTGGGTAGTTGGACGAAGGAAATCATGTACAGTACCATGTTT